>LPNX010498999.1:0-107106 GCA_001517045.1 Pseudotsuga menziesii
AGGATTACGCACCTGATAAGCTCGATTGAGCTGGGAAACAACCAACTGAGAATCCAAATGGACTTCAAGCTGGGTGATGCCTCGTGACAAAGCATCCCATATGAGCTCAATTACAGCCCTATATTCAGCAACATTATTAGAAGAAGGACCTAGACAAGTGCCTCCCACGGCAACAAGCTTTCCTGAGGGGGAATAGATGACCCATGCTGCCGAAGCCAGGTTACAAGTGTGACGGCTGGCGCCATCAGCAAAACCTACATACATCTCGGAAGACATCTGCAACAACCAGTAGATAGTATAAAAAACGAAACTGACAACCTAATGTACATAAAAATACATACACTAATATACAAGAAAAAGTGCTAAGCCTAAGCATAGTACTTCTTCAGGTAGAGCCCATTTCTAGGCTCAGGCAGCTTATTCCCATCATAATCCACTAATTCATATGTTTCTTTACTCAAAAATTTAGACACGACATAGGGTCCTAACCACATAGCCTTGAATTTTCCTACCCCCAGAGGTTCTTTATCTTGGTCCCAGAGCAAGACAAGTTCCCCTTCAGAGAAAACCCTAGGTTTGACCGTTTTATCGTATTGAGATTTAACCCTATTCTTATGAGCCTGATTTGTAGTCAACGCATCTCTACGTTGTTCATCAAGGTGTTCTAAATGGAGCAACCGTTCCTCAAGCTCAGTCGTGTCAGGTAGCACATGAATAGCTATCTGCAAGGATGGGATTTCGCATTCAATCGACGTAATAGCTTCCACCCCGTGAATGAGTTGGAACGGGGAAAAACCCATAGCAGTCTTTACATTGGTTCGATAAGCCCAAAGAGCAGGATATAACATGATGTTCCAATTCGAACGGGCTGCATCAATAGTACGTTTAAGGATAGTTTTTAAAGTCTTGTTTGCAGCCTCAACCTAACCATTTGCTTGCGGATAATATGGAGAAGAATGTTCTTGTCAAAATCCGAGCATGGTGGTTAGTTATGTCATCATGTGATTTTGGAAATGACTACCGTGGTCAGTGACAATCACTTTGGGAATACCAAACCTAGCAATAATCTGATTAAATACGAAGAAAGCTGCTATTTCCCCATTTTCTTTGAAAGTAGGCATTGCCTCTGCCCATTTTGTGAAATAGTCAACAGCGACAGTGATGTATTTATGCCCCTTAGCCGAGGCTGGGTTGCATGTCATATAATCAATCCCCCACTTCATGAAGGGGCCTATCGAGACAATAGGAAACAAGGGAGTAGGATGTGACCACATTTTTCTGGTGTAAAGCTGACACGGATGACAGCGTTTCACTGCTTCCACACAATCTTTAAAGATGGTGGGCCAGAAATACTCGACACGTAATATTTTCTAAGCCGTTGCTAACCCAGATAAATGACCCCCACATGATCCACTATGGGAATCATTTAGGACAATCTCCGCTTCCTCATGAGTAAGGCAGCGATGCAAGATGGAATCTACCCCTCGTCGATATAATGTATCTCCTATAATGAGGTAGTTTTTAGCGTGAAGGAGTAATTTGCGTCGGTCTTCCCTAGAGTAAGCGGTAGGATACTTCAAAGTCTGGAGATATATAAGAATATCTCCATACCAAGGATCAGAGGTGGATATGAGGAAGATGTGCTCATCTGGGAATGAGTCATCTTCAATCGATACATCTTCTTCCATAGGGAATTCTACTATAAGCTAGGTAAAAACTAAGGACTTTTTGGATTTAGTGGATTGGAAAACTAAGTCAAACTCTTGGAGAATGACTATCCACTTATTGAATTTTCCCCCAACAATCCGTCAGGGTAAAACATATTGGAAATGGTTTACATCCGCCACTACAGTAGTGGTCCTCAGTAAGATATAGTGTCGTAACCTCTGTACAGCATAAACAGCTGCTAAGGCTAACTTCTCGACGTGGGAGTACTTAAGATCAGGTCCAACCAGAGAATGGCTAAGATAATAGACAACATGCTCAACGAGCTTGTCATCCTCCTGAACTAGCACTACCCCAATGGTAGACTCCGACGTGGCTAGATATAATATAAAATCCCTAGAATAATCTGGTGGGCGTAATAAAGGAGCCGACAACAAGGCTTTCTTCAATGCCTCGAACGTGAGTTGTGCAGTTTCATCCCATACAAATGGGGTGTCCTGTTTAAGCAGGCGCATGAAACCTTTAGTGATATTGGCATAATTAACAATAAAACGTCAAAGGAAGTTAGACTTTCCTTGTAGACTCTAAAGTTGCCTAAGTGAACGAGGAGGAGGCAGATTTACAATGGCCTCAACTTTTAAAGGATCCACCTGAATGCCCCTACTAGAGACAATGAATCCAAGCAATCTTCCTGATTCGACGCAGAAAACACACTTGTGGGGATTCAAGCTAATTTTATAGTATCTACATCTCTCAAAAATCAACCGTAAATGATCTGGATGCTGGATCCTCTTGCGAGAATGAGCAGGCAGATCATCAAGGTAAGGCTCGACAATGGCTTTTATATCATGAAAAGCAAAGTTCATGGCTCGTTGAAAGGTTGCCCCTGCATTTTTCAATCCAAAGGGCATTTTTCTATATGCAAATGTACCCCAAGGGAAAATAAAAGCAGTTTTATGCTGGTCTTCCGGTTTGATTTGGATTTGATTGTAGCCGGAGAAACCATCCATAAAAGAGAATACCTCACTACCCGCACAGGCATCTATGATCTGATCAATAAACGGTGTGGGGTAGTTGTCCTTAGGACAGGATTTGTTAAGGTCTTGAAAGTTCGTACAAACGCGAATAGTCCCTTGCTTTTTATCAACAGGAACTGGGTTGGACACCCATTCAGTCAAAGCTACGGGATATATAAAACCTGCTTTCAACAGCTTTTCAACCTCTGCCTTCACAGCCGCCGCTTTACGCGGGTTCACGGGGCATAATTTTTGCCGAACTGGTTTGGCATCAGGATAGGTTGGGATATCATGTTGAACAATGGATGGATCAATGCCTGGCATATCCTCCTATGACCAGGCAAAGATATCACGGAATTCCTTGAAAAGGGCAGTATAAATGGCAATCTCCTCCGGAGAGCAGTTTGCACCTATATAGATATTTTCCACGACGTTTGGTTTTACATAGATGTTGATCGATATAGTGGCAGAAATGTTTGCCATATTCCCCTCGGCAAACACTCCTTCCCTAGGTAAAGGGTTAACAAGTGTATCAACATCATCCGATAGTCTCACATGAAACTCTTGGTTTTCTATCTTGCTTAGCTCTGGAAGAAAATAAGATTGGTGATGAAGATCCTCACATATCTTATCACGTGCACACATAGCTTCCGGAATAGCTTCATCGGAAGGTAAAATGGTGTCTAAGCAATCTATGGAATGTAAAGAGTTTTCCGCCCATGCGGGCATGTAGACTTCTTCCAGATCATCTGAGACTGTAAGAGGATCTGGAATGAGATCAACAGTGGTTTGGGTAATATCTTGATACGCAACTTCCACTGTAGATAAGGGCACTTCCGGTTCCTGAGGGGTTAGGAGGACCCAAGGATCAGTCCTATCGACCATCGAATCAATGGACTTCCCTACAGTAGTAGAACCGATATAAAGGACTGGAGCTGGAATATCGAATGTGCCCATCAATGATGCGTACATTCCATCCCCCAAGCTCTGTGCAGCAGGTTTGGCCTGATCAACTAATGGCTAGTGGAATCTTTAGACTCTAAGCGGCCTTTTTGGGTAAAATCAAGTTGGTCAATAGTGACCACCTTTCCCTCATGTGGAAAAACCACGACACGAAAGATAGCTGATGCAACAACAGACATTGCATAAGTCCAATTCCTACCCAGAAGCAAATTGTAGTCCAATGGAGCATCAATCAATTCAACTTCAATAGACACTGCTTTGCCAGCCAACTTAATCTCAAAAGCCGGCAGGATACCATGTGGAAAGAAAGACCTTCCATCAAAAGCAGTAAGTAAAGTGGTTGATGGGACCAGCTCTGGGGATCCAAGAGCTTTCCAACAGGCCAGGGACATAACACAACTAGAGGCTCCCTCATCAACAACTGCTCGTCCAATGGTCTTACCACCATGGACAACATCTATCGATAGAGCTACATGGTAAGGGAGGCAAATTTTGACATCAGATAGATGAAATTTCGTTGTGAGACTCGAAGAGTCCATGCTACCTAAAGCTGCTAAGAGGGCATCCCGCTGGGTGGGACAGCTCTGTAGCACCTCCAAAGCTGACATTGCACAAGGATTCTGAGCCAATTCTTCAACCACTGAGTAGTTAGAAGCGGCTCTGGCATTTGGGTTATGCAAAGTCTTCTTAAAGACACCTTTGGGTATCTTTGGCATTATTTCCGCAGGTTTCTCTATAGTGAAAGGGTTGGAAGGTTCAACTACAGCTTTACCCTTCTCATTGGTCTCTTTCTCATAGTTTTTGTTCCTGGTTTGTAACAAAGTTGAGGATCTAACCATGTTGATATAATTGGGGTCAGGGGTAGCTTGAGTGCCCCCTGCTACAGTAGAAGCTGAAGCAGAATTCTGCCCTTGGGGAAATGGATCCTTCAGGACAGCCGGTGGTTGAGCTTGGAGCAGCTTCTAAGCTTGTTCCATGAGGGGACAAAGATGAGTAAGGTGGTCCCCTTGGCACAACTTACAAGGGAAATTGACTTTCTTATTTTCCTTTTGCCCCCCATCAACATTGTTTGCGGGCTTTGGCTTGTTTTGATTTTGGTTTCCCTCTCCCTTTTTACCTTTCTTCTTCTTCCCGTCGGGCTGTTGATTTCCCTTCGAAGAGGTTTGTGCAAAAACATTTGCACTTTGGGAGGAGGGGGCAGCCTTTGCTGCCTCTGCCGTAGACTGTTTGACAGACAATTGGTGAATTTGTTTTGTCAAAGACTCTACAGTGGGAGAGTTTACGGACCCAACCACACCATCGGCATGGGGTCCAGGCTTGGGTTTCTCAGCCTCATGCGAAGGCCTTGGTGCCTCGGGGATAATTTCATATAGAATCCCAGACTGTGAATAAATCAAGGCCAACTACTGGGCCCTGAGTATGGCTTCTTCTTCACTAGTCACTCCTGATGTAGAAACATCCTTAGATATGTATGGCAATAATGAATTAAGGAACCACTCTAATAGAAACTCAGGAGGGATGGTAGCTTTGATAAGACTCTTTCACCTCCTCCACTCTTGGATATGATCTGAGATGTGGGTTGCCTTGTTTTGTCTGAAAGTAGACAACAAGTCCGTTCTGAAATCGTAACAGACTCGAAGCTGAAAGTGGCTGAGGAAAGCACTAGCTAGGTCCCAGAAACTACTAAAAGCAGCAGAAGGCAGCTCAATGTACCATTTTGTCGCTGTTCCAGTCAAGGTCCTATGGAACAGCCTCAATCTCACTGAATCTTCATTCAATGAGTTGGAAGAACACCATAAATGGAAGGTGGTAGCATGAGCCCCAGGATCTTCACCAGCCTTACCTTCGAACTTAGGGATGTCCAAGGGCAGTTTGGTGGGAACAGGTGGCCACAAAGGGTCATGCCTCACCGGGTCATTCATCAATTTTGATAAGTCTGGCAAGTTCAAAGTTGCCAGAAAAGGAAGTTTGGGCCTAACCGGTGTACTGAATGTGCCAGCTTGGGGATTAGAGCTCGTGCCAGGTATCCCTCTGCTAAACAAAGAAAAGGGAGAGCTCATGTATGGGACCGAAATAGGGGTATGGAAGCTCTGCCCATAAGAGGTGCTGCCCCCAAACTGCACTCCTACATATGAAGGAGATGGACCTACGTATGGACTGGATGGGGGAATGTGCCCCCCATTCCAAGGGAATTCTTGGACAAAATCCGAGGATCCGACCGGACCACTTTGAGTAGTGTAAGGGAAGGAAGAAGGAACTATAGGTATACTGGGGATCCCAGTAATCATATCACCAGAAGTACCTCCTATGTTCGAGTGAACCGGTGGTTGGACCACCTGGCTCGCTGGAGTTAAAGGTGTAGAAGGCAAACTAGATCTAGGGGCACTAACCGGGGGAGGTAGTACCCCTTCAACCCGAAGGGTTGAGGTAAAGACAAAACAACTTTCTTCCGCAGAAGACATGACTCTACTCAAAGGGACACCTACTACTGGTGAACTAAAAGGTCTAACTTGGATGATCACAGGATCGTTAAGATCAGTCAAGGGGGTGTTAAAATTTCTTGCAAACTCGTCAATCTGCAATTCTTCTATCTCAACTGTGTCAAAATCAAAATGGTTAGCTATCAATTCTGGTTCACCAAGAACCTCACTTATTCCTACTGGTTCAAAAGAACCGTCTGTGTCTAATCTCCGCCTTTGGGGTAAAGGTGGAGGCTCCAATGTAGTGAGAGGAGGAAGGTTTCTCAACTTTCTTGACCTTCTAACAAGTTGGTCCTCCAGAATTAAAAATTTGACTAATCACACCCTAAGGTCAACTAAACACAAGCAAATCCACAGAGCATACACTAAAAAGATCCTAGAGTCTCAAGCAATCAAACCAGGGTATAAAGATATGCTTTCCCGAAGAAAGTTGATGAACGATTACTTGGCGTCCTTGAGGGGTTCTCAGGCACAAGCGGAGGAATCACCCACCACCCTCCTGCACTTTCCACAAGGGTTACCTTCCAAGCCCATTCAAGGTGAACCAGAAATAACCTTCCGGTTTACCTAGGTATGAACCCTAAAAGACAAGAGACTAAAGGCTACCTTGACAATACCGGCTGTCTGGGGGGACAGTCGCAAGCTGAACTCGTACGCATGGGCAGGGTAGCTGAGTCCAAAAATATGTCTAAGACAGAATCCCCAGATGTGTAAAAGTCTTGGGTTACGTTTTGACAAGGATTCGGAGGGTTATCTCCTCTGTCCAAGCCTCCACGCGGCCTAGTGCTTAACTCCTGTTTGAGAGGAGCTTCCCAGATACAGTGATAGAATCAAGGATTTACCTAAAGAAGGGTCCACTACGTCTGAGTTTATAACTTGTGGGAATTTTACACTCCCTAGCCCACAAGTCTAGCCTAAGCTAGTAGGTGAAAGGCCCCTAGAAATAAAACTTACTAGTAAATTTTAATTTATGCATTTATTTTAAGGGTTGTTTCTTACTCAAGAGGAAATGGAAGTGATGTACTATATGGTGTTTTGACTCAGCAAGAAATAAATGAAAGTAAAGTGCATTCAAAGCAAACTACTACTATAAAACAAACTTCTTTTCATTTTTTCAAATATGTATTGATGAACTACAGCATTGATAAGAGAAACTAAGCCTATATATTTTTGTAATTTTCTGAGATTATATTTTTAAAATGAAGCAAACACTACTTATGCAAAAATCACAATGCAAAAGACTAACTATGTTTTGTTTTCACTTTAAAAGTTGCTCAAAAATATACTATGCATCTACAATGCACTATGTTTGAGTAAACTTGAAACTTATGAACTGTATAAAAGCTACAAAATGAAACAACCAGGCTGACAGAACCAACAGACCAGCAAGAAAAGCAGGCTAGGAACCCTAGCTTGGGTGCAAACAATGAAACAAAACCACTGCAGACTTAAAAATGCAAGTGAAAACCAGTAACTGTCAGAAAGCAGACTGGAAAAAACAGATCCCAAGACCCTGATCACTGATCTGGACTAAGACACTTGAACCAAGAACCCAAATAGGCCAAAAGCTTCAGGATGCAAATAGTAAATAAACCAAGTAAAAAAGACTCAATGGCTTTCAAAAAGCACTAAGATGTGATCACCTGAGGCACTCAAACAAACTCTACAGCATTCTTAAAGAAAGTCTTCTCAGAAAACAAGGACTATAGCAAGAAAAGAACCAAGCAAAATCTTCTTTAAAAATCCCAATTCTCAAGAGTACTCGCGACTTTCTAACAGTGCAACTCGCGAATGACTCGCGACTGTGCAGTATAACAACCCGCGAATGCAACTTTATACTCGTGACTATTCAGTAGAACAACCCACGAATGGGTATAAAATTTTTGTCAAAAGCAAAGAAAAAACCCTAAGACTTTCAAACGCTGAAGTAAGCAAAATCCAGGATAAAAAACCACAAATAGACTCACAAGCAAAACTGGTCAGGATAACAGAAATGACCTACAGTAGTCTAGGCTTCCCCAGCGGAGTCACCAGTTCCGTTGTAAGGGATTATGCACCTAATAATCGTAGGTTGGGGGTTACCAACATACTCAAACACTTGCAGACAATTGACTTCTAAAGTGAAAAATAGGAAATAGGAGGGTTAGAAGAACTTACTTGTAAAACGAAGTTGAATCCTTGCTAGTCCTCTTCCAATCTGCTCCACTTCCAAAGTCTTCAAGGCTCACTCCTCTTTCACTTGTTCAGAGATAATATTCCAGATATAGAGTGATTCATATATATATATTAGCAAGTTAGATAAATCAAATATGAAATACTGAAGCATAAACAATTATCAAACCAAGATATATGAGACACATGTGGAAGAAGTAATCTCTTTATTATCAATAATGAAAAATTTCAGAGTACAACCAAACGTCTGAGACAAGGACTCCTCTGTCACCAAAGGATTCTGAGTTTCACTGCTCCAAAGACTTCTGTGAAAAATCCACCAGCATAACTTTGCTCTCAAAGTGTAAGTCCCTACAACCCTCCCCAAGGCCTGTATTTATATGGGTGAAATAAGGCAGTTCTCAAAGGTTGGCGAAGTTGTAGCAGTTAGGGAGATTAAACAAAATGACTTAGCTAAACTCCCATTAGCATGTGATTTTGTGTTTTCATGTTAAGAGGCACATTCGCGGGTATGTAATAGAGCAACCCGTGAATACATGGATTCACAACTTGCTGTAAGGGAGACTCGTGAATGATGCGCGAGTTGTCTAAAAGGAGAGTCGCGAATACATCCCAACATGGCAAAATGGAAAAGTAACTAGCTAGATGAAGGTAGAATGTATTTCATGACAAGCCAAGCTATAGTGTTAAGGGAAAACCTCTATCCATAAGTGTCCTTTTGTGTGCCGACATGAGGCATATCAGCACTCAGACGGAGAGGTGCCACTTAGGTGTATAATAACAGGGAAAAGACTCCCTAGCAAATTACACAATCCCAACCACAATCATCAAATACAATTCCAACAGGGGAAAAATCACAGCCCGTCCTGGGAAACAAAATCACCGGGAACAAATACACAAACCACGCTGGGAAATAAACTACTGTCCTCCGACCTGTGCGTGAGAAACAAACAATGCAGACCCCACGAACCATCCCATGAGGAAAAGATACAGCTGAACTATTCCCCAATCCGCAGAAGGAAAACCACGTGGGTAAAACCCAGGAAAAATTCCTGTGCATGAAAGCAATGAGCATACCATTCAAGGTGCGTGAAGGTGAGCAACTATAGGAGGACGCAAAATTTCAGTGCGTGGGGGTTCAGCAAACTCGTGGAGCCAGGAAAATGTCTGCGTGAGACCAAAACTCCCCAGAGCCTATGCGTGAGGAGAAAACAGACAAAATCGTGGTAGAGTGTGCGTGAGGGTGAGGACTGACAGTCCTGCCAACCCACTCCCAAAGCAATTAACTGCCTCAACCACCAGTAGCCTTTCTTAATGAAAGTGGTTGGAATAAGAAAATGGAAGAAGACACATGGGTTTTTCTCTTATTGGCCAAGGTTTGACAAATTTCCCCCACCCTTATCCTTGTGAAAATCATGCCCCTTTCTCATTTTAGTTGCTACGATCGTAGCTGGTCGGGTTCATTTAATTAATTATAGATGCATATTTACATGATGCTGGAACTTAATAGGTGCCGCATGCCCCGATATACACTCGGCGACAAAATTAAACCCAAAACATAGCATAACCGATCAATGGTGGGGCCTTGGCCTTTGGCTCCACACCCTGATCATTTACAATTTATACATCATATACATCTAATGTAACGGGGTCAAAACCAGGACATTACATTAAGGAGTTATGTATCCCAGCTATAGAGGCGAAGGACCTCTATTTTTTTACGGACTATGCATAGTGTGCTTGGAAACAATTCACAACTTGCTTATGGAATTTTTTGGCTGGGAGGATTTTTCCTAGAGTTAATAAAGAAAGAATCATGTTGAGTTTTTGGAAATTTTGGGAATCTCTATCGTAGTTTTGTGTTTTTTCGTAAGTTGTAGACTAGACTTAGCATAGAGGGCTAACAATCTAGCACGTTGGGAAAGCATTTACAGCTTCCAAGTTGCTTATCAATGTTATGTTGTTATAGGTCTAGGAGTAATGGAAAGTAGTCAGTTATAGTTCCATTCTCATGGCCTCTGATTATGGAACGGACCAGCCTAGTCTCCTTTCTGCGAAACGTAAATCCTTTCTGAGTCCCCTTCTGACTCCATTCACCCTTCTGGTACTAGCATTGGCCTTCCCTCGAGGACTGATCGTCCCTTCCCTTCCTTCCCATCAATCTGACTCATTTTAATTTTTTGCTACCCGTGTTTCTCTAAGGCAGCCTCTTCAGATCACCTTTCCCTTAGCCGCACATGCCTTAGGGATCCTAACTTAGGGAAACTACCCTAGAGCTGGAGAAGAGCCAGCCTAAAGCAAGGAGAGAGGGGTGTGGTGACATTGGCCTCTCTCTCGAGAGTTGTTTCCGGGTCGACGCACCCACAGTTTGGGCTTTCAGCACTCGCGTGCCAGTTTCGGGCAACAACATTTTGGCGTCATTGCCGAGGACAAAGTCTAATTCCTGGATTTTGAAGACAATGCTTCATTAACATTTGTGGGAGAGTACAATGTAGATTCTTCATCTCACATGGTGACTCCACGAAGGGACAAATCCCTTTTATTTTTGTATATTTGAATATCTTATTGGGTGTAGAGGTGAGCACACTCATCAAAAGGATTTCAAGCTCACCTTGGCGACTCAACAAGTTTGGTATGAGGTATGATTAAACATGTTTTTTCAAATTAAGTACCTCATTGTTTGATTTATGGAAGAACCATGTGATAATTGGCACGAGTATTACATCCCACTAGATTTCTCAAAAATCCATGGATTTCCTAATGAGTGCTACGACCCTGAGAAGGTGCATGACATTCTTCCCAAATTTTATGGAAATGATGGTGTTTCAGCCACCCATCATATTGCCTCTTTCTACAAACTGATGGCTGATTTTAATGTTCATCATGAGGGTGATTTTTGTAGAGAACCTCTCATGAAATATTGTAATACTTGTTGCTTTCATGCAACCATTTGAATAAAGAAATCATTTGGAGACTCATGCAGTGTAGTTCTTGGATGCATGTGCTTTGGTGACTGAGGTGATACAATTTCAATTTTTCTCTTCTTTGCTAATCTATGGTTATTTATCAATGCTTTAGAGGGCTTTTGTAAGCACATAAGAATAGATATTTTGTAGTCTCAAGTTATCTATTTATTTATTTACTCTTAGAGATCTAAAATAGCATTGTCTTATTTAGTTGTATCTCATGCTGTTTTGATTTCAATTAGAAAATGGTACATGATCTAATGCCCGTTTTTGCAAGTGTATGAGTTCTTGTTTGCAGATCACTCCATTCTACTAAGTAAAAGGTTGAGCTAGTTTGTATCTCCTTTTCTTGGAGCCAAGTATAAGATTCTAATAGCTATTTTCTAAGTGAGATCTAGGGTGGTTTCAAAGATTCAAGATCTAAGTGGTTCTACCTCTCTTATTCACCTTTAAAACCAAAATTTAAACTCTTTCTAAGTTACTTTATCTTTGCAAGTTAAAATCAGATCTATAAGGATACTCATTTTCATTTTTACTTGCTCTCATTTCTAGACCTAAGAGGTGTTCCAGTTTTACATTTAACATAAATCTAGTTAGTACTTGAAGTAGCATAAAAATTCTATCTTTTGCACAAGTAGTAAGTGTAAATTTTTAGTGCATTTTATTGTCTAATCCATTGTTTTACAGGAAAATAGCTCGCTGGTTTTTCACTTTTCATGACAGGTTAAGTGGAAGTGCTGGTGAAAATTTGAAGTTTCAAGCTCCAAAAAACACTCCTAATTCCCCCTTCTTCATCCTCTTTCTCCGGATTGCATTGAAAGCCTTTCAAGATCAGAAAAGAATCCCAACATCAAAGGAATTGTAAAAATTAATAAAGAGTGAGTGGGATAAAGGCTCCCACAACCCACTTCCCCCAATTGGGGGAAGCATGTATCATCCATTTTTGCATGTTTGCAATTTGCTTTGTTTTATGCTTGTAGAATAATTGGTTAGAATAGGATAGGAAAGGTTAGTATCAATTTATGAAAATTTTGTTTTTTGCTTTCATAAAAGTCAAAAAGAAAAAGATTCTTGCTTTTTTTGTTTAACTTCATTTTAGAGTTTTATTTCATTCGATATAAATTGCAAAAGTAAAAAAGAACTAAAATCTCTTGAATCTCACCGTTAGGTGGATCAAGAGTACTCTCTATCGGAGGGTTTGTGGTTACCATTTATTTCATGCATTTTTTTCTTTTTAACTTGTTAATTTAATTCTAAGTCTCTTGAACTTGCCGAAATCCAAGTCAAGAGCACTCTCTGTCAGAGAGCATAATAGTCTTTCATCATCCTTTCGCAATTAGGCATATAGAGTAACTAAGACTCTTGAGCTTTTGTCATAAGACAAATTCAAGAGCGCTATCTGTAGGAGAGTTTAATTGTGTTTTAATAAAATTTGCAACTCACATATTCCCCTTAATCAATTTACTTCTTTGTTATCCTTCACCTAGTATGCTCTACCGACTTTCATAGTTGGGCTCATATTCATAACGGTGAGCGGATTTGATAATTTATCAAGTAAAAACGTAGTAAAATTTTACCCCCATAAACAACTCATCGGCGATGTCAAAATTATTCAAAGTCATTCTTAGTAAAGGTGCCGGAACTCCCTGTTGTCTTAGAGTCCTGGCTAGCTGGTCAATCCATAGGATACCATCCTGCGATATTGGACGGGCCGACATGTCTCGAACGGAATAACTTGGAACACTTTCCCGGTTGTTCTTTTGATACCTTTGATGAGCCATAATAACAAGACCATTAAAACACTTTAAAATAAACCAAGAGCAATCACAAAACACTTTCACTAGCACTATTATGAGACTTGTACTTTCAGTATTCTTGAGCATCTCAGACATTTGACTCCATAAGGTATTGGTCTATTTTTTTTAATTTTATACATTATTATTAATTTGGGCCATTTGTCCTTTGGTTTTCTCAAGTAAGATCTTTATCT
Source organism: Pseudotsuga menziesii (assembly GCA_001517045.1). Taxonomy (NCBI): domain Eukaryota; kingdom Viridiplantae; phylum Streptophyta; class Pinopsida; order Pinales; family Pinaceae; genus Pseudotsuga; species Pseudotsuga menziesii. The sequence goes on from LPNX010498999.1 coordinate 13,253, forward strand.
GTTAATGCTAGTTTATTTCACGAGCTTTTATTATATTGTTCATCTTTTAATCTAGTGATAGCAATGTGGATTTCTTTTTGTCTTATATTTATTTTTCACTCGTTCATCATAACAAAATCCTAATAAACACCCATCTGCATCACTTTCGTAAAATTTACTGAAACACATTGATCCTTAGAAACTCTTTGTTAGGGACCACTCCCCTTGGCTTCGTTAGGAGTTAGCCTAAATAGAGGAGATAGGAGTAGGTGACAGTACCTAGATCTCTGCTTTCCCCCAAGGTCACACCTCTCCCACTTTCTCAAGTGAGGATACAGGTTTCGGAATATTTCTGCTAGTGGTGTGCAATCGGCGGACAACACGCTCAACCAATACTCATGAAATCATGGAACAATAAAAGATCATAATTTGATGAAACTACATCTCATGTTTGATCTCTCCTATATTTATGTTTAATTCTTAGTATAATCACTCTTGATTTGAAATTACTCAAGGGATACAAAAATTGATATATCCAAACCATGTATTTGGCACAAAAATCCACAGATATTCTTCAACAAAAACAACAAGGTGTAATGGGATCCTAATACAGTCCTAGCTCAAATTTTAGACTAAAAGAAAAGATTATAAAATATTATGTAAGTCCCCATTAGTTGCAATAATTTTTGGATATATTGGACATGGAAAAAGGTTAAATATGTCTTCTCTATTAAAGGAGTAATCTCCAACTACCTTATAGAAAGGCTATCGTTTAGTTACAATAGTCACTAGAACTTGGTACAGAAGTTGTAGTAGTTTCTCGGAAATGTATGTTGATTTGTAAATTCAAAATGCTCTACAAAAAAAAAATATCTTTTATCAAAGCCTTCATATTTGATTTCCAGTTGAAAACAAGCTTAGGAAAGCTCAAATCAATGTTGCACTAGTTGATATCAGTTAATGTTCTATTTTCTTTGAAGAGTTCAATATTTCACTTCTAGCACAAGCACAATGGATTTTCTAACAACAACATTGAATGGTGAATGAAAGCTAACATGTGTTATCTTTCCTACCGGTACAACCACATTGCCATGAAATGCATTGCACCATGAATGAATTCTAATCCATGCTAGCTTTCCTTCTAACACAAGCACACACAAGCATAAGGGCATTTCTTACAATAACATTGCATAGTCAAGGAAATCTAATACATGTTAACTTTAATTTTAGCACAATCACAAGGGCATTTCTAAAAACAAAAGTGGATGGTGAATGAAAGCTAATGCATGTTAACTTTCCTACTTGTACAACCACATTGCCATCAAATACATTGCACCATGAAGATAATATAACACATGTTAGATTTCATTCTAGCACAAGCACAAGGGTTTCTTACAACAACATTGCATAATGAAGGAAAGTTAATGCATGGAAAGCTAATGCATGTTATCTTTCCTTCCAACAAGCACAAAGGCATTTCAAACGACATTGCATGGTGAATGAAAGCTAATGTTTGTTAGCTTTTCTACTGGTAAAACCACATTTCCATAAAATACATTGTGCTATGAAGGAAATATAACACAAGTTAGATTTCCTTCTATCATGAGCATAAAGGCATTTATTACAAAAACACTACATAGTTAAGGAAATCTAATGCATGTTAGCTTTATGTGTTCCTTCTAGCACAAACACAAGAGAATTTCTAACAACATTACATGGTGAATAAAATCTAGTGCATGTTATCATTCTTACCGGTACAACCACATCGCCATCAAATACATTGCACCATGAAGGAATTCAAACAAATGTTAGATTTCCTTCTAGCAAAAGCACAAGGGAATTTATTACAACACCATTGCAAACTAAAGGAAAGCTAATGCATGTTAACTTTCCTTCTAACACAAGAACAAGGGGATTTCTAATAGCAACATTGTGTGTTGAATGAAAGCTAATGCATGTTAGCTTTCTTACTGGTACAACTACATTTTCATCAAATACATTGCACCATGAAGAAAATCTAATGCATGTTACATTTCCTTCTAGCACAAGCATAATGGCATTTCTTACAACAACATTGCTCATTGAAGGGACCTTCTAGCACAAGCACAGGGGAATTTCTAACAACAACAATGCATGGTGAATGAAAGCTAACGCATGAAATTAACTTTCCTACAGGTACTATGACATTAAAATCGAATACATTGCACCATGAAGGAATTATAACGCATGTTATCTTTCCTTCTAGCACAAGCACAAGCACGAGAGGTTTTTTTAAAACAAAATTGCAAGCTGACACATGTTAGCTTTCCTTCTAGCAGAAGCATAAGGAAATTTCAATATTTTCTCTAAACAATTCAATATTTTACACCTAACACAAGCACAAGGGCATTTCTAATACCAACATTGCATGATGAATGAAAGCTAACATGTGATAGATTCCCTACCATTACAACCACATTGCTATCAAATGCATTGCACCATGAAGGAATTCTAACGCATGTTAGATTTCCTTCTAACACAAACATAAGGGCACTTGTAACAACAACATTGTACAGTGAAGGAAAGCTAACACATGTTAAATTTCCTTCTATCACAAGAACAAGAGAATTTATAACAACAACATTGCATGGTGAATGAAAGCTAATGTGTGTTAGCTTCCCTACCGGTACAACCACATTGAAATCAAATACATTGCACCATGAAACAAATCTAACACATGTTATCTTTCATTCTAGCACAAACACAAGGGAATTTCTTACAACAATATTCCATAATGAAGGAAATCTAACGCATGTTAGCTTTCCTTCTAACAAGAACAAGGATATTTCTAAAACCATTCCATGGTGAATGAAATCTAACGTGTGTTACCTTTGCTACTGGTACAACTACATTGCCATAAAATACATTGTGCCATGAAGGAAATCTAAAACATGTTAGCTTTCTTTATAACACAAGCATAAGGGAATTTCTTACAACATTGCACAATGAAAAAAAGATAATGCATGTTAGCTTTCTATGTTCCTTCTAGCACAAACATGGAGGAATTTCTAACAACAACATTGCAAGGTGAATGAAAGATAGCGCATGTTAGCTTTCCTACCAATACAACCACATTTCCATCAAATACATTGCACCATGAAGGAATTCTAACACATGTTAGTTTTCCTTTTTGCACAAGCACAAAGGCATTTCTTACCACAACATTGTGTAGTGAAGGAAAGTTAATGCATGCTAGCTTTCCTTGTAACACAAGAACAAGGGCATTTCTAACAGCACCATTTCGTGGTGAATGAAAGCTAATGCATGTTAGTTTTCCTACCCATACAACTACATTAACACATGTTATATTTATTTCTACCACAAGCATAAGGTAATTTATTACAACAACATTGCTTAGTGAAAGAAAGCTAACACATGTTAGCTCTCCTTCTAGCACAATCACAAGGGTATTTCTAACAACAACATTGCATGGTGAATGAAATCTAACACAAGTTAGCTCTCCTACTGGTATAGCCACATTTCAATTAAATACATTGCACCATGAAGGAATTCTAATGCATGTTAGCTTTCCTTCTAAGCACATAGTCATTTCTTACAACAACATTGCACAATGAAGGAAAGCTAACACATGTTTTTTTTCCTTCTATCACAAGAACAAGGGCATTTCAATCTAGGTAAATCAAGATAAGACACCCCTCACCATAAAATTCAATTTGGGACTCAATCAAATGCAGGGGCTTCAAATATAACACACCTTCCCTATCCAATGCCATGGCTCGAAGCTTGCCTTACTTGGTGATCTAAGAACCTAAGGTTTTGTTCAATGAGACCACATAATTTGATGAAACCGCATCCCGTGCTTGATCTCTAATCTATTTATGTTTTAGCCCTAGTATTGATCATGGTCAATTTGAAATTCTTCAAGGGATATAGAAAATCGATATATCCAAACCATGTATAATGGGATCCTAATATAGTCCTAGCTCAAAATTTAGAATAGAATAAAAGTTAAGAAAATATTATGTAAGTCATCATTAGTTGTAATCCTTTGTGGATGGATTGGACATGGAAAAATGGTAAATATGTATTCTCTATTAAAGAAAGATTCTCTAGATAACTTATAGCAAGGCTATGGCTTAGTTACAATAGTCACTAGAATTTGGTGCAAAAGTTGTAGTAGCTTCTGGGAAATGTATGTAGATTTGTAAATTCAAAATGATCTGTAGACAAAAAACTTCCTTTATCAAATCCTTCACATTTGGTTTCAAATTAAAAATGGGCTTAGGAAAGCTCATATCAATGGTACACTAGTTGATATCAGTGATTGTTCTATTTTATTTGAAGAGTTCAATATTTTACTCTTAACACATGTGAAGGAAAGCTAACAGATGTCAACTTTCCTTCTTGCACAAGCACAAGGGCATTTCTAACAACAACATTGCATGGTGAATGAAAGCTAACATGAGTTAGATTTCCTATTGGTACAAACACATTTCCATCAAATACATTACTCCATGAAGGATATATAACACTAGTACAAAATGAGAAATTAATGACTAAAAAAATGACTAAAATCAGGCTATAAATGACTATTTTTGAGTCGGTAACTAATAGTAGCTAGTTTCCACTATCTTATAGCTAGTTATATTTCACTAGTCATTAATAGCTTGACTTAGTAGTCATTGATTTAGTCATTGTTTTATTCATTGATTTAGTAAAGATTTAGTCACAGATTTAGTCATTGATTTAGTCACTGATTTAGTCACTAATTACAACAATTAATGACCAAATATATGACTAAATAAACTACTAGATGTTAACATATTAATGACTAAGCTAAATACGACTAAGATACGGGAAATTAGCTACTAATAGTCGTATATATGTGAATTTAGTCATTTTTGTAGTCACAAATTTATGATAGGACACGAAGGAATTGAACCACCAACCTCCTGCCTATAATTAGGTAGGTGATCTACCATTGAGCTAGCACCCTTTAAGAAGTTTGTATTTCTTGAAAATGATGATATACAAACAAATTTATGATATATAGCAATCTACAAACTATATAATTATTACTATTACAACTTACCAGTAACTAGTATTTATGATAAACTAATTCTTGAGAGCTGTGTACAATTTTCCCTATAACTAAATTTAGCATAAGGAAAAATGTAATGCTGTTCATTGTATTGTGTAAATTATTGAAACAATGAAATAAAGAGAAGAATGTGCTTTAAACATTTTAAGGAACTCTCGTAAACTTATATATAATTAAAAAAATAACAATCACATAAATAAAATACAAATAAAAAGAGAGAGTTTTTTTTACAACTATAACATAGTACTATATTAAAAATACAAAAGAAATGAATATAAATTATACATATAATACCATGAAATGTAGTTTTATCATTCAATGTCATTAAAACATTTTACATAAATAAGATTATGCATAGGAATTCCAATGGAATATACAAAATAAAAATAAAAATTATAGGTTGTCCATCAAGTGAATCATCATCATCAAAATACATCTTAAATGCATTTTAAAGTGTTTGATGAATATCTTAAAGTTGGATCTATATACATTGAGTGTTCTACATATTACAACATTGATGTGTCAAAAAAGAAGATATTGAGGAAACCTTCTACGAAGAGGAGGTGAATCTAAATATCCATGCAAGGGAGCTGAGAGAAAATGATGAGTAGTAGGTATCTGATGTTCTACTAGAGTTGGAAAAGGATGACAATGCAGAAATCATCTATTGTGCATCCAAGTATGTATAGTCCATGGAGGGCATACCCATGAGGACAAGAGTTTAAGGAAAACTTTTCTTGTTTATGAATGTGTAGATTAGAGGAAGGAAGAAGCAATCCCATAGAGGCTATAAGGTAAAGGAGAACAACATTAAGATTGCTAAATATTTTAAATAAAGTTTTGAAGGAGAGGTAAATGATGTAAGTGTGGTAAAAGAGGAAGAGGTTATAGCCCATAGGGAGGTTGTATAAGATAATAATAAAAAAGGTTAACATAACAACCATTTATAGCAACTACTCCATCAGGATCCCTTCCTGTAACTCCATTAGATGCATAGTTCAACGTATTACTAATAGTCATTAGGGACAATAAATATCTTCAATTATATACATCCCCTAAGTAATTAAATGATTTCTTTCAACTTATATACTTCTATAATAACCCTGCTTTTGAGGTAAATTCTAGAAACAATACAAGGGAATGAAACTTCAATTACACCCAATAAAACTAGGACATTGCAACAAGAAACACTAAAACAAGGGGATGAACCTTCAATTACCCCAAATAAAACTTGGACATTGCAACAGGAAACACTAAAATAACATCAAATACTTTTTATGTACTCCATAAAGAACCCCATCAAACAACTTTTTTCTGTAGAATTTACCTCATATTCAAAAAAATATCCATCAGGTACAAAAAAAACCATCACTGTCATCATCTTCGTTAGATTTAAAATTATATGTGTCAACCTCATTCTTTTATTACTCATCATCCTTGTCATAGTTAGAAAGGATTTACCTAGGATCTTCCTGAAATTTTTAACAAAGTAAGAAAGTTAATAAAAATACTACAAATACTCTTACCAAAGAGATTTATTGATGAGTACCTCTTCGCATTCTTCGTCACTATCATTCTCATAGTCCAAAGAAGAGTCCTTCCTAAAAGGATTTCGAATCCCAATGCCATCACTGCATCAAAAACAAAGTGTCAGAAACAAAACTTTCCCTCTTTTCTACTGCAAGTCTGTAAATTGGTAAGCTGTTTAAAGCAGAATTAAATATCAACAAAAGAAAATCCCATCCCAAGTCGAGGCATTCAAATTTCAAACATATATTTATTTTGCTGAGGAACTTCATATCAACAAACACACAGAAGCACAAGATATGAAGATGCCAATAATTGGTACCTAAAGAGGACAATAATTGGTACCTAAAGACAACAAAATGACCAGAATTTTACTCACTTGGGAAAGACAGAATATCTTTAAGTATTCTATGTCAGATAAGCTCCACTAAAAAGTATGACCCTCATCAAAATATAAGTTATGTTTGAGTATCTCAAACCTAACCCAGTCTGCTGAAAAGGTTAGTTGAGGCAACAAGAAAGTATTCCTTCCATAAAGACCAAATTCTGGAGTAACTAAAATCTCCTCATCTTCGCATTCCTCCTATTAAAAATACACAGCTCATACCATGAATTTCCATTTTTAGTGGATATAAACAATAATTAAAAACTTTCTGAACACTGATAAATAACATGTGAACAGGGATGTATCAAATATCAAGAAAACATATAATCAGTTTAACTCATCAATGCATCCTTTATTATAGAAAAAAATAGGAAAAATGTATTTATAAATGATTCAAAAATGATATTTTCCTCAGGATTATGTTTATGATACATGAATTTTTCTTGCAATTACATTTCTCACAATTGCAGCTCTTCATTTTAAACAAGGAAAAAAGGAAAACAATCCACTATCGCCATTGGACTCCTCCATTTGATGCATTGTTAACCTATCCATCCATGCTAGCTCATCCACATTATGTTATGTTGTGTGTCCACAATGAAAGTGCACATTCCAAGGGAGCATGACAGTATGTTAGAAACTTAGCACAATCGAATATTGGAACAATACACCCATGTCACTACACTGCATCGATGCAAGTAAAATATTAAAACATCTGCAATACATATCTAAGTCGCCACTTTGATTGGATATTTAAGTATTCTATGTCAGATAATCTCCAATGAAAAGTATGACCCTCGTCAAAATATAAGTTATGTTTGAATATCTCAAACCTGACCCAGTCTGCTGAAAAGGTTAGCTGAGGCATCAAGAAAGTATTCCTTCCATAAAGACCAAATTATAGACTAACTGAAATATCCTCATCTTCGCATTCCTCCTATTAAAAATACGCAGCTCATACTATGAATTTCCATTTTTAGTGGATATAAACTATAATTAAAAGCTTTCCTAACACTGATAAATAACATGTGAACAGGGATGTATCAAATATCAAAAAAACATATAATAAATTTAACTCATCAATGCATCCTTTATTATAGCAAAAACCCAGGAAAAGCGTATTTATAAATGCTTCAAAAATGATATTTTCCTCGGGATTATGTTTATGATACATGAATTTTACTTGCAATTACATTTTCACAATTGCAGCTCTTCATTTTAAACAAGGAAAAAAGGAAGACAATCCAAACAATCCATTGTCGCCATTTGACTCCTCCATTCGATGAATTGTTAACCTGTCCATCCATGCAACTAGCTCTTGCACATTATTTTATGTTGTGTCTCTACAATGAAAGTGCACATCCCAAGGGAGCATGACGGTATGTTAGCAAATTAGCACAACCGAATATTGGAACAATGCACCCATGTCACTACACTGCATCTATGCAAGTAAAATATTAAAACATCCGCAATACATATCTAAGTCGCCACTTTGATTGGCTCTTTAAATATTCTATTATGACCCTCGTCAAAAGGTAAGTTATGTTTGAGTATCTCAAACCTGACCTAGTCTGCTGAAAAGGTTAGCTGAGGCAACAAGAAAGTATTCCTTCCATAAATACCAAATTCTGGAGTAACTGAAATCTCCTCATCTTCTCATTCCTCCTACTAAAAATACATAGCTCATACCACAAATTGCCATTTTTAGTGGATATAAATTATAATTAAAAACTTTCCTAACACTGATAAATAACATGTGAACATGAATGTATCAGATATCAATAAAACATATAATAAGTTTAACTCATCAATGCATCCTTTATTATAGCAAAAAAACAGGAAAAACGTATTTATAAATTCTTCAAAAATGACATTTTCCTTTCGATTATGTTTATGATACATGAATTTTACTTGTAATTACATTTCTCATAATTGAAGCTCTTCATTTTAAACAAGGAAAAAAGGAAGACAATCCATTGTCACCATTGGACTCCTCCATGCGATGAATTGTTAACATGTCCATCCATGCTAGCTCATCCACATTATGTTATGTTGTGTGTCCACAATGAAAGTGCACATGCCAAGGGAGTATGACAGTATGTTAGCAACTTAGCACAACCGAATATTGGAACAATGCACCCATGTCACTACACTGCATCTATGCAAGTAAAATATTAAAACATCTGCAATACATATCTAAGTCACCACTTTGATTGGCTCTTAAGTTAATCTGTACAATGTGCATCCTACACCATGATTATTTTGAATTTGTAACTCTCATACAACAACCAAAATTGCGCACCTATGCTTTGACAATTTCTTAAGGGGACCCTTTCTTTAGCTCAACTCCTCTGGTCATGGACTTTGTCAATATCTGACTCCTTTCGGGACCAATCCTACCCACCAGGGCTGCAATTTTGCTTTAGCCTTTCCCATCAAACTAGATTTTACAACAGTCACATGTCATGGGTGCCCTTCACTTTGCCAGTTACTCAACTCATAAGCTAAGAATCCGATAATAAAATGGCATTCAAGACACTATAACAGAAATACAAAAAGGTTGTAGTTACAAAAACATTCCCTTGATTGGAAGAAGAATACTCTTTGAATTCTACTGTAAAATATGATAAACAAATAAAGGTGATACATAGATCAATTTACCACTATCCCATCTGAATAGAAACTTGCCGCCTAATTTAAAGAAATTTCCAATACAATTAATGAGAGCAAAAATCTAATTAAATTGTGTACTTACATTCATTTCATTATCTTGAACACTGTAAAATGGGAAAATGATAGATGATACATCGAGTGTGACTACTTTCAAAAAAATACCAACAATACATGAAAAATCAAACATATGTCCTCAGGTTTCAGCCTGTAGTGGGGAGGGAGGGGGTTGTTTTTTTATAATCCTAAGCGATAGTGGGAATTGAGTTATGTTTGGTGGCCAACAGTGACCACCTGTAATAACACCGAAGCATTAGATTTAAATCAAGTGATAAAAATTCTAAGAGCCAGGAAGATTCAGAAACTTATTGCTAACAGAGACTTGACGATTATCATTTGCAAAATTAGAGAGTTGACTCCCTATGCACCGTAATGTCTTGCAAGAATGATCTCTAGACCTAGAATTCAAAGAATTGCAAGTATTACAAGTATTTAGCATTGAATCATTTAATGTTTCAAAAGTATCATTTTGTATGGAAATGTTATGCTTTGTGGATCATTATTCCTTGGTTATAAGGGCACCTAATAGTGGATTCAATAATTAAAGAGTCCTGTTGCAAATATAAAGATAAATACCCTGCTCTTACAACATTGCGTCTTTAGAGAAACCTTTAAAGGGTTGTATATTTGACTTCTATGTGATGATACCAGCTATTTGAAAGGCAGGACAACTGGTTAAGCATGCATTAAATTGGAAAAACTTGCAAACTATTAGGTATAACAAAATATATATCAGCTCTGTGTTGAGATGTATAGGATCTGAAATAGATTCCATGATGATTGGACAACAGTTCACAGAGAGAAATAACCATTGATAAGAACTAAACTTTCCTTAGAATTTATGGTTACCTAAAATAAGAATACACTAACATTTAGATTCTAGTAAGATTTTGAGATTGACTAAACCTATCTAAAAGGTTGGAGAGACTGGTATTCTACATTGTTGTTATAATGTACAGTTACATAAAGGCATATTCTTATCAATATTTATGACTTTCAAAATTAAGGAATTTACTTGACCATGAAAATCACATTTATGATGAAGCAAATGATAGAGAAAATCATGATGAGGTTCGCATTCCCCATTTGAACTGCCTACAAGAAACTATTTCTTCGTAAGGGTAATAAACCATGTCTCCATCCTGCTTGATTGGAATGTGAAAGTGCCATGCCTTGATTATCTGATTACAAATTAGTTTTAAGTTCCAATTCCCTTAAGACCCTATGGCATGTTTACACCTTCCACTTTGACTCCCCAAGTGGGATGCATTGCTTCTTCAATGGAATATAAGAGCCTCACTAAGACATGGGTCTCGTATTTTGGTGTGGAGTTATATTTACAACTACAAATTTCAAGGTTCATGAAGACTTGTTCAAAACCTACCAAGTAGTTTCACAAAAAAAAGAGCAAATACGACACAAAATTTGGCACAACAGTTTTTTAAATATTTTTAAATTTGGTTTTGATTTATCTAGGGGGAGTTACAAACACTCTTAAGATTCAGCGCCAATAGTTCCCTTTCTTCATTTTGTTAGAAAATTAATTGTGGAATTCCATTTACACATACAAAGTTTAAGGCCATGAAATGTTATTCAACACCTGCCATGTAAGATCTGTCCATCCTTATTCAGTGTGTTGAGTTTGTATGGTATCAGAATCCCATTTTCAACATAAAATATGTGACAATACCAAAAGGATTACTCACTTTGGTGAGTTCAAGAGGCTCAAAAAAGTCATCTGCAGTCGTCATCCATCTACATCTGCTCCAATCCTATTTTTATCAAATTATAAGCATTTTTATTATCACTGTAGTGACCCTTATTTGTGAAGAAATTGAAACATAAGATGCNGCTAAGAAAATTTGGTAGAACCATTGCAGAGGCTTGCGAAACTTTCATTTGTTGGTTCCTTTCAATTTTCAAAAATGAACTTCTTGAACGCATTAAGACATATTATTGTGGAATATCACCTTCACCTACATTCTGTATTCTATATGTTTTAAGCCCATTTATATCACCTTTCACTTTGCTTGAATTCATGAATTGGTTATTTTCTAGTAACATCTCTTAGCATCAAGAAGAAAAAGCCTTTGCCCCTAGTCCAAAGCTCCCCTATGCCCATATTGGGCTCTATTTTACAATAGTAGCAATTAAAATGTTCCTTTCCTACCTAAAACAAGCTAAGGGAGATATTGTTGTTCATCAATTCTTTTGGGATATGGATGGTGAAACGTTTGATGCAAATGTGGTTGCAAAAGTGTATAAGAAAGTGATCTGATTGTTCACTCAAACATCTGGAAAATGAAGTTTTGCCTTCAGGATTGGTAATTCAAGTGATTGATAGCTATGATGTTATTATACGATAAAATGGTGAGGCTAATCTATGGGTGAAGGCCACTAAATAAGAAAAACTAGTTAGCAGAAAATCAATCTACTATCAAGAGGTGTGAATTTATGCATTGCAGACTCCTTTTGATTTACCAAAGCAGGTTGAATTCCATATGATGCAAAAATTGCAAAGGTAGTTTTGATTAGGAGATAGAGAATATGAAAGTCATAGAGTTGGTGTATTACTTAAATTTCGTCATAACAGGTTTTTATCATCAAGCAAACAAACTTGGAACAAGTAAAGAACAAAACTCGACAGACAAATATACTAAATCAAGGGTTGTTGCAAAGATATTTAAGGATGGTAGAGTGTTAAACAGAGGATTTGGATTAGTTCAAATCCCTCCAAATCAGGAATTAAATATGGATGTGAACAACTGCATTTCAAGTACATTTACAACATGAGAATCCTATTGATAGAGATCGTAGTCATCACCAGCTGATTAAAACACAAGCATCGACAGCAAATGCCAAGTACCTAGTCATGAAGAGACAGATTCCTCTAAATCTAAGTTTTATAATAGTTTGTACTATTTCTTAGCCTGCCACATATCAATTCATTATTGAAGCTTATTTACATTTCATTTTGATGAAAACAATACAACATTTGAAGCCATGAAATTAGCAGTCAAGCATTAGTTCTAGACTTAAAATTTGAGTCTAAATGCTTTTTCATAAAATAGAGAATCATCCCTAGATTTGAAAATATTTTTTCAAAGTTGAAAACAGAGCATATAGCAGATAGTCAACAGTTAAAGGGAGATTATCATAAATTCATGGATAATCAAAGAGATCTCCCAGATTTAGTGGCAAGAGTTCTCCAACAATTCAAACAATTTGAGACAATTGGCAATTGTGCTAAATTTAGTTTATTTGGTGATTTTTAATTGATTTTTGTTCCCTAAAATTAGATGCAATATGTTGACGTAATTTTCAAGGAGGATAGCATTTGATTACTATATAACAAGTAATCATTGATCATAGTATAATACTAAAATGGGATATCCAATCCCCAACAAGTAATCATTGATCATAGTAGAACGCTAACATGGGCTAGCCAATCCCCAACAAGACTAAAGGCTTGAACTGCATCTTTCCACATACAAGACCCAATTTGATGATTTTGTCCCTTTTCTGAATCCTTTCTTCTACAGTGAGAGGATTTATGATTTTATGAGTAATAACGCTTTCCCATAGACCCACCCCTTTTATAAGTATCCAAATACCTTTGGCTGCTAGTGCTTTGGCAAAGCAATGCGGATTCTTTAATCCCCATCCTCCCATGTCTTTGGGTAAAGAGATTTTCTGCCATACAACCTAATGGAAATCCTTACCACCAACCCATAAGAATATGAAGCTTATCTTTCTTATTTGATCTAAAGTTTCCTTATGAACATATGTAAGAGAAATCCATAAAATTGGTGTAGATTCGAGCATAGCTTTCACCAATACCAATCTTCTAGCCCTAGAGATACATTTGTTACACCATAGATTCAGCTTCCTTTCCACCTTCCCAACAAGAAAAATCCAATTAGCTTTGGAATAGTAATTGGGTTTTAAAATTAAGCCCAAATACTTAAGTCCATCCTATAGTGCAAGGACAACTATAAAGAATTATGTGGATTGATTCTCTGTGGACTAAATATCCCTAAAATTAACAAAAATCTTGCACATATCCTCAAAATATCACTTCATCAGAATTACATGAAATCAACCAGCCTTTACAAAATATTCCTAATACACCTTGGAAAGATAAATATGCAATATATTTTTTACAAGAAGCACTAAAATTTTTACCCGTACAAAAATCCTTGGACATGTTGCTTTGGGGATTCACTAATGTGAATGTACCAAGAATTGAACTTCAATTACCTGTGGTAAATACTAAATTCCATTCGGCCTTCTACTAGACCACAGCCTAAATGACTAGAATAGAAGGTCCTAAAGGACATAATAGGGTGGGCTTGGGCCCGTAATATATGCAACATTACAATCAACATTGAAGAAGAACAAGGCACACTTCTTCAAACACAGACATTTCTGAAAGGTTGAAACAATTGTTTCAAGACATACTTGCAAATGAATATCTAAATCAACTACAATGGCTAATAACATAGACCATATCCTTTAGAAATTGGGCAGAAAACAATCAAACAAACGTTGTTATTAAAGTGATTCCACAGACTTTGTTCGATTAAACCCACTTAGCACAAAAAACCCAGGAATCCTACTCTGTAGCATTTATAGGATGGAGAAAAAAAATTACAATAGAATTTGTACATTTTTTTTCAAAAAGAAACATGTAAATCCAAAGAAATGATGAGAATATATGGGCACATACATCATCAAATACTTTCCAACTTGGTTTGTCTTTTTTCTTCTATGGTTGTCTTGCTGAGAACTCGTGGAAAATTGCACAGGTTGTGATGCATCCTACTTGTTGATGTTGTTTATATGGATCAGTTAGGGATATTAGCAAAAACTAGAAACTTAACCTGCTATTGAACATGTCAATTGGAAACAATGTAATCAGCACAAAGCCATGCAGCTAAATATTTGCACATCCTTGTGTTAATTGAAGCAGTTTTATTAGGATTCACCTTGGTTTGTTCAGGTTTCGGTTGAGAATGGCTATGAGAATAGGAATTTATCTCATTTTATCAGAGCCATATGTCCTTGCTCATGTTCCCTAAATTAGGTGACAGACTATAATGAATGCTTATTTGGTGTTAACTTCATTAACAACTTGTTGCTCTCTCTATTACGTATGAGGACTTTCCGACAATGGTTGCATTAGTTTAATTTATCTTTAGTGCACCTTCCTAGGTCCCTGTTACCGTGTGGGTATCAAAGGTACCCAGGAAAACAAGAATTCTTGAAAAGGGAGCTAACAATGCTTGGTGCAAGGATTGGAGAAAGGATTGGATCACCTATGCCTGCATGGTTTGATCATGTTGCTAAAGGGTGCCTTCCTAGCCTTTGTATTGCTACTCTCCCTACAGTTTGAGAAGGGAGCTTCAATTGAGTGTTCCATTTCCACACAGAGTTGTTTTGATGTGTACATATTTATCTCACGTATGTTGGAAGTGATTTTGTTTATTTGGATTATTATAGCATTAAGCAAGACAGTTTCAACTCTATGGATGTTGAAATAATTTATTGTCGTTACTATTCATGGGTTGTTTTTTGAGCATTTGTTATCTCCTTGCCTTGCCTATATAGAGAAAGTGATAGCTGTGAGTTCTAGAAAGTAGAATCTGTTTCTTTTATTGGATATAAAATCCCAAAGAAAAGGATTCAAGACACAACATTGATCAGGAAGAAAAAGAGGAAATTGGACCGCTCGGTATTACAAAAACATGTGCATTGTGCAAAGGTTTCAATCACTTCATTCAAGCTTTAAAAGAGGTTTATGTCAGGTAATCGATAGACTTGATCTAAAATATGGATTGAAGTTGCTTGAATTTGTTAAAGGTTTTGAACAGGAGGATTATCTTTTGGAATAGTTCCAATTTTTCTACATACAGAAGCTTTCTAAAGGTTCTATGGCTTCAGGTTTTCAAAGACTTGGAAAAGTTCAGATTCTTAAATAATAAATCAAGAGTTATTCCTAAAAACAGATGATTTGGGCACCATGCATCATCAATGACAACAAAGACATGTTTATTCAACTATTTTCAAACACAAACTGTCATGTATCAAAAATATTCTAGTTAAAATTTGAAAGACAGCTGGAATTCAAGGTAGTGAAACTATATGAGCAAATTAGTTCTAGGATAATCGTTGTTATAGCTAATCTAAGGTTAGGAACCATTAAATTATTGTTGGTTCAGAGCAGTGAAAACACCAAGTCTGCAGTCTAAAACAAATGTGAGTAGATTCTCTCAAGCTTGAGACATGTTCACCTTTCTTTGCACCCCTCCCCACAATGAGGAAACCTAGATTCTCTTCTTCAGCCCACATAACTAGCTTATTGCTTTCTCCTATCATCTAGACATGAGGTTCATAGCTCTCTTATTCAACACCAACACAAACTTCTATCATTTGAGGCCCCTCAGCTGTCCGATCAAGGGATAAACAAATCACTTCACTTTTCCACTGCATCCATGAGACATTGTGAGCAGGAACTGTCACATAAGAATGGGAAAACTACAGCATAGCGGTCAATCAATAAACGCATTATCCGTTAAGTAACCCTTGTTTTAATTGACTTGGCCAAGAAGGGTGATCTTGATAGAAAACATTACCTCATAGACTTGGTTTTCCTTGCACAGATGAGTATATTACCAAAATAATCCTATTTTTCATGGCCTTGGATGGTAGCATAGACATATTGTAGCCTTGATCTCACCTCTTAGATATTCCATTGTTTGATGGTAAGTAAACAAGGTAACAAAATAAACATCAAAAGTCACTGAGAATGGCATGTCTTCTTATATTGACAAATGACATTTTGAAAGATGGGCATATGTTGATTCAAGTTTCTATCAATGCAAATTCCAACATGCTTGTGGCTAGTTGCTCATGTCTCTTCCACTGTTCTTTCTAGGTTCCAACCATTTATACAAATCACCATATTAATAGCCCACCTAAAAACTTTAGTCTCTCCAATATCCTTTCTCTCTAACTTGACAACACCATATACACCAAGATCATCATTCTGGTATTAGCAATATCAAGTGGTTGTGCAAGGCCATAAAATTACCATTACTTATTTGTAAAGATATCACATGTTAATGGATAAACACTAAAAATACCTCGTAATGGGTGACCATAGAAGAAACTGCCTGTGATCAGGTAGCTTCACACAAGTCTGATCAACAATGTTAACTTCCATCAACCTTAGGTTCCCTTTATAGATAAAACGTCAAGCATGTCTAGTAACAATATAATTGAATAGGTTCTCTCTGGTTTACTGGTATCAATTAAGTACCTATTTTATATTTCCATTCTTGGTGCCAATTAACTAACCTTGCATGACACTGCATAGACAAACCACTTATTGGTGTAGTGATAACCTTTCTCATATGTATGTTGATGAATCTTTGAGGCCACCATTGCCTAAAACGCAGACCCAAGTATATAATTATGTAGGTTCCATTGGATCTTAAATCTAATGATGTAGGTTCCATCCTATACAACATTAATTATTCTGCTGTGAAGTACATATTGAAAAAAAACTAACAAGACGGACCACCTGATATAAGAGAATGTTGTTTACACTTTGATTTAAAGGCCTTGATGCCCAACCAAGGATCAAACAATGACCCTAAATAACTGCCTTCATGGGCCAACCACGGAACAAACAATGGATCTCTTAATTCTTTCTTTCTTTTCCATCATTCTTTCTTTCTTTTCCTCTTATATTCCCATGATAAAGTTACATTCTCAATAGAATAAGGTTTCAAATAAATAATCCAGTTTATTTTTGTTGCACCCACCTCAAAGTTCTTGAGCACTATTGTGCCTGTTGATGGCCAATTGTGACTTAGCCTTGAAGAATCAATCAGCAATCGTTCTTCACTTGGTATATTAGAATACTGCATTATCCTCTCCACAGAAATCATTTTTTTTCCACGTTACATAGGTTTAATATGACCCAATCTTGTACTATATTCAAATTCAATCCATATGTTACTTCCAAGCCAACAATACCTGCACACAATGAAGGAGGAGAAACTTTCTGAGAACATTGGCATACCCTCATTGGCATATGCAACAACTAAGTGCGGATTAAGATTTCCATGAATAGTCCTTACTTGGATTAATTGTGCCATTTTGCAAGCTCACTAGGAATGTTAAAGAAGCGTGAAATACAAGATTGGATAGAAAATTCAGGCAAAGACAGAGACACTCCATATGACTACATGGTATTTTTAATGAGGTACTACTTGGCATCATTACTACATTTCATATGCTAGGGATATGGCTAGATTGGTGGGAATTATAAAGGCTCCCATCATACACCATTTTGTTTAGTCTATTAGAGGAGCAGCCATAATAAGAAGTTCCAATCAAGATACTCGCTTCATGGAGCAAAGTTACTTACTTGATACTAGAGGTAAATTGCAGTGACTGGTATAAAAACAACAAAGACCTGCCAAGCAATCTGAGACATGATTGTTACAATTCTTAATAGTTGAATTACTGCAAATGATAACACTCCCAATATGTAAGGAATGTCCATGTCTATAGTACTCTGATCTGTCAATGCCTATGGATAGAGAAGGGTGATTTCACTCGGCAGGAAATATCAGTTTTACATGCTATTTCTTCACATCAATTATACTACCAGTCTCCATTATTGAATTGAAGTGGAATCAATCTAAAATTCTAAAAACCTCTAATCTATAGCAATTCTATATAGATGCTAGTGTTTATAGTTTGCATTCACAATTGTTGTTTAAATGGGCAATACAAAATCATCACAAACAAAATATTTTTTCCTAAGTTATCTTTTGCTTATCAAACAATTTCAAGCTTGTTGAATACAAACATGTACTGACCCGATTCACGATGTGTCTAGTTGGGGTTGAATCGAAGAAGGACATTGGTGCATGGAAGATGCATGTAAGGATGGTTGTGAAAAGTCTCTGTGTAGTCTCAAATGTTGCAGTTGCGAGAAGTAAAGACTTCTTATCAATACACATATGGAACTCCCTATTGCAAGTAATATGTACAAAAGAATGACAACTCTACTGCTGACTGTGGACTTCTTGTCTTGGATTGGAGGGGAATCCCAAGCCATCTAGTAATTGCTACTGATTTGCAGCACCTAGAATAGTGTGTGTGCTGCCAATATGATAGGAACCAAGGCACCTTTATATGCTACAATTTTAAAAGAAGAGTATACCAACATTTTGACCTTCCCAGTTTCTCTTTCTTCTTCCTTTACAATATGTTCAAATCTAAATTCATGGATTCATGTCACTCGGTCCTCTGCATCTTCATTTGATATGGTTTATCAGATTCAAAGTCCATGGTATTGTAGAATCTACTTCTGCTATTGCCTGTTTGTGGCACTTTCTCCCTAGCTGAAATATATGCTGCATCAATTGCATTCAAAGTCTGCTAGTGTGCACCAACTAGCTTTAATAAATCCGCACCACCCAGTATATCTTCATTCCTTCCAACTTGAACTATGTCTCCATCTTGCATAACCTGCAAAGTTGCCCAAAATATCCCTAACACTTTTTCATGACTTAACAATAGCAATTTCCTATTCAAAGAGTAAACTGTTCTGTACATAAAAGTTACAAATTTACAATTATAGAAAGTGGGCTCACCAGTATAAGGTCAATGTAGATACAAATTTTACTTAATGTGTGACATATACCATTGTCTTCGATCCCAGAACTCCAAGAAGGAAATCATGTTAGATTATTTGGTAAACTAACGAGGCATTGGAATATACATTCAAATAAAAGTGTACTTTGACAATATACTCTACAAATCCATTAAATCCTTCTAATTGGAGATAGAGAGATTACTTTAAAGAAATGAGCTCCTGTATGAGCATCAATAGCAGTAAAAGGGTCATTGAGAATATAGAAATTCTCATCCTGGTAGATTGCACGAGCCAGTTGTATTCTTTGCTTTTGTTCTCTACTCAAATTGATCCCTCTTTCTCCACTCTCTTTCTGATCCCCATGAGAAAACAATTCTAGGTCTTTCTTTAGAGCACATACTTCAAGTACATTTTTCGTACTTGTTTCTATTCATCTTGTTCCCAAATACGAATTTCTCTTCAATTTCCCCACTTTGAATCCATGGATAGTGTGGAACATAAGCTATGGTACCACTGACCTTCACAATCCATGATAGCTTGGGTATTTCTCCTAGAATATTGGATAACAATCTTGACTTTCTAGAACCAACGGATCCAGAAACTGCAACTTTCATGCCTTTTCTTAGCTGTAAATTTATTCTCCTTAACATCAAATCATTGGAGGTTGGATCCCATGAAAATTCTCCATGTTTGATCTCAACTACTAGGTCTGTTGAATCCATAGGTAGATTATCTACTGCATTGCATTGCAGCTCTTCTTCCTGTACAAAAGTGGCTATTCAGTTTAATGATACAATGCATTGAGAAACCATAGAAACCAATTCATGCATATTATATATAGGCACCTGAAGGATTTGGAAAGTTGCTAAGGAAGAAAGCACTTTACCTATTGTAAATGGAGCCCCTATTAGCAAGAAGGTACCAAATGTAATAGCAGACACAAAGGTTGGTGCCACCCATAAGAGAAAAGTGATTGCAGAGGAGGTATACAGATATGTTCGTAGATAGCCTTGTTCAACCCTTCTTATCTCTTGGATACTATGTAGATATGAGGTTTTCCAAGCTTGCAGTTTCAGTATCCTCATGCTCTTTAAGATCTTTGAGGTAGCCTTCATACGTCTATCATTTTCCTCCATTATCTTACCCTAATATTTCTCTTGTAGTTTTGTTAAAGGGGTATTTCTAACCATGATTCCAACTGTGGCTACCAGCCCTGCAATAGATGCCACGACAATATTCTTGTATAGAATTACTAAATCCAGGAGCACCTGTAGAGGGAGAAGCCATATATCATGGATGTACCAAGAGAAATTTTCGATGCGCTCGACATCTACACTTGTATAATTTATAATTTCACCAACAGTATGCTTCTATCTAGAACTGCTAAACAAACAGAAGCCTTTTCTGTATACAAGAGCTGCTAGTCTTGATCTAAACCACATCCCAAGATGCTGGGATCCAAAATACCATTGTTCATAGCATACCCTACATTCATATTTCTCCACAAAACCACATTCCATTCAGGAATATTGTCAAACACTTTCCTTGCATCCTCAATAACAGGAGGAATAGGAACAACAAACATGTTATCCCCGCATCCTTTGAGGACTGCAATGAGAAACAATAACACCATGAAGTAATCAATTATCCCCAAAGGTGAAAATGCCAACAAGAAAACATAGGCATGAACACTCACACACAATGAATTCAATACCTTCTCTGAAACACACTATCCAGTGAGTTTGGTTATTCAGAAACGAGGCATTCTACTGGAGGATTTGAAGGAACCTTATGTAGATTCTAAGAAGGATATGCTTCCTGATTATTCTATCAGGGATTTTACAGTCCTCCATTTCACAACTTATTTATACTAGGATCTTTCTATCGTTAGGGATTCCTCCCCTTATTGTATCAATGTTCCTATATATTTTACCATTGTATTTCCTTTGCATAGATGCATGTCGGTCAATATTTTGATTCGGAAACAAAGCAGCTGGAGACAACGCAAAAATAGGTTCATAACAATAGCCTTAGTATTTAGTATTTGCATAAATGCAAATATTAGTTGTGTGAAATATGTATTGGGGCTATGGATAGAACGCGGATTAGTTATTGATTATGCGATGGATGAGATTTCTTTACGCATGGAGACTATTCCCTATGTAATGTAGCACATGAAAACACTATAAGAATCCATGATGATTTAGTCATTCAAACAACTTATGGTTATATATTCAGTCATAAAACACCAAGCATTACTTAGGAATCTATACTAATATAAGCCTATACTATACAATATATACTATAATAAAATACTAACTATACATACTAGAAAGAAAAGAAACACTTATAACTCCTTATTACATATTTAATAAATAATACTAAAAAAATAATTTACTACAGTAATAGATAATAATCTAATATATATATATATATAATATATAATTGAATCTAATGGAATAATACTAACTATACTAAACATATTTGGGTTTTTATCTATTTCTGCCACCAACCCTACTACTGATAGGTTTATTGTTTGGGAATGGATGGCTTCTTCACTCCCAACTATGAAATGGACCATTGGTGGGGATTTTAATATGTTGGAGCGGGCGAGTGATAGAGATGGTGGTGTTCATAGTGTTATTTGATGTTTGGAGAAGTAGTGTCACATGCCCCAATTTTGTAAAAATAATATTATCATATTTGATTTTATTTCAAGACAATATGTTAAATTTTATGGTAAGTATTAATTGATGACTCAGTAGAGTCAAGGATGTTGAATGTAATTCTAAATATTTTAATTATAAATAAATAAAAGTGGAGACAACAGCTTAGGAGAGCTGTTAAAATAGTGTTTACTGGTCAAGTTGGTGGAGGAGACTGGGTGGAGAGCAAATAGACAAGTGGCAGCATCCTCAAACACTTCCAATGTTGCAGGTGGAAACCTCCCTATATTTGGGGTCATGATCCCCCAAGAAAGTGGGATCAGAGCAGGTGGATCAATTAATGACAACTGACCCAAAAAGACCTACGCAATCTTCATAAAAATGCCCATTGAAGAGAGTTGAGGCTGCTCATTTTCCAAGAAGAGGATCATTTAGGTGAATATACTTCAAAGTATTTCAATGGCAAGGGAATTTGTGGAAGGTGTTTGAGGGGTTAACTACAGAAAGTGACCTAGTGCATCTTTTATGTTGAAGGATATTACTGCTGAGTGCAGAGTGATTACTGAGTCATTGAACTAGTATTTTGTTTGCTTGATCCACCGGTTCTCAGCCAAGGAGACCAGCAACAGGATCGGGGGTCCTAGGAAGACGTTGTTTGAGCACTCTCTAGGAGTTGGTAGGGAGGAACGGCCTCCCAACCCTGTTGTTGTCCAGCTTAATCAGGTTCTACAGTCTTTTAATTTCACTGTGTTAAATGTTTAAATGTGAGCTAGACTGATTATTGAATGTTAAATGTTTAGTTGTGATTTGATAGTGTTAGTAATATTTTAGTTTATTGAAAAGAAAAGAAAAAACTGATTCTGAAATTGATGAAAAATAATCCTAACCTATGTTTTTCCAAATCTGGAGTGGACCAAATCGTACTCTAGCATAGGCAGTGTATTTAAATAGAATATAGATATGTTAGAAACCTGAAATGAACTGAGGTATGATGCAATAATATATTTATGTATGTAGTTGTTATCAGAGAAGAACAATATTCTGTTAGTTAAGTTTATTGTTTAACCATATTATTTTTGTAAAAAAACTGGAAAGGAAATAGCCAAATATTTTACAGATAGTAGGTGATTATATTAACAGTTTATTCAAGTAAATAGGCTATTACTTTTGCGCAGTACTTCATTTTTTAAATTATACGATTAACCTGTGACAGAGGAAGAACAAACATTTTAGATAAAGCACTGATTTCATTCTGCAAAGGAAAGAATTAAGTCTGATATACATAGTTAATTTACTGTTCATAATAACTAACTATATTCACAAATGTTCATACTTCATGTAGAGTATTTTATAGCTTAATTAATTTCTATAGATAAATTAAATACAGAGATGAAGAACATTTGAACAAATAACTTTAACAAATCTATCTATATTTTATTTAATAAAAACAACTAGGATACGATGGTAAATAATATTTAATAAATGTTATTTATAGAAAAACTAAGTTATTTAAATTTATAAACAAAATTTACTTATAAAATGAAGTACAGGTTCGAAACCCTAATAACAATAATATTGTAAATAGGAATCATTTAAAGAATAATCCAAGTATTTGGAATAATTATTATTAAACTACAAAACTATTGTAGATTATTACAGTCCCTTAAGGACAGTGAAAAGATAACTATGGAAATATAATACACTATGTACATGTGTAATAATTAAATCAATTAGTTATTAAACTAAAAACTTAACGAATGAATTAAATAAATTATTTTACACACAGGTCACCTACAGGAAACCTAGCTCGAATATCTGAGCTGGTATTCAAAGAATTATAACATGATGGAATAACAAGTTAAGCTATTAATAACATCATTAATACAGACTAATTAATATACAACAAAATTTTCTTTTACACAGACGAATAAGGGTAAAAACCCTAGTTTACAAAATCTCCGTAAGAGCTTAAAATTAAACTGAGTTCGAGCTCATAAGAGAAAAATCTCTATGCTTTAGAACTAAACAGAGTATGGCTTGACAGGATGCAAGAGCTATTAACATAACAGTATACAAAAACAAGTAAACAACATTTACAAGTCACAGCTTGAGTCGGAGTACCCTGCTAGAAGCAAGGGTTTAACAAAACCTAAACTAGTATTCTGAGGAATAGTAACCCATGAAGGGTAGCTAGAAGGCCCTAACTTTCCAACTAAAAACTGTCCCTTAAGGACTGTACAAGCATGGAATTCCATTTGTTAACCAGGGATTACCCGTAGCTAGTGTGCTGGACCTTTTTCTTGAAGTATCGTTTCCACGAGATGAGCGAACTATCACCTGCAGGGAGAATAACCTAAGTTTAATTAAAACATGAATTTCAGAACTATTTACTAAAAATAGGTTTAGTTTTTAAATCTTTAAGTAATTATGTTACCTAAAAGTGAAGGTGATATAGCCACGAAGTAACAGTAGCACCGTCACCAGCGTAACAACAAGCCAGACCTTCATACTCGTAATGACAGAGACGATGGAGACACATGCAAAAGCCACCGCCAGTAACAGCAAGAAGATGTTTGGGAAATGGCCAAGAAAGAACTAGACAGCAAAGCTAGAGCTGTCACCAACAATGCAAGAGATGAGAACGAGAATCTCAAACCCTACGATGAAGAGTAGTGCTTAAACCAACAACAAGAAATCATCAATCTATATCTGCAATGACCGGCCACGAATGGACAAGCAAGGAACCACACACAGGCCGCAAGCCTTAAGCTTTGAATCTCAGCAAAACCCTTACAAAAACAAGACTCATAAATTATAGAAATAGTTTGAGACCGAATGGGGAAGACTGAAACAACTCAACGCAGGACTTAGGATGCCATTAACAACTAGTAACGTAGCAGGGCATCCATGAGAATGGTTGCAGAGCAGCCCAAAGGCCTGAAAACTACGGAGAAAAATGAAAAAGAATAGGGTTACAAGGATTTAATACTACTATTGCATAGACAGGAGAAGTCCACCTGCCATTGGAAAATTAGACGGTGTATGGATCTAACTATATAGTCACCTACGCGCAAATAATTTACAATGATTTTTATAATGATCCATGAAACATTCATGCAAAAAGAAAACTATATGATCAATCATGTATAAATTCCATCAATCACATTTACGTGTTGATCATAAGGCTATTTGGCGATGAATATTTTTAAACTTCCAAACATTGACATTTTGAAGCTATGATAATCATATAGTTAAGATCTATTTGGTTTTGTTTAGATAAAACAAGAACCCTTATTTCTTAAACAAATCATTTCTGAATTGATATAACTAATCATTTACCAAAGTCAATATTATAACATGAACATTATGATTACCATGTTTATCCACGATGATTTATGATAACGAATTGCTTAATGTGAAGACCAAGTTAAAGAATGTAAACATTAAAATAACAATGCAATACTAGGTTCATATAAATATATTATGATCAATGTGGGGCTAGACTCCTCTAAACCCATAACTCAGGGGGAGTTTATAATAAGAATTGTTTAGCACTTTAAAGTTTAGAATTCATTAATTCTTTACAAAGTCAAAGTTGTTAGACTTGTTTAGGAATTTCATTTAAATAACATAATTGTATGTCTATGGACATAATAATATATTTATGTAAACATAATGATCAATTGAAATAAATGATAAAATGACAGTATTGTAAAAGATTATTTACAACATACTTTTCTTATTCTAAATGAATGGAGAATTTAATAAGTTTTTTGTTGTTCTCAAGATGGCATTTTGTTGGTAACTACAATGTTTTATACTTAGTAGAATAATTTCATGCTTGCAAAAATAACTGGTGTTTAGCATAGAACAAAGGCTGATTTTTATAGAAACATCTACCTTTGAAACTATCGGTAGACAGTAATTCTTATTATAAGGAAATATTATAGAGTAATAAGATTTTAAAAAGGACTCATCCTACTCGAGTCTATAACCAATAGAACATCATAGTTCAACATAGACTTAAAATATATAGACAATAGTGTTTGCTTGGAAAAGACACTAACGCATTCACATCAATCAACATTAATGTCAAATGTTTGCAGACTGTAAGTGTCACTACAAAGGTCAAATATCAAGCAACTTATTACACAAATAAGAGGGTATGATAATATTTAGTAACCCAAAATACAATCAGTATAACATTGCAAGTTATGCTTATTAAAATGGAATTAATCAAGAATCTGAGATTACGAGTTTAGAGTTATAGAAGGTATTTTACTGTCGTTACGTACAATTAAAGAAATAAAAACTTAATCATCTGAACTTCACTTATAAGGGAAACTGAAGAAAACATATTGTTTTTACCTTACAGAAGTTGTTGAAATATAGCAACTTATTTTACTAAGCTTATTACTTGCAATTAGAAATACTAATGCATACTTTATGAATTTTAAAAATGTTACTTGATCATTCATACCTGTAAAACCTGTAAGAACAAGTAATATTTTTGCGTTAGCATAAATGCTAAGTAAGCCCCAGATTCCAAATCAGATTCCACCTACTTGTCATAAATAAATTTCATCAGTAAACTGAAAGTAGAAGAAATGTGCAAGTTAAACTAAATCTTGTTTCAAAATGGAACTATTGAGATAATATAATTGAGATTATGTAAAGCTAATCTATTAACTATTTCGTGTATTGCTAACCTTTAAGTGTTAGTAAACCACAATTCCAACATTTTATGTTATTTCAAAATTTTTATTTTTTTGTGAAAATTTGGGGTTTTGACATTTGGTATCAGAGCACAAGGTTCAAACACTAGGCATTGATGAAGCCCAACTAGTTTTTAGGAAACAATAAACTGAATTATTATGTTGACGTATTTTCTTTTAAATGTTATTCAACAAAGAATTGTTTTCTGAAGTTTAACAGACATGTATGGAAAGGATGGAAGAATATGCAGAGGAGGAATCTCCAGTTACTGAACCAGGAAATTTACCAAGAGATCCTATACCAGAGGATTTAACTACCAATTCATCAGAATTGTTACAAACTGTAAAAGACCTAAAATATGAAATGGAGTCTGTAAAGCAAGAAAATGAAAGGATTCTGAGGGCTCAAGAAGAGTTGAATCAGATCCTAACTGAAAAGTTTCAAACTGAGGGTAGGGGTAGAAGAACAGAATCAGAAGATATAAGTCATCAACGTAAATCTAAAAAGATGAAACATACTAAAAATGAAAGTAGTTCATCTTCTGAGATGTTTGGTAAACAACAAAATTACCATTCTACTAATGATAGTAGTGATGATAATCAATACACTGAAAAGAGGAAATACAAACCTTATGAGGATATTTCTGGGGAATTCAAAATGATAAAACCACCAACCTTTAATGGAGAGAATGAGAAGGGGGAGGAAGCTGAATCCTGGTTATCTGGGATGAAGAAGTACTTTCAAATATATAACTATTATAACTAGTTAAAGGCTAGAATGGCTATTTATAACCTCTCAGGAAAGGATGACATTTGGTGGCAGGACTTGAAAAGAGTTAAGGGAATAAAAGAGAAAAATGTAAACTAGAGTACCTTTAAGAGGTATTTTAAAAAGAAATTTCTGTTTGAGCAATATTATGAGGAAAGAGCAAAATAATTTTATGAGTTGAAGTTAGGATCAATGACAATGAAAGATCTAAACAGCAAGTTCTTAAGTCTACTTAGGTATGTACCATACCTTGTAGATGAGAAACCAAAGGTACAGTAATTCCTCAGCTGTCTAACTTATCATATTAAGGATAGGATTGAATATGATAACCCAAAGACCTTGGAAGAAGCTATGAGAAAAGCTAACTTCTGTTTTGAGTAGAATCGGAAGAAGGAAAGCTTGGCCAACTCGAAGGCTAAGAAAAATAATAATCAGTATGAACAAAAGAAGAAGGATTTTGTGCCCAATAGAAATTCTAAGAACAATAAGGACAGAAATTATCCTAATAACAAGAACTTCCAAGGAAATAAGAACAATACACCCAACAATCAGAATAATTCTAAAGGTAACGGATTTGCAAATAATCATGGAAATTTTACCAAAAACTTTGAGTGCAAAGAACCTATCAAGTGCTGGTAGTGTAATGGCCCACACTATGTTTCAGTCTGTCCAAATCAGAAGAAGACTGTTAGCAATATTCATACCATACAGGAGGAGATGACCATTGGGGAACTATCGAGGACCATGCCCAGAATCAGCGCAGCCTTGGAGAATCGAGAAGCTAAATATCAGACTTCCATGGTGGAAGTAGAAGGTATCATAAATCAGACCCCTGTAACTATTTTGATTGATCCAGGAGCTAGTCTTAGTTATATTGCACCTAAACTGGTAGAAAAATGTAAGTTATCTGTTGAAAAATTTGAGAATTCTTGGTTAGTTCAGTAGCCACTGGTGCTAAAAGAAAAGTAACTTGCTTTGTAAAAGAATGTGCAGTAGTTATGGATCATTTTGAAACTGTTGTCAAGCTTAATGTTTTGCCTCTTGGTTCTTATGATTTGTTGATTGGTATGGACTGGTTAGAACAACATAGAGTAATTCTAACTTGTTGTGATAAAACTTTCACATGTTTAAACAGTGACGAAAAACCAGTAAGTGTTAAAGGAATCCCTAGAAAAACCACCATAAGGCATATTTCTACCCTACAGCTTAAGAGAGTTGTTAGAAATGGATGTAAAGCTTATGCAGTAACAATAACTGATAAAGAGATTCTAATTAAGACAGATAAGTTAAAAGTGGAATACATACCAGTCTTAAGAGAATATGTTGATGTATTCCTCTAAGAAGTTCCGGGATTACCCCCGAAAAGGGAATTAGATTTCACCATTGAACTAGTACTGGGTGTAGTACCTAGTTCAAAGGCCCCTTATCGAATGAACATATTGGAACATAATGAATTAAAGTCTCAATTAAAAGAACTAATTGATAAAAAGAATATTCAACCTAGTGTGTCTCCCTGGGGGGCATATGTCATCTTTGTTAAGAAAAAGGACGGAACCATGCGAATTTGCATAGATTACCGTCAGTTAAATAAGATGACCATCAAAAATCGATATTCGTTGCCCCGCATAAATGATCTGTTTGACCAACTACGTGGAGCCACGATGTTTTCGAAAATAGATTTAAGGTTTGGATATCAGCAAGTAAGGATTAAAGATGAAGACATCTGTAAGACAGCTTTCAGAACTAGATATGGTCATTATGAATTTGTCGTAATGCCATTCGAGCTTACCAATGCCCCAGTTCATGTGTTTAATGAAAAAAATTATGCATAAGTATTTAGATAAGTTTGTGGTCGTGTTTATCGATGAAATTCTAATCTATTCAAAAACTGAAGAAGAACATAAATAACATCTAAAAATTGTTTTGCAAGAGTTGTGTGATCATCAACTCTTCGCAAAGTTCAGTAAATGTGATTTCTTTAAGGATAAGATTCAGTATTTAGGTCATGTGGTGACGAAGGATGGGATTTTAGTAGATCCTGAAAAGATAAGGGCAATCAAAGATTGGCTGGTTCCTAAGGATGTGATGTATGTTCAATCTTTCATGGGCATTACCGGTTGCTACTGAAGGTTTATTGAAGGTTTTTCGAGAATTGCAAATCCAATTACTTCCTTGCAGAAGAAGGGAAAGAAGTTTAACTAGAATAAAAAATGTGAATAAAGATTTAAAAGGTTAAAAGCTTTATTAACCAGTGAACTATTTTAAGAATAGTTGATCCTAATAAAGAATTTTTAGTGTGCACTGATGCATGTAATGATGGCTTAGGAGGTGTGCTGACTCAAGAAGGCCATGTTATTTCCTATGAGTCTAGAAAGTTAAAAGTTTGTGAAAATAATTATGCAACATATGATCTAGAATTAGCAGCTGTTATACACGCCTTAAATATGTGGCGACATCACCTAATTGGCAGAAAAATTGTTTTAATGGCTGATAATAAAGGATTGAAGTATCTGTTAGATCGGCCTAATCTAAATGCCAAACAAGCTAGGTGGTTAGCTTTCTTAAGCGAGTATGATTTTGAAATTCAACATGTAAAAGGTAAAGAAAATAAAGTTGTTGATGCATTAAGTAGGAATGCAAGGCTGAATTTTGTAGCAACTATCAACACTTATGCTACAGATTTGGATGAACAGCTTAAAGAAGGGATAGAACAAGATGAAATTTACTAGAGTTTGCAAGCTAAAACTAAGGAAAATCCAACAGAAAACTTAAGTAAAGGTTACAATTTAAATGCAAAAGAATTTTTACTATATAAAGATAGAATGCATGTACCTAACATACCTAAAGTTAAGCTGTTAATTCTAAATGAAATTCATAAAACTCCATACTCAGGTCATTCAGGTTATAAAAAGACTATAACTATGTTAATAAAAGAGTATTTTTGGCCGAATATGAAGACTGAAGTAGCAGAATATATTGCTAGGTGTTTTGATTGTCAACAGGTAAAAACTAAACATCAACACCCAACTTGATTGCTTCAGCCATTACCCATTCCTAGCTAAAAATGGGAGATAATTAATTTAGATTTTATTACTGGGCTGCCTAGAAATCAAAATCAAAATGATTCTATCATAGTGGTAGTTGATAATTTAAGCAAAGCGGCTCACTTTATACCTATTAAGACTACTTATAAAGATGCAAACATAGCTGATATTTTTCTAAAACATATTTTCCGATTGCATGGAGTACCAAAAGTCATAATCTCAGATAGAGATCCTAAATTTATAGGAAAATTTTGGAAGTATTTGTTTAAAGGGTTAAACACTACATTAAATTTTAGTACTTCATTCCATCCTTAAACAGATGGACAAACTGAAAGGGTAAAACAAGTACTGGAAGATCTATTAAGAACGTATGTGAAAGACCAACCAGGTAAATGGGAGGATTATTTACATCTGGTAGAATTTGCTTATAATAATAATTATCAGACATCAGCCAGATTTAGTCCTTTTGAAATTTTATATGGACGGAAATGTAATACTCCTATCTCTTGGAGTAATCCAGTGGATAGATTGGTATTAGGTCCTGAACTGTTAAAAGAAATGGAAGAAATTGTAAAAAAAGTGTAGGGAAATCTAAAAGTGGCAAAGGATCAGCAGAAAATTCAAGCAGACTTAAAAAGAACTCCAAAGGAGTTTCAGGTAGGTGAACATGTGTTCTTCAAGCTAAGGCCCAAAAAGAGCTCTCTGAGATTGGGGAGTTGTACAAAATTGGCACCTCGTTACTGTGGTCCATTTGAAATTCTATCTAGGATTGGACAAGTAGCTTATCAATTAGCATTACCGCCAAACTTAAGAGTACATAATGTTTTTCACATTTCTGTATTAAAGAAATATGTTCATGATGCTACTCATGTTGTTAACTAGAATGATGTATAGGTGGAACCAGAAAGAGATTTTCTAGTGGAACCATACTGTATCCTCGAGAGGAGGGAGATTGCACTTTAGAACCACACCATTGGATAGGTTAAAGTGCAATGGAAGCACCTTAGTCCAGAGGAAGCCACCTGGGAATTGGAAAGTAATATGCGAGATGCATATCCAATTTTGTTCTAGGAGAATTCTGAGGATGAAGAATAAATAAAATTGAGGACGATGTTATATTCTAAGGGGGTGTGTATGTCACATGTGTGGAAATTGAACCCAGGTGTTAGAACAATTACACTCACAAAAATTGCCAATTACACATGCAAATTACACACAAAGGAGACTGAATATGGAGCAGAACACTAATCTGTATTGAATAAGTGTACAATAGCCAACCCTGTGAAGTCATAGGCTACCAAAATAAATAATTACATGAGATATTCGAATTCATAAGGATGCCATTCGAATTTGGTCAAAAGCAGGCTTACTAAATCTAAGCAAATCCCCCATAGGTGCATAAAGCAGTTTCCAAATCTGTCTAGGAGCTCACAAATTGGAAAAATCAATTAGAAAAGCTAATAGATGATGGAATGACAACTCATACATTCTTTTCATAGGAGAAATGAGTGGAGGATGATGAGGAAAAAAAACAAGTTAACTTCACCTAGTCAAACTTTCCCAACTGCCTTAAAACTCAGCAAAAGCAGGCAATAAAGAAGAAAAAGCAGACATGCACTAGGAAGGCCAGGAATAAAGTAGATTTGATTCCAAGTGGTTTCCTAAGCACTCCGTGACTCAAATTTAGCAATTTTGACCACTTTGGATGTGTGGAGGACAACTTGCATAAGGTGTAATATGGAAACTAGGCAAATAAGACAAAAATTGGATTAATTAATGTCTAAGGTAGCTAACTATGGGTTGATTATTCTAACATCCCCCCTTAAGCCTGACTTATGAGTAAAATATCATAAAATTATAGGGCCTAGCAACAAGGATTAGTCACCCTTTACATACTTCATGTCCATTTAACCAAGGAAAGAGGCAAAAACCCAGTGGTAAAAATCCTCCATTAAACATGGACAGTAAAACAAAATTTGAAAATATTGTCATCACTCATGCTTCACAGCATAATCAGCAATCCCCAACAGTGATTTGAGATTGTTGAATGTCTTCTCACAAAAAAATTTGGTGAAGATATCTGTTACTTGTTCTGAAGATGAACAGAAGAGTAGGTGAATGGTGCCATCATGCACAAGCTGTCTGATGTAGTGCATATGGATCTCAATGTGTTTGGTTCTCTGTCTCTGCAATGGATCATTGCAGATTCGAATGGTACTCTGATTATCACAATAGATAGTAGTTGAGTATTATGATTCAAATCCACACTCACCAAGTAACCCCTGCAACCATAAACATTGAGTTGCTGCATTTACAACTCCTCTATACTCTGCTTTTGTAGATGAGAGTGCAATGGAACTCTGTTTCTTGCTTAACCAGCTGATTGGTCCTTCAGAAAGCATGAACACATATCCTAATTTTGACTTTTGATCTATTTTGTCACCTTCCCAATCACTGTCAGTAAACCCAATCAAATCAAGATCAGATTTAGCTTTGTAGAAGATCCCATGAGTCCTTGTTCCTTGAACAAAGTTAAGGATCCTTTTGGCTGCTCTCCAATGGATCTCATGAGGCTGATCCATGTATCTTGAAGCCACACTTACTGCATAAGAAATATCAGGTTGAGTATGTGTAATATACATCAAGCATCCAATCAATTGTCTATACAATGTATTGTTTACCATAGGTGAAGAATCAGCTTCTTCAAGCTTAACTCCTAAAAGGAAGGGAGTCTTGCTTGGCTTGCAATCCTTCATGTTGAATTTTTTTAGAAAATCCAAGGCATACTTGGACTGATGCACTTTGATTCCTTTTTTGGTTTGAGCAATCTCGAGCCCCAAGAATTGGCTCAATAAGCCCAAATCAGTCATTAAGAATGCATGGTTCATTGCATCCTTCAAGGAGGAAATTTCATCATTTGAGCTTCTTGTAATGAAAAGGTCATCAACATACAATACAATAATCATTAATGAACAATGAATCAGATTCAAATAGACATTTGGATCTGACTTGCATCTAACAAAATTCAGTGATAGCAGAAAGCTATCAATCTTGGCATACCAAGCCCTGGGGGCTTGCTTAAGCCCATACAATGACTTGTTTAGCCTGCACACAAGAGATGAATTAGTAGCAAATCCTTGAGGCTGCTGCATGTAAATATATTCAGTGATATCTCCATTCAGGAAAGAACACTTCACATCCATGTGATGTACTTCCCACTGCTTCAAAGATGCAATGGCTAAGGCTAGCCTGATGGAGTCCATCTTTGCCACTGGTGCAAAGGTCTCATTGTAGTCTATTCCATGTACCTATGAGTAGACCTTGGCTACCAATCTAGCCTTGTATTTCAAAGGTGAACCATCGGTAGAAAATTTGGTTTTGAAAACCCACTTACACTGAACTAGCTTCCTCCCTGGGGGAAGATCAACTAGCTCCCAAGTGTTGTTCTTTTGGAGTGAGATGAACTCTTCTTTCATGGATATTTGCCATATTGAATTGTTTTCTGCATCTTCATATGTCTTTGGGTCTAATTCAACCATCAGATATCATTTCTCTACAAACATAGGATCTTTCATGCACAGAGCACTCTCAAACTGAGATCTAGTCCTCCTAGGATCATTAGGATTTCCAGCTAGTTCTCCAGCTGCATGAATGGTATTTGCTTCCCATTTTGGTCTTGTAGGACTTATAGGATCTGAAATTAAATCATCATTATCATACATATCAGAATCATCAAGTTAAACTATCTCTTCACTTACATTCGATGGTTCTGGTGGTGAAGAGGATTCTCCAACTTCCACTACTGCTAGGGGCTCTTCTTGGAACTGAACACTCCTTTCAATGAAGGATTTGTTTGTGCTCAAATTGATCAGCTTGTATCCTTTTGAATCTTCAGAGTACCCAACAAATAGACACTCTTGGCTTTGGGGCTGCAAAGCCTTCCTCTTTTCTGTTGGAATTCTAGCCCAAGCCCTTGAGCCAAAAATTCTGAAATGGGTCACATCTGGCTTGTGCCCACTCCATGATTCGAAAGGAGTCATACCATAAAGATGTTTATGAGGAACCCTATTCTAGATATAGGCTGCATATTTTATAGCTTTCGCCCAAAACTTTGGTGGCAAAGTCTTAGCCTCCATCATGCAGGTTGCCATCTCTTTCAGTGATCTGTTCTTCCTCTCAGCAACACCATTTTGTTGTGGTGTGCAAGGGATATGCTGCATCTAAATACCTAAATCTACACAATATTGAATGAACTAATAATTGACATACTCACCACCATTGTCAGATCTAAGGACCTTGAGTTTCCTCCCAGACTGGTTTTCAACCAAATCCTTAAAGACTTTGAAGAGGCCATAAACTTCAGACTTGTGTTTCAGGAAGTAAACCCAACAATACCTGGAAAATTCATCTATGAATGTCAATGCATATTTGGCCTGACTCATTGACATATGAGGAAATGGGCCAGCAACATCACTGTGGATCAACTCAAGAGGTGTAGAGGTTCTCTCATGACTAGCTTTCTCAAATTTATGCTTTGGGTGTTTTTCTAAGATGCAACCTTGACAGACTCCTTTGGAAAACTTAATATTTGGTAACCCTATGACCATTTATTTTTCAATAAGATCAGAAACATACTTGTAATTAAGGTGTCCAAATATTTCATGCCAAAGCTTGCTTGCCTCATTAGCATGAATCAGAAGAGCAGAGGGGTTTGAGTAGGGTAGGAAGTGTGAGAACATGTATACCTTTGAAGTGTGATTTGCAGCTCCTTTTGCAATGAATTTACCACTTGAGATCTCTGTGATCTCAACTTCATCAGGGGAGAATATGACCTTCTTTGGAGACCCTGTGTGGGTCATCTGTTACACTGATAAGAGGTTAGAGGCAAGACCTGGAACATACAACACATTGCTGAACTTACCATGGTCAAGATCAATCCTCCCTTTGCCCAAACGTTTAGTGAGAGAGTCATCTCCCAGTACTATTGGTGGACCTTTCAACATGTCAAGTGAGGTGAATTCCTCCTTGGTCGAAACCATATGTCTTGAAGCTCCAGAATCAATGATGAAACTAGGTGAGCTTGATGTGCCAGAAACCAATGCATGAACTCTCTCTCTGTCTTCTGAATTTGATCCTCCTTCCCTCTTCTTTGAGCTGTCAGGAAGGGAGATGCTATTCTTCTCTAAGAGGTGGGTCAGCATGTCAATTTGCTTCTTCATGCAGGAGCTTTCAGGATGATTGCCCTTACTGCAGTATGCACACTTGCTCATTTCTTTTTTGTTCTTCTTCTTCTGGGGGATCTTCTTGGAACCTTGGGGCTCCTCTGGAGACTTGTTCTTGTCTCTCTTTTTCTCAGGTGGATTCTTAGATTTCTTCTTTCCTTTTGAATCCACCCTCAAATCTCTAGCAACCATAGCTTGGTCTTTGGAAGGTTTGATGGTGCCCATCATCACTAGTTTATCTTGTTCTTGTGTGAGATATTCCATGAAATCTGCAAGGCTGGGCATTTTACAGGCTCGAGCTGTCAACTTTGTGGCATAGAAGGTTGATACAAACACTAAATAGTTAGGGAAAAGCTTCCACAGTATGGCCAAAACCAATTGCTCATCCTTCTTTTCGATCCCACACTGTTTTAGCTACAAAACAAGGGATTTGAACTTAGAAAAATAGAGTTGCAGGGATTCAAAGCTATTGGGAATCAGGGAGATCAATTCATTTTCAATTTGATGTCCCCTCATCTCATCTATCTTACCAAAAATATTGACAATATTCTCCCATACTTCATTTGGTGATATCAATCCATCAAGATGGAAAAGGAGGTCTCTAGATATGCTCAGACACAGGAGATGTCACGTCCCCGGTTTTGACCCCGTTTGCATGATGTATATATTGTAATTAATCGTGGTGAGGAGATCAAGGCAAAAGCCCCACCATCGATTTTGTTGTGTATGTTTCGGCAATGGGGATAATTGCCGGTGGTAGGTTGTGCTATAAGGCACATTATAATTCGGCATCATATAAACCCACACATCAATTAAAATAAACCACAACCAGCTACGGCAGTGCAACGTTGAATGAAAAGGGCATGGTTCCAAAGGATAAGGGGTGGGGGATGTCAAACCTTGGTTATGGGGGAAAAACCCATGTTTTATCACCTTTGTTGTTTGTTACCTTTTTGTCTCATCCAACCTTGTCAACCTCTTTAATGCTCAGCTGGTGGTTGAGGAGTTATGGCTGAGGGCCTTTATTGCTGAAGTGGTGGTGGTTGTGGGAGGCTGTCATTCTTACCCAATTTTCCACTCCACCCACATCTGTCCATTCTTCTCCCTCACGCACTCTTCCCTGGTCAGTTTACACTCTCACCACGATTTTGGTCTGTTGGCTTCTCACGCACAGGCTCTAGGCGATTTTAGTCTCACGTAGACATTTTCTGGGGCTCCACGAGTTGCTGAGGCACCCACGCACTGTGATTCGCATCCTTGCTGCTATTTTGTTCATCCATGGGAAAAATCAGAGTTGTTTTCTCCTCACACAGGGCCTCTACTGCTGGAATCCTCACGCAGAAAATCGGGTATGTCTTTGCCATGCATTTTTCTGTTGGGTGCGAGTCCTTCCTCATGCACAAGATGTTTGGGTCGTTTTTCCCATGCCGTGAGCCATGCTCGCTATTGGTGTTTGGGGCTGCTATCTTCCCCATGAGTTTTGTCGGTTGTGGGTTCCAATTTCGTTTTGGACCACTGTGGATTGCTAATTTGTGGGCTGAATTTTCCTTGTCTGTCCACGCTGGGAGTTGTTCTTCTCCTTTGTTGGGACTGTGTGAGTTACCATTAGTCACCTGGAGGAATTGTGTGTGCTGTTGGCTGATTTTCCCTGTTTTGGGACTGTGGACTACTGTTATCCTTCATGGTGTGTTGTGGCTGCTGATATACCCTGGTTTGGGTGCTGTTGTTGAGTTTTTTTGGCCACGTTAGGGCCAAAACCTACTCTGAGTTGCCTTATAGGCTGGAGTTGTGTCTCACCTTTCATTTGGACTGTCATCGGTCATTTTGCTTCTTCATAGGGTTTTGAAGGGAACTGTTTTGCTTCTGGTATGCAGTGGTTAGTCCCTTGGACTGTGCTGGCTTGGCTTGTTTGTTGACAGCCTGTGAAACCCACCTGTGATTGGTTTGTTGTTTATGTCCCCTTGGCTATGTATAAGCCTGCAATTGACCCTTACTCCGGAGGAATCATGCCCAGCTCGGGGGTGGCAGCGTTGCTGAGAGATTGATGAGAAAGCTGGACCATGGTTGGGTGGAACGTTGCAGCGACGTAGCTGGTTGCGGGGGAATTCCTCATCAAAAGATAAGTGCTGCTGGTTACTTCATCTTTGTAATTTCTCTTGATGTTAAATGAACTATAATGATCTTGTTGAATGTTGGTTTATGAGTATGTGTGCTTCCGCTATATGATTGAAGATAAATGCATCTGTGTATGCTTAATTCCAGCATTCATTTCACGAGTTTATGTTCATGGGCTGTTTTCTCGGCTTGTTGGTGTTCGTCACGTCCTCTTCGCCGGTTGAGGGACGGGGACGTGACAGGAGACCATAGGCCTCATCCCTCCTGTTGTGACATTTAAGTTTCTCTGTAGCTACATGGGGCTCTGCTTATGTTTCCATAGTCACTCTGTAGAGGCCTTTCTCTCTCAACAGTATCCCCATCTATGCTTTCCATTCAAAGAAGTTAAATGGAGTCAAGATGATCTTTTGAGATTGATCCATAGCTCAAAAATTGTCCCTTCAGTCAGTAGAATGCTCCCAGTCAATGATGTCAAACCTGCAATACAAATTGGAAGGAGAGAAATCGATCTACAAAGGCTTTGATACCATGTGGAAATTGAACCCAGGTGTTAGAACAATTACACTCACAAAAATTGACAATTACACATGCAAATTACACACAAAGGAGACTGAATATGGAGTAGAACACTAATCTGTATTGAATAAGTGTACAATATCCAACCCTATGAAGTCATAGGCTTCCCCAATAAATAATTACATGATATATTCGAATGCATAAGGATGCCATTCAAATTTGGTCAAAAGTAGGCTTAATAAATCTAAGCAAATCCCCGATAGGTGGATAAAGCAGTTTCCAAATCTGTCTAGGAGCTCACAAATTGGAAAAATCAATTAGGAAAGCTAATAGATGATGGAAGGAAAACTCATACATGTTTTTCATAGGATAAAGGAGTGGAGGATGATGCAGACAAAAAACAAGTTAACTTCACCTAGTCAAACTTTTCCAATTGCCTTAAAACTCAGCAAAAGCAGGCAATAAAGCAGAAAAAGTAGACATGTGCTAGGAAGGCTAGGAATAAAGAAAATTTGATTCCAAGTGGTTTCCCAAGCGCTCCATGACTCAAATTTAGCAAGTTTTACCACTTTGGATGTGTGGAGGACAACTTGCATAAGGTGGAATATGGAAACTAGGCAAATAAGACAAAAATTGGATTAATTAATGTCTAAGGTAGCTAACTATGGGTTGATTATTCTAACAACATGCCCCAATTTTGAAAAAATAATATTATCATATTTGATTTTTTATCAATACAATATGTTAAATTTTATGCTAAGTTGTAATTGATGACTCAGCAGAGTCAAGGATGTTGAATGTAATTCTAAATATTTTCATTATAAATAAATAAAAGTGGAGACAACAGCTTGGGAGAGCTGTTGAAAGAGTGTTTAGTTGTCAAGTTGGTGGAGGAGACTAGGTGGAGAGCAAATAGACAAGTGGCAGCATCCTCAAACACTTCCAATGTTGTAGGTGGCAACCTCCCTACATTTGGGAGCATGATCCCCCAAGAAAGTGGGATCAGAGCAGGTGGCTCAATTAATGACAACTGACCCAAAAAGACCTAGGAAATCTTCATAAAAATTCCCATTGAAGAGAGTTGAGGCTGATAATTTTCCAAGAAGAGGATCATTCAGGTGAATGTACTTCAAAGGATTTCAATGGCAAGGGAATTTCTGGAAGGTGTTTGAGGGGTTAACTGCAGAAAGTGATCTAGTGCAACTTTTCAGGTGAAGGATGTTACTGTTGAGTGCAGAGTGATTATTGATTCATTGAACTAGTATTTTGTTTGCTTGCTCCACCAGTTCTCAGCCAAGGAGACTAGGAACACGCTCGAGGGTCCTGAGGAGACATTGTTTGAGCGCTCTGTAGGAGTTGGTAGGGAGGAACGGCCTCCCAACACTGTTGTTGTCCAACTTAATCAGGTTCTATAGTATTTTAATTTCACTGTGTTAAATGTTTAAATGTGAGCTAGATTGATTATTGAATGTTAAATGTTTAGTTGTGATTTGATAGTGTTAGTAATATTTTAGTTTATTGAAAGAAAAAAACTGATTCTAAAATTAATGAAAAATAATCCTAACCTGTGTTTTTCCACATCTGGAGTGGACGAGACCATACTCCAGCACAAGAAGTGTATTTAAATAGAATATAGATATGTTAGAAACCTGAAATGAACTAAGGTATTATGCAGTAATCTATTTCTGTATGTAGTTGTTATGAGAGAAGAACAATATCTTGTTAGTTAATTTTATTG
Organism: Pseudotsuga menziesii; assembly: GCA_001517045.1. NCBI lineage: Eukaryota > Viridiplantae > Streptophyta > Pinopsida > Pinales > Pinaceae > Pseudotsuga > Pseudotsuga menziesii. The sequence continues at coordinate 53,436 of LPNX010498999.1, forward strand.
TTTAACCCGATTATTGTTGTAAAAAAACTAGAAAAGAAATAGCCAAATATTTTACAGATAGTAGGTGATTATATTAACAAGTTATTCAAGTAAATAGGCTATTACTTTTGGGTAGTACTTCATTTTGTAAATTATACTATTAACTTGTGACAGAGGCAGAAGAAACATTTTAGATAAAGCACTGATTTCATTCTGGAAAGGAAAGAATAAAGTCTGATATACATAGTTAATTTACTGTTCATAATAACTAACTATATTCACAAATGTTCATACTTCAAGTAGATTATTTTCTAGCTTAATTAATTTCTATAGATAAATTAAATACAGAGATGAAGAACATCTGAACAAAGAACATTAACAAATCTATCTATATTTTATTTAATAAAACCAACTAGGATACAATGGTAAATAATACTTAATAAATGTTATTTATAGAAGAACTAATTTGTTTAAATTTATAAACAAATTTTACTTATAAAAGGAAGTACAGGGTCGAAACCCTAATAACAATAATATTGTGAATAAGAATCATTTAAACAATAATCCAAGTATTTGGAATAATTATTATTAAACTACAAAACTATTGTAGATTATTACAGTCCCTTAAGGACAGTGAAAGGGTAACTATGGAAGTATAATACACTGTGTACCTGTGCAATAATTAAATCAATTAGTTATTAAACTAAAAACTTAACAAATGAATTAAAGAAATTATTTTACACACAGGTCACCTACAGGAAACTTAGCTCGAATATCTGAGCTGGTATTCAAATAATTATAACATGATAAAATAACAAGTTAAGCTATTAACAGTATCATTAATACGGACTAATTAATATATAGCAAAATTTTCTTTTACACAAGTGAATAAGGGTAAAAACCCTAGTTTACAAAATATCCTTAAGAGCTTAAAATTAAACTGAGTTCGAGCTCATAAGAGAAAAATATCTATGCTTTAGAACTAAACAGAGTATGGCTTGACAGGCCGCAAGAGATATTAACATAATAGTATACGAAAACAAGTAGACAACATTTACAAGTCATGGCTTGAGCCGAAGTACCCTCCTAGAAGAAAGGGTTTAATAAAAACTAAATTAGTAGTCTGAGGAACAGTATCCCATGAAGGGTAACTAGCAGGCCGTAACTTTCCAACTGAAAACTATCCCTTAAAGACTGTACAAGCATGGAATTCCATTTGTTAACCAGGGCTTACCCGTAGCCAGTGTGCCAGACGTTTTTCTTGAAGTATCGTTGCCACGAGACAAGCGAACTGTCACCTGTAGGGAGAAAACCTAAGTTTCATTAAAACACGAATTTCAGAACTATTTACTAAAAACAGGTTTAGTTTTTAAATATTTAAGTAATTATGTTACCTAGAAGTGAAGGTGATATAGCCATGAAGGAACAGTAGCACCGTCACTAGCGTAACAACAAGCCAGACCTTCATAATTGTAATGATAGAGATAATGGAGATGCATGCAAAATCCACTACCCACAGCAGCAAGAATAAGTTTAGGAAATGGGCAAGCAAGAACTAGACAGCGAAGCTGGAGCTGTCACCAACAATGCAAGACATGAGAATGAGACTCTCAAACCCTATGATGAAGAGTAGTGCTTAAACCAACAACAAGAAATCATCAATCTATCTCTGCAATGACCGGCCACAAATGGACAAGAAAGGAACCACACACAGGTCGCAAGCCTTAAGATTTGAATCTCAGCAAAACCCTTACAGAGACAAGACTCACAAATTACAGGAATAGTTTGAGACCAAATGGTGAATACTAAAACAAATCAACCCAGGACTTGGGACGCCATTAACAACTACTAAAGTAGCAAGGCCTCCATGAGAATGGTTTCATAGCAGCCCAAAGGCCCAAAAACTACAGAGGAAAATGAAAAAGAATAGGGTTACAAGGATTTTATACTACTATTGCATGGACAGGAAAAGTCCACGTGCAACTGGAAAATTATATGGTGTATGGATCTAACTATATAGTCACCTGCGCGCAAATAATTTACAATGATTTTTATAATGATCCATGAAACATTCACGCAAAAATAAAACTATATGATCAATCACATATAAAGTCCATCAATCACATTTACGTGTCGATCATAAGGCTGTTTGGCGATGGATATTTTTAAACTTCCAAACGGTAACATTTTGAAGCGATGATAATCATATAGTTTGAAGCTATTTGGTTTTGTTTATATAAAACAAGAACCCTTATCTCTTAAACAAATGATTTCCGAATTGATATAACTAATCATTTACCAAAGTCAATATTATAACATGAACATTATGATTACCATATTTATCAACGATGATTTATGATAACAAATCGGTTAATGTAAAGACCAAGTTAAAGAGTTTAAACCTTAGAATAAGAATGCAATACTAGGTTCATATAAATATATTATGATCAACGCGGGGCTAGACTCCTCTAAACCCATAACTCAGGTGGAGTTTATAACAAGAATTGTTTATCACTTTAAAGTTTAGAATTAATCAATTCTTTACAAATTCAAATTTGCTAAACTTGTTTAGGAATTTCATTTAAATGACATAATTGTATGTCTATGGACATAAAAATATATTTATGTAAACATAACGATTAATTGAAATAAATGATAAAAATGAAAGTATGGTAAAAGATTATTTACAACATACTTTTCTTAGTCTAATTGAATGGAGACTTTAATAAGTATTTTGCTGTTCTCATGATGGCATTTTTCTGGTAACTACCATGTTTTATACTTAGTAGAATAATTTCATGCTTCCACAAATAACTGGTGTTTAGCATAGGATAAAAGATGATTTTTATAGAAACATATACCTTAGAAACTGTCGGTAGATAGTAATTCTTATTATAAGGAAGTATTATAGAGTAATAAGATTTTAAAAAGGATTGATCCTACTCGAGTCTATAACCAATAGAACATCATAGTTCAACATAGACTTAAAAGATATAGACAATAGTGTTTTCTTGGAAAATACACTAACGTCTTCACATCCATCAACATTAATGTCAAATGTTTGCAGAGTGTAAGTGTTGCTACAAAGGTTAAATATCAAGCAACTTATTACACAAATAAGAGGGTATGATAATATTTAATAACCCAAAATACAATTTAGTATAACATTGCAAGTTATGCTTATTAAAATAGAAGTAACCAAGCAGCTGAGATTATGAGTTTAGATTTATAGAAGGTATTTTACTATCGTTACGTACCATTAAAGAAAGAAAACTCAATCATCTGAACTTTGCTTATAAGGACCACTGAAGAAAACAAACTGGTTTTACTAAGCTTATTACTTGCAATTAGAAAAACTGTTGCATACTTTATGAATTTAAAAAATGTTACTCAATCATTCATACCTGTAAAACCTGTAAGAACAAGTAATATTTCTGCATTAGCATAAATGCTAAGTAAGCCCCGGATTCCAAATCAGATTCCACCTACATGTCATAAATAAATTTCATCATTAAACTGAAAGTAGAGGAAATGCACAAGTTAAACTAAATCTTGTTTCAAAAAGGAACTGCTGAGATAATATAATTGAGATTATGTAAAACTAATCTATTAAATGTTTCGTTTATTGCTAACCTATAACTATTAGTAAACCGCAGTTCCAGCATTTTATGTTATTTCAAAATTTTAAATTTTTTGTGAAAATTTGGGGTTTTGACAAGCAAGCATGGTCTTGATGAAACTTTTATTGACATATGTTTGACCCTATTCACAGAAAGAGGGATTTCAATTATGGGGTTGGTTCAGATGGTGCAACTTTCCTAAAAGAGGATATAAGGTTTAGGGGTGATTGGATCACTTGTATGGGCTTCAGGATGGGAGTATATTCTATGGAAAGCTCCAACCAATTGATGTGTCATTGAAATAACACAATATTTGATAACCTTCCCATCCAGACTACCATCTTGCTTCGTAGCAATATGATTCTCCTTTGTTCCTTTTCAAGTTTAATGTTTCGTACATAGAATATTTTGAATTTATAATTTTAGTGTTTGGGGTTCGGAATCTATCCCCTTGGCCACAAAATGATACAAGATAGTTTATTTGGTGAGATGTGGCTCTTTGTCATACAACTAGTTCATGTGAGGTTGGGGATGATTGCTCGTAACTCGAGGCGAGAGTTAAAGGAGGCATAAAGATAGCTTGAAGAGGTTTGATTCTCCTTGGAGGAGGATTCACACCACACCTCTCTCTAAGAGGAATCAATGTGGTGGGAGATGGTTGTTTAGAGATAGGAGTATACTACAAAAGGTGCTATGGTTTACGCATGTCTCTAGAGGATTAGTGAAATGCATGTAGTCTCGAAATTCTGTTGAAGCACATAGTATATGTTGATTGGATACTTGGCCTTTTTTTGGAAGTACTATACCACATACTGTATAGGGTATAGAGGATATTATTGTTTTTCTACGGCATGACCCCTTTTGTGTCTAACCATGATTTGATCACGATGGATTGTTTGAGCTTTTATAGACTTATCTTCCAAGGAAACAAAGTCTTGGGATTCTCGAGACTTTCAAATGATGGATATATCAATGAAATCTCATTAAGGGCCAGTGCTTTCAAATATGATGTGCCATATGTTTCATTTCTATTTTTATAATTGATGATGCTACTGATGGTTGATTGAAAGTGGGATACCGCAGAACAAGACAAAATTAGAACCAACCAACACCTTCCAATAATAACCACAAATTTGATTTGATTATAATTTTTTTAGAACAACCAAGAAGGATTGCGAGACTACCATAAGGAGGCCGAGTAAGCGGCACCAGTAAAAAAAAAATAGGAGAAGAGGCATATAGAAAAGGAACAAGCTATCGATCAAACAGAGGCATGGAAGCATTAAAATATTTCATTGCCTTTTTCCTTTTCCTCAATAACTATTGGTTTTATCTCTCACATTGAATTTCCCAAGTTCACCTAGATAGCTCATATTTCATACTTGAAAGGATATTTGATCCATTTCATAACACAATAGGTAATAAAAAAAATAAAGGAAACAAGCATGAAGGTCTAAACATTGTTTCCATTCTGGAGGCAATGGAGACTCAACGTGAAGCTCAATATCAATATTTGACAGTTTCAATTTTTGTCCATCGACACCAATCTCATCACCATGTTTAGAATTTTCTAAATTCCAACTCCATTTACTCTTCTTAGATGTGTCTTCAAGCATCTTCTTAGATCAAGATAGATTACTTCTAAATCGATTCCTTTTAGCATAAGTCTTCAACTTCGTATGGTAGGGTTGTGATTCGTATAATGGGGAAAGGGTTCCATTCTCAGTGGCCATAGACCCTCATAACCCACCAAACCCTCCTTGCCTCCAGCCAACACAAATTACTTTGCGCCAACTGTCTATTTGAATAGGTTATTTGGGGACAATATCCATGGGTTCAGGAAAATCGGCCATCGGCCATGAATGCCGTCAAACAAAGGTGGTTCAAGAGCTGCATTTGCATATAGATTTTTTGCATATATATATATATATATATATATATATATATATATATATATATATATATATATATATATATATATATATATATATATATATATATATATATATATATATATATATATATATATATATATATATATATATATATATATATATATATATATATATATATATATATATATATATATATATATATATATATATATATATATATATATATATATATATATATATATATATATATATATATATATATATATATATATATATATATATATATATATATATATATATATATATATATATATATATATATATATATATATATATATATATATATATATATATATATATATATATATATATATATATATATATATATATATATATATATATATATATATATATATATATATATATATATATATATATATATATATATATATATATATATATATATATATATATATATATATATATATATATATATATATATATATATATATATATATATATATATATATATATATATATATATATATATATATATATATATATATATATATATATATATATATATATATATATATATATATATATATATATATATATATATATATATATATATATATATATATATATATATATATATATATATATATATATATATATATATATATATATATATATATATATATATATATATATATATATATATATATATATATATATATATATATATATATATATATATATATATATATATATATATATATATATATATATATATATATATATATATATATATATATATATATATATATATATATATATATATATATATATATATATATATATATATATATATATATATATATATATATATATATATATATATATATATATATATATATATATATATATATATATATATATATATATATATATATATATATATATATATATATATATATATATATATATATATATATATATATATATATATATATATATATATATATATATATATATATATATATATATATATATATATATATATATATATATATATATATATATATATATATATATATATATATATATATATATATATATATATATATATATATATATATATATATATATATATATATATATATATATATATATATATATATATATATATATATATATATATATATATATATATATATATATATATATATATATATATATATATATATATATATATATATATATATATATATATATATATATATATATATATATATATATATATATATATATATATATATATATATATATATATATATATATATATATATATATATATATATATATATATATATATATATATATATATATATATATATATATATATATATATATATATATATATATATATATATATATATATATATATATATATATATATATATATATATATATATATATATATATATATATATATATATATATATATATATATATATATATATATATATATATATATATATATATATATATATATATATATATATATATATATATATATATATATATATATATATATATATATATATATATATATATATATTTAGTTTTATTATTTTATTATATAAATTATCTTAATTGGTTATATATTATATTTTTTTAATAATTATTATATAAGTTGTTTAGTTTTATAAATTAGGATTAATATAAAATTTAGTTAATTTGTGTTTTATATAAATATAATAATTTGTGTTTTTTATAAATATAATATTTGTTTTAATGGTATTTTTTGTTATAGTATAAGTATATGTAATAAACTTGGATCGAGGATGTTGGCCGAGAAGAGGTGTGCACATCGTGAATCAAGTGGGTGGTGACGTTAGATGCAAAATTTACCTGCCCACTAATGCATAAAGGAGGTTTAACTTGATATTAATAAGGAGACGTCATCACTACATCATATGTATCATAGTATGTGAGGTCATGAGGCCTGTAAGAGGTCGAGGAATCGAAATATTTACCTAAAACTCCGAGATGGCGTCGGGCCTCTACCTTTATATTGCATATGGATCTAAGACTGGTTCTGGGTCAGCACCCCAATTTAGTTATATTTGAGTCTTTGATTGGTTAAAATATTGTTCTTGGTGCTTCCATCGGTTCAATTATTATTGGATCAATTGCTACAATGTTTAAAGGGACTGATCCTGGTGAATTTATGTCGACTGGTGTAGCTAGTTCGATGGTCACAGATCATGATAGTTATAATAAAGTTAGAAAATCACCTCAGTATGGGACTTGCAGGGAATCTTACATTGAAAGGTCAGCAACTAGATATGATTCTTCTAGGTATCGATATGGTACTGGTTCTAGTACCTATTTCATAATTGATGTATAAGGAACCTATAAGTTTCCTTTGACACACGCTTAACCGAGTTTTCTTCAATGGTGAAACAAGGATAAAGGTGGTCAAGAGAAAATTCATGCAATTGCTTTGTTGGATATCTGAAGATCGAGATGCATGGCACCAATATTACTAATAAAAGGTAGACAATTTACAAAATTTACACTTCATTGTCAAAATTGCAATTTTCCATGACACAATTAAAAATGACTAATTCATATTCTTTTAGCTAGTCATTTTTCATGCCGTGACTAAATTAGTCATTTATGTTAGTCATTTTTAACTCAGTCACTTGTTATCTAGTCATATTTGTTAATTGGTGACTAAATTAGTCACAAATTTTAGTTGTTTATAGTTGGGTCAATCAAAATTGCTCATATTTAGTAGTAAATCACTTGAAATACCTATGGTGACTAGAATTTTTAGTCACGTAGTAGATAATTCCTCATTTTGTACTAGTGTAACACATGTTAGATTTCCTTCTAGCACAAGCACAAAGGTTTCTTACAACAACATTATACAATGAAGGGTTTCTTAGCTTTTCTTCTAAAAAACACAAGGAAATTTCTAACAACAATGCATGGTGAATGAAAGATAATGTGTGTTAGCTTTGCTACTTGTATAACTATGTTGCCATAAAATACATTGTCCCATGAAGGAAAGCTAACACATGTTATCTTTCCTTCTAGCACAAGTACAAGGGCATCTCAATATTTTCTCTGAAATGTTCAATATTTTAGTCCTAGCACAAGCACAAGGGAATTTCTAATAACAACATTGCATGGTGAATTAAATCTAATGTGTGTTAGATTTCCTATTGTTACAACCACATTACCTTAAAATACATTGCACTATGAAGAAATTATAATGCATGTTAGCTTTCCTTCTAACACAAGCATAAAAGCATTTCTTACAACAACATTGCACATTGAAGGAAAGCTAACACATGTTAACCTTCCTTCTAGCACAAACACAAGAGCATTTCTAACAACATTGCATGGTAAATGAAAGCTAACGCATGTTATATTTCCTACCGATACAAACACATTTCCATCAAATACATTGTTCCATGAAGGAAATCTAACACATGTTAGCTTTCCTACCGATTCAAACAGATTTCCATCAAATACATTGCTCCATGAAGGAAATCTAACACATGTTAGCTTTCCTTCTAGCACAAGCACAAAGGTTTCTTACAACAACATTTCATAATTAAGGGTTTCTTAGCTTCTGTTCTAACAAGCACATGGGAATTTTCTAACAACATTGCATGGTGAATGAAAGCTAACGTGTGTTAACTTTGCTACTTATTGCCATAAAAAACATTGTGCCATGAAGGAAAACTAGCACATGTTACCTTTCCTTCTACCACAAGTACAAGGACATTTCAATATTTTCTCTGGAGAGTTCTATTTTTTACTCCTAGCACAAGGGCATTTCTAATAAGAACATTTCATGGTGAATTAAAGATAACATGTGTTATATTTCCTACCGATACAGCCACATTGCCATCAAATACATTGCACCATGTAGAAATTCTAATGCATGCTAGCTTTCCTTCTAACACAAGCATAAAGGAATTTCTTACAACAACATTGCACAGTGAAGGAAAGCTAACACATGTTAATTTTCCTTATAGCACAAGCATAAGGGAATTTCTAACAACAACATTACATGGTGAATGAAAGCTAACACGTGTGAGCTTTCCTACCGGTAGAAACACATTTCCATCAAATACATTTCTCCATGAAGGAGATCTAACACATGTTAGCTTTCCTTTTATCACAAGCACGGAGGTTTCCTACAACAACATTACACAATTAAGGGTTTCTTAGCTTTCCTTCTAACAAGCACAATGGAATTTCTAACAACATTGCATGGTGAATGAAATCTAATTCATGTTAGCTTTTCTACTTGTACAACTATATTGCCATAAACTAGATTGTGCCATGAAGAAAATCTAACACATGTTACATTTCCTCCTAGCACAAGTATAAGGGCATTTTAATACTTTCTCTAAAGAGTTCAATATTTTACTCTTAGCACAAGCACAATGGCATTTTTAATAAGAACATTGCATGGTGAATGAAAGCTAATGTGCGTTAGATTTCCTACCAATACAACCACATTTCCATCAAATACATTGCACCATGAATAAATTCTATAACGCATGTTAGCTTCCCTTATAACACAAACATAAAGGCATTTTACAACAACATTACACAGTGAAGGAAAGCTAACACATGTTAACTTTCCTTCTAGCACAAGCACACGGGAATTTATAACAACAACATTGCATGGTGAATGAAAGCTAACACATGTTAACTTCCCTACCAGTACAACCACATTACAATCAAATGCATTGCACCATGAAGCAATTCTAACACATGTTAGTTTTCCTTCTAGCATAAGCTCAGGGGCATTTCTTACAACAACATTGCATGGTGAATTAAATTTAACGCGTGCTATCTTTACTACCGATACAAACACATTTCCATCAAATGCATTGCTCCATGAAGGACATCTAACACATGTAAGCTTTCCTTCTAGCACAAGCACAAAGGCGTCTTACAAGAACATTACACAATTAAGGGTTTCTTAGCTTTCCTTCTAACAAGCACAAGGGAATTCCTAACAACATTGCATGGTGAATTAAAGCTAACGTGTGTTAGGTTTGCTACTTGTACAACTACATTTCCATAAAATTCATTGTCATGAAGGAAATCTAATACATGTTAACTTTCCTTCTAGCACAAGCATAAGAACTATTCTTACCAAAACATTGCATCATTGAAGGAAAGCTAACACATGTTAGCTTTCCGTGTTCCTTCTAGCATAAACACAAAGGAATTTCTAAGAACAACATTGCATGGTGAATGAAAGCTAGCACATGTTAGATTTCTTAGTGGTACAACCACATGGCCATCTAATACATTACACCATGAAGGAATTCTAACACAAGTTAACTTTGTTTCTAGCACAAGCATAAGGGCATTTATGACAACAATCACAGTGAAGGAAAGATAACGCGTGTTAGATTTCCTTCTAACACAAACACATGGGCATTTCTAACAACAACATTGTGTCATTAATGAAAGATAATGTGTGTTACATTTCCTACTGGTACAACTACATTGACATAGAATGATGAGAATGTCCCTAAATGACTCTTGGATGAGAGTGAAAACTCACCATAGAATGAAATATAGAACTCAGATCGATGAATTATCCATTTCGTTGGGTCCAATACATAGGGATTTATCTAGGATATCCCTCACCCATCTACTACCATGGCCCAAAACCTTATTTACCTGAAGATTTGAGAAGCTAGGGTTTTGTTCAATGAGACCCAATGAATTTTTTGTTTTAGGGGGTTAAATTCAACATACTCTTCCCCAAGAGAAGGTGGACGAATTCATGACATCCACCGAGCATGAACACATCTACTAGAAGTTGTAGAACTTGATTATGCTTCTCAATTTTAAATGTAGGTTCCTAGACCAAATCAACATGTGTCCTTGAATGGCTCTTGGATGTGAGTTAAAACTTTCCATAAAATGTAGTTCAAGACTCGGATCGAGAAACCGTTGATTTTGTTGCATCCAAGACACAAGGCTTTAGCTAGAACACCCCTTTCCCTTCCAATTTCATGGCTTAAAGTTTTCCTTACCTAGAAACCTAAGAAGCTAGGGTTTTTTGCAATGAGACCCAATGCAAAATTGCATTTGGGGTCAAATTCACAAAATTATTTCCCAAGAGCTTGTGGATGACTTCATCACATCCAACAGACCTATACAAACCTATTGGAAGTTGTAAAACTCAATTTTTCTACCTAGTTCTGGATCTAAGCCCCTAGACCAAATTAACATGTGTTCTAGATCTAGCAATTTGAGAAGCTAGGGTTTCATTCAATGAAGCCCAATTTAATTTTTTCATTCGAAGGTCAAATTCACAATACTCTTTCATGGTATCCCATGGATGGCTTCATTGCATCCACCAATCCTATACACATTTTATATAATCTGCAAAAGTCAATTATGCAAATCAATTATGGACGTAGGCCCCTAGATAAAATTAACATGTGTACCTAAATGAGTCTTACATGCAACTGAAAACTTTCCATAAAATGACTCTTGATTTACCTATCTTGATAGACCCCTCCAATTTATTTGATTTGATGAGGAAATGTAATCATCATCTCAAACAGATTGTATACCCCAAAGGTACATAACTAATCCATTAGACATAGCTACATTGAGTTGAAATTATCCATTTAATTTTATACAAGTCACAATCGTTGAGATAATTCAAAAATCTATAGTGCTTGAAGCTAATTATGTTGCAAAAGTCTTGACATGATCAAGTTTCCCATTAGCCACCTTGACTTAAGACACAATTGATCCCACAAAGGATTTGTATTTGGGCAGTTAAATACTTATTTTCTATGCAAAATGGACCTTTTTGTACATATTTGAAAGGCACTATGGGTATTATTTTGACAAACTATACATATCTAGGTAAACCAAATAGCTAGCAAATCAAATATTCTCCTGGTCACTTCAAATTTTGAAGTTGCATGCAAAGCCTTCAATGTTGCTCATACATAGAAGATACAATTTGTTGGTCATAAGGTAAGTCCACATTGGCATGTAAAATACCCTCTAAAAATATGAACTCAAAGGTGTTATCCAACAACTGATATATGCAGCTAAATTTGAGTTTAATAGTGCACATATCTTATTGATATGTCATGGAAAAGTCTAAGTTTCAATATTATTAGTTTTATGTTTATGGGTTACAATGAAATCAGATTTCACTGTCAAGTCTATTCACATACCTCCAACACTAATGGTTGATTGCAATCATATCCTGCCAAATATTGTTAACATATCCAATCTAGAAAGTGTTATATACAAATTTAAAACCTAGGACTTATATGTACATTCACCTCAAACTCCCAAATCTTGTTGAATTCAAATACAATTTTGAAACTCATACTTCTATTGCCAAAATCTTCTCATCAAATTTAATCTTCAAAAATGAGTTTGCATTCACCGTCTAAACTTGAAATCTAGGTTTATCTCTTTGGTTTGTACTGAACTATGGGTCATAATCACTGAGATGTCAAGCATGATCTTTCCTAATTAAAACTGTCTACAAACAAGAAAACATCTCTACTCATTGGTTAATTAAACGGTTGATCCAAATTTGAGTTTGGTTTGTATTTCCTTGTGTACCAAGGGTTATACTTATTACTAAAACAAGACCACTGCAATAAAATCCAGGTTTGAGGAGGAACCTTTACAGTCAATAGAATATCAATTTAACACTTGCTCAAATCGAATATAGGTAATAATAATTTCCCCAATAGTTATTAAGCTAGATAAATTCAAGAATCTTGGAAAAAATTTATTAAGTACTTGAGTAATCCAAAGACCAAATTGGAAGAATTACAAAATATTAGAGTGCTTCACATGGATAAGCTAAATGAAGATGTCAAACAACATGGGTGACCACCAATATTTGAAGAGGGGAAATTGGTCTTTAAATGTATTATGTATATGATGAAAGAGAGGTAATAAGAATTTCCCCAATAGTTATAAATCTATATAAATTCAAGAATCTTGGAAAAAATGTATACAGTACTTGATTAATACCAAGACCAAATTGGAAGAATTACAAAAAATTAGACTGCTTCACATGGATAATCTAAATGAAGATGTCAAACAACATGGATCACCACCAGTATTTGAACAGGCGAAATTCGTCTTTAAATGTATTATGTATGTGATGAAAGTGGATGCTGATTCATTGTTTCAATATGAAGGTGAACATGCATTTCTATAGAATCTCCACAATGTACCATCTTGAGGAAAGTTTGAGCACCTTAATATTCATTGATGCAAGCATACTTACATTGCTTGCAATTTAAAAAAATACAACCAATTTGTAGTTTATAGAAAACATAATCCAAATTAGTAGTAGACATGAATTTGCATCTTTCATTTTTTATCAGCCTTGAGAGACAACTATGAGCATGAAGAGGACATTGCAAATCCTATTTCCTTTGATCTTAGACAACCAAAAGATGTTTGGGGTGTGTAATGCCCTTCCTATTGTTGATGAACAATTGGGTGTCCTCGTCAATGGGGAATATTTGTAACAACATAAGGAGCATTAGGATTACATTACACATGCAAAAATTTTCCATCCGGGGATATGCAGCTTGTACCCAATTTATTTATGAAAAAAATGTAAGGGCATTTAATTTTAGCACTGAAATATGTTTGGGACAACTTGCTCACTGTTTGATGTATGGAAGCATTTTTTTTCCTTCCAAAATAGGTCATCAAGCCCAAGATCATGAACCGATTTGATTTCCAGATCTGATTTTGTATGGCATGCATCATGTAGAAATTTGCTAAAATCCAGCAAGGAAGGGAAGCAAACTTTTTGCAGGCATATCTTATAGCCACCTTATAAAATCATGTATCCTCAACACAACTTTCTACACAATATGATTCACATACACCCACCACTTGTTATCGGACAAATGATGAGTCTCTTCTAGTTGTAAACAAGTCATTACCTAATCAAGTGTCGATATAAGGTAGGATCAACCAAATCTAAATCCCCATTACAAAGTCAATAGATTTAAAACCATGGGAGGAAACATCTATTTGCAATCTAACCCCTCAAATATTTTCAAAATTCTAAAGCTTACTTCCCTTGTCTAAGGAAGAATTCCCCTACAGCCTGCCATACCTTTAATCTAGAAAAATAATGCAGCTAACCAATAGCCTTCATCTCAAATTCACTAGCGAATTCCTTCTTGCACCGTATGATGAGATGATTAAGGTTCCCTGTAGGGATAAGATCATCTACGTATAGACTCAAGGCAAATAGATTTATCAAGTGTGAAATAAGATTTGGATCTGCAGGAGCTTTTGAAAAACCCAAACGGTGTAACTAGTCATCAATCCTGGCATATCACACCCGTGGTGCTTATCTTAGCTTATAAAGAGCGTTCTCCAGCCTGCAAACATGGGATTTTTTCCCATGTATTTGAAATCCTTTTTGGATACTTTATGTAAACCACTTACTCAATCACACCATTTTAAAATGTTGTCTTTACATCCATCTAATGTAAAGAACAACCAAAAGAAGTAGCCAAAGATTAATGGTTCTGATAGAGATGTACCTGGAAACTTGAACAAATGTCTCATCATAATCAACTTCCTATTTCTTCAGCGGGCCTACAATTTAAGAACATTTGTTTCCTCCTAAGAGGTCACAGTTTCAAATCCAGAGGGGGGTATAGTGTATGTACAGCTTCATAGATTTTAGTAGTCAATTCTCTATTAGAAGGGAGTCCCTTGTCCCACAAATAACAAGTCTCATACACCAATCTGGTTTTTGGCTTGGTTGTAACCTTAAAATTAGATTACTATTATTATTATTATTTGTGAGAACTGAGAACCTTCTAAAAACAAAGTTGTATATAAACTTTTAAATACTCCATCATATGCATGCTTAATTTTGTAAAGCTCACTAATTTCGCAATCAATCTTAGAACCATCTCCCAAACATCATTCTTAATAATGGACTTATACTCCATTACGATGGCATCACACCATCCTTACTTTGTATTTATTTGCCTCCTCAAAGGTAGAAGGATCGGTTTCAACGTTTGAAGGAATCAATGCAACATAATTTTAAACTTCTTAGGTGGATGGCTCACTTGAAATATTGATTTGGGCAGGCCAACTTGTTCCTTTGCATCTTGGAAGGCTTTAGAAATCCATTTTGGATTCTTGGATAAACTAGAGGGTGGTAGGGAATGTCCCTTAGCTGATTTCAAGCTGCTATGAATTTGATTTATTCATCTGATTGTAGATTTGAATTTGGTACAACATATATTTTTTTATCCTCAATTACTGTGGGAGGATCCTGTGTGTTGGTAGACCATCCATCCTCACAGAACTTCACATCACAACTAACTATTCCCTTTCATTGTGATGAAATGTAAATTGTGCAGGCTCTAGGATTCTCATTGTACCCTATAAAATTCCCCTTGATACTAGATGGCTCAAACTCAATATTTTCATTAACAACATGAATATAAAGTCAACCACCAAAAATACAAAATGAGATACATGTGGCTTCTCACTAGTAAAAGTTTCTTCCATTTTTTCCCTCGGGAACCTTATGCAGACACCTTCTTAAGATGTAGACATCTGGATAACATGCTTCAGTCCATATATTCCTGGACAAGTTTCCCATGAATAATAGTCTTAGCTATCTCGAAGATGGCCTTGTTTTTTCATTTTGCAACCCCATTTTGTTGTATATTGTACCGTACCTTTTTGCAACCCCATTTGTTTTGGATTGTTCAGTACAATAAGCACCCTCTCAAATTTTGTTGTGTGTTGTATGATACCTTCTCACAAACCCATTTTTTTGTGGGTTGTATGGCACTATAAGTGCCCTCTCAACTCCTGTTAAAGGTTGTTCTAGGTGGGAGCACGAAGCACCAATTTTTAAAATAATGTGGAGGCATTTTTTATATAATATATATATTTAATATATTTTGATGCATATATTATCCAAAAAATCATGCATAATTTTGAATTAATTGCAGAAAATATGAAAACACATATTTAATTAGTGGATTAATGATGGTAATTAAAGCATTAACCACTTACTAGACATGTAATATCAACCATCTAGCAGAGATAAAATCATCATCAAATGATCAACCACAACATCAACCTTCACATTTCAACAGATAGCATTTGTCATCAACACACTGTAGAATATAATTCAACCATGAAATGAAACAGACCATCATATTCAAGAGCAAAGAGTTGTAATATGCAGCGATCAATTCAAAGTTCAAACTTAAACTGTTATATAATGTTTACAAAATATGCCGTAAGAAATATAAATGACTCTAGAAACTAGATTCTAAACTAAAAGAGACAAATAAGTCTATTGTCTACTTAGCTTTGCACTTGCCATGAGAAACTTCTAATTTTTTTCCCATGATCTAACAATAGGAGTTCATTGTGCTGATTAGTATGTAAAATATTGTGGCTGTTGTTAATAGCTTTAATTTTTGTTCCAGAGAACAAATTTGCTATTGTAAGTGGAGCTAAAGTCATTTCTATTTGCTACTATGAGCAACATAATAATTGGTAATCAATTTGTTTCTCTGCAGCAATCTATAATGTTGTTTCTAGTAAAATTAAATGTTTTTGTATTAATAGAAGTGGACATACAAATATAATAGCCAGGACCCCCTCCATAATCAAAAGGATAACTTCATATAAGATGAGGAGTACAAAATTTGAAACTGAATTTGTTTTTAGGATACTGAACTAAAACTGAGAATACTGCAAGACAAGTGAAAGGAATCTTATGTGTCACCATCTTTGTAAGGCTCACTGTTGGGTGGATAAGGATCACTAAAATATGGAGGAGGGCCCAACTAAGGGATTTGGTTGAAGAATTTCTCTTATGCCCTCATTCCACAGGTGTTGTCCACTTCAACATTTCCACTCATCTCCTTGGAGAATCTAACTGAAATTGGATATGAGATTGAGCATGTGCGAAATTACTTGCTTGGTTCACAAGATATTTGTATTCCCAGTTCCTCTTAAATTTTCCTTCTTTCAGGTCTTCATTGATTCAATCTGTTCCAGCACTATTTTTAGCAGCTCAGCCATCTTCTTATGGGATTCCAGTAGAATCTTCGGAATTGCAAACCTCTCTTCTTTTGACATTTTGGGCAGTAAACCATGCAACTTATATTTCACTCATATGCCATGTACAATAGGTTATCCAACAAAGTCTATAGTGTACCATCACTTTTGTCGGGACAAGTGTTAGACACCATGTATGGGTGTGTCTGTGTTTGATGTGTCAATATCCTTTTCCTCGCAACATCACACTCTGCACACTACTGTGGAGGCCATGTACTAGATGCACTAGAAAGTTATTGGGACATACCAAGACTAGGAGTCTGGGAGTCTACATTCTATAATCAATTCCCAAGAAGCAGACCAAGACCTCTTTGAAGACTTTTTCCCTATTCTCTTTGTAACTCTATTTACAAAATAATAACTCAAGAGTGTAAAATTAGAAACTCAATAAAGATAACAATCCCCCTAAGTCTTGTACTAATATTTTATCCTTAATACATAGTTTCCTTGGAGAGTAGCCGAATGTCAAGATTCTTTTGAAGACCCATTTCATGGTTCTGTTGCAAAAACTATGTATTTGCATTTTGCACCTGCATATTGTTTGTTGATTATCTGAGGTTCTAAACTTATAATAAAAGTGGTCCTAAAAATTTTGAAAATATTGATTACATTTTCTATGGTATGTGCACCTAATTGACAGAAAACCATCAAATAATAATATCACTTAGTTAGGAGGATTAGCTGTAAAAAGAAAGAAAATAATATTCACAATTTGGTCCAAGCTATAACCTGGACTATAAATGAAATAAACGAGTCTCTATTATGTCATCTCTTCCTATACCCTACCCGTAAATCTCTCTTGGAAATCAAGGACATATTCTTCTCTTGGCTATATATTTAGATTTTAGCTATACAGTTAGTCTTTTATCTTTCCATGCTTCAATATCGGTCTAGGAGTTACTTTTTCACTCCCACTTTGTACCTACACTGGATGTTGTGCTTGCAATTTTAGAATACCAGTTTTTCCACTATATGATAACAAGTCGTTGTGCACATGATCCATGGTTATCAATTCCACTTAGCGGGGTAGGAAGATATCTTTTTTATGGCTCAAGGGAGATGAACTCACAAGTTTGAAGCATACTATAGATAGGGTGACAGATTTGTTACTTGTTGTCTAGCCATGACAACTATTTTTGGTAAATAAACAACATAAATTTATATAATATTGCGTACAAGTACAAAAACCTGCCAATGTCTGGGTAAAAAATGACAGCAGGCCTTGCATAGGTAGATCTCTCTTAGGTTCTTGCTAAACATAACATAAAACAAAGTCAAGAGTAGTCTTTGAGTCTTAAATCCCACCCAATGATGGAAAACAAACATTTGAACCTTAGTTTTTTCAAAAACATAAAAATATGTTCAACAAATATAGATAGAAGACTAAGAAAATGAAGTAAACAATATCTTACTAAAATCATACTATAAAGTCTTAGGCCATTTTCCTTTAAGGGCCCACAAAGAGAGCGATCACTAAACAAAAAACTGTTAAAATGAAAGGAAAGGGTACTCTGTAAGGGTCACTCAAAGTCACTAATGACAATAGCCTTCTCTAGAGACTCATCTTCCTCATCATTTAGGGGCACATAAGATCTTAACGTCTTGAGTATGAGTTGAATTCACTATGCCTATACATACTACTTTGGGGTTCCAGGTTATGGACATGAGAGATATTGAATTGATCTAATTGATAAAATCCAACTGTGGACCTGTGAATAGATGTTCATCTTGTATCTCTTCTAAGGTCCATTCCTAGCCAAACGTGGCTCCATTTTGGATGGTTATACCCAAATGTGACAAGATGATAACTAGAAAACACTATACAAAGACAAAAACTTGGGGGAAGGACATATGATGCCTAGGACAAATCCTTGGCTTCTTCAATTACTGGTAAATCACTTGCTAATTAGTAATGAGTTTATTCCATCTCTTTCAATACTAACCAATTTGTTACAATCTTTGATATTTTTTAATTGAGGTTGAAGTTGAAGATGCCTACTGTGACCACAAGAATCATTTTTTCATAGAGGCTTAGTGACATACTTCCTACCATTGCAATAGATGTTCCATCTATCATTTTCCAATTCCAACAAGACATTTCTCTAATTCCATGGTAAATAACATATTTTATATTCTATACACCCAATATTACTTACATTGATATTTGTTTTGCAATACCATTTTACCACTTGTCTACTATACTCCATGTGTCTTTCTGTCATTTGTCCCCTAATATGGCACTCGTAATCTGGCCCTCTGATATGACCTGATCTGATTACACACCACCACATTGGTATTGTTGCCTCGAGGATTCACAATATTTGATCATTTGAAACACCATCCTTCTTTTCCTCCAAGCTTATGTCACTGATCCACAGGCCCATCCATATTACCAACCTATAATCAAGCTCTCACTTGTGGTGTGAGCTCATTTTAGGTGGGCACTACATATTCTAAACAATGAAGCCTTGCAACAATGAAAACCCTCATTTCTCTCTATTAGAATTTATTTTTCCATAAACTCCATGCTGGCTCAGCCACCGTATGAGGAAAACATCAAACCACATCAAATTTTCAGGTGGAATTGACACTTCCATTGGCAAATAAGTGGATGACACAATACATTATAGTTGTTGAACCAATGCTTTAAACTCCACAACCATCTACATGATGGAAATTGACAAAAAAATATAAAACGAAATCCTCCCAATGAACTGTTGGAAACATTTACCACCTTACACACTCTTTTTAGTTAATTTGTCCTAGTTAAACCACTATCCTAAGTATTATTGACTTAATTGACATCATAGGAGCACTAGATGACATCAGCTAGATCACACCCACGCCTACCTTCAGTCAAGGAGGGTAACTTAGCCTTCTCCTACATTCGGGGAGGCTAACTGGAGCACTCTGGGGGTGATCTAAGTGTCATTAATGCACCATATTGCTAACTGATGGTTACAATAAGTTAAATAGGGCAGTGAAGGCACCTTCCTTTATTAAATTGATTATTTAATGATTATTTAATGAACTGGAGTCAATAGGGGTGCCTCCAACCACTTCTGATGTTCAGTTACACTTCAATTAAACTCATCGGGGTTCATTGGAGTCATTGAAGCACTACCACTTGATGGTTGGCTTGTTGTGACATCTTTCTGATCTCTTTCAGTTAAGACTCAGTCATTTATTGCACTCCGATTTCAGTTAGGGCTCAGTTGAGTCAATTGGGGTTTTGATTAGTGGTTAACTTGAGTGTTGACTGTGGCTTACATTTAGTTAAGCTAGACTCACTCATTCAATTCGAATGACCTCCTTGGGAATTCGAATTGTTTTGTCATTCATGCTTGCAGCATGACATTGTATTGTATTACTCATTCTTTGTGTGAATATACAAAGCGGCTACTCATTATGTATCCCTTTTACACCATTTTCATGACTTATTGTTATTAATCTTTGATGAGACTTGTGTTTAGTCCCTAGATCGCTGTGCAAGTTTAATACAAACCATGGATGTCCATCCAAAAGTGGAAAATACAATCCTTGAGGAATCCAAATTTTTGTCTTGACCACATGAATCCATGTAGTTGAAAACAATTCCATGTTGATTTTAGTATGTAACTATAGGCAAGTAGTACTGCAAAGATGAATTCAGTAGAGCTTCACCATTGTGACAAGAAAATGGTGTTATATTCATAGCAGCTAAAATATGTACTGAATAATTCTCCACAGTTCCATTTATAGTGTATTCGTTAATAAAAACAAGAAAATTGTCATTAGAATTTTCAGAACATAGTTGTGTTACTTCATAGCCACAATCTATATTTTCTGGACCAATTATAACAAGTTTCACTTTGAATAGTAGAAATCCTGCTAGTATCGCCTTCAGTCAAATCACTAGTCCTCATGGTTATTCACATCATAGCTACTCAAAGATCCTATAACTTAAATTGACTTCTATATATTTCCGCACTCATCATTGATTGTAAGATTATCTAAAATTTCAATATTTTCATTGGTAGATTATTTTACATTACCAAGATTGCTCCTAAGGGGCTCTACCACCTCAAAGGGATTGGATAGATAGTCATTGTCCCTATAGGATGTAAAATGAGATTGATTGTGGATTAGAGATATACCATAATTAAGAATTTTTTTTCCACTTCGATGACCAAACAAGTTGGGCTATCAACAACAATTAGGGGAATTGAATAGATAATCTATTGTATAGAAGCATATAACATCTTTTAGACAATATTTCCTCTAGTTGAACTCTCCTAACTTTGCAGCCATCTATTCTATACAACAATTCATGCTAGTCATTTACATAAGAAACATAAGGCCCAGAAAATGAGGCCTTAAGCATATTGATGTGCACATGAACAACATAAAAGTTGTATATATGAAATCCATTTCTCTCTCCACTCATGTAAGGTGAAAAATTTAATGTTTCAAAAAATATTACTCTCTTGTTCATCTTTCCAAACCACTCAGTCTAAAATCATTTTAGTTAAATTGTAAAAGTATTGAGGAGCCTTGTGTCACGTCCCCGTCCCTTCTACCGGCGAAGAGGACGCGACGAACAACAAACACCGCCGGGAAAATGGCCCCATGAACATAATCAAATGAAATCAATGTTGGAATTAAGCATACACAGATGCATTTATCTTCAATCATACAGCAGAAGCACACATACTCATAAACCAGCATTCAACAAGATCATTATAGTTCATTTAACATCAATATAAATTGCAGATATGAAGTATAGACAGCAGACTTATCTTTTTATGAGGAATTCACCCGCAACCAACTACGTCGCTGCAACGTTCCACCCAACCATAGGCCAGCTTGCTCATCAGTCTCTCAGCAACGCTGCCACCCCCGAGCTGGGCATGATTCCTCCGGAATAAGGGTTAATTGCAGGCTTATACATAGCCAAGGGGCACAAAACAACAAACCATCACAGCTGGGTTTCACAGGATGTCAGTAAACAAGCCAAGCCAGCACAGTCCGAAGACTATCCATTGCACTCAGGAAACCAATCAGCTGTCATAGCTTAAACAGGGAAAACAAATTCTTGAGTCATTCTGGGCCCTATCGTGGCCAAAATGACTCTCACTCGAATTTACAATGGCCCCCAAACGTAACAACAAATACATTCACAACATGGGGAAGACTACAGTCCCGAAATCTACCAGTGAGCATAACTTACAGTAGGGAAAACGACCCAATTAATCTGTGAGACAGCCAAAAACGTGAATGGCCCTTCACAGTCAGTCGTGGATGCAAGAGCACGGCTCTCAGCTCACTATGTGTGCCCCAAACAAAAGAATGCCTGTGCGTGGTTAAACAATCCAAACCAGCAAGGAAAGGAACAGACAATGGAGGCCCTGCGTGAGGAAAAACAGCTCCATTTTTGCCCGTGGATGCACCACTAACAGGAAGGATGCGAATTTGCAGTTCGTGGGTGCTCAACAACTCGTGGGGTGAAGATGAATGTCTGCGGGAGACCAAAAAAAACGCCCCCCCCCAAAACCTGTGCGTGAGGAAAAACAAACCAAAATCGTGGTGAGAGTGAACTGACCAGGGAGGAGTGCATGAGGGAGAAGAATGGGAAGACGTGGGTGGAATGAGCAAGTGGGTAAGGCTGACAGCCTGCCACAACCACCACCACTTCAGCAATAACTCCCCCAACCACCAGCTGAAGCATTAAAGAGGTTAACAAGGGAAGATGGAAAATCAACAAGGTGACAAAACATGGGTTTTTCCCCCATAACCAAGGTTTGACATCCCCCACCCCTTATCCTTTGGAACCATGCCCTTTTCATTCAACGTTGCACTGCCGTAGCTGGTTGTGGTTTATTTTAATTGATGTGCGGGTTTACATGATGCCGAATTAAAATGTGTCGAATAGCACGAGATACCACCGACAACTATTCCCATTGCCGGAACATACACAACCAAATCGATGGTGGGGCTTTTGCCTTGAGCTCCTCACCATGATTAATTACAATATATATCATGCAAACGGGGTCGAAACCGGGGACATTACATTACCCTCCCCCTTGGAATAACACCGTCCTTGGTGTTCCATTACATATATACAATACATGTACAATTGCACATCAAAATTACAAAATCGCAGATCTGTTACACGTTCAATCATCTACTTTGAACGTTCGCGACCGAGCCTCTCGGCTTCCATGGAATTTTCCTGCTGGTTCTCAGCTTCTTGCTGATCCCGAAGTCTAGGAACTTTGCGGCTATTTCCCTCATCATGTTCCCTCATTGGGCAGTCCCGACGTAAATGATGTCCTCCGCATCTCCAGCATCTCACTGCCTGCTTCATCCTTTCCTGCTCAATTTCCTTTGAGTCTTCATGCCTGGACTGTTTCCTATCGGGTCGCTCAGACAATTGTCCCAGTGCTGATCCACCTTCCTTTCCTTTGTCGATAGCTCCCAGAAGGCTTTTCACCTCCCTTTGCAAACCAATCGAGTCTTGCAAAATCTGGTGGTTCGTTTCATTCTGCCTTCTCTGTATCTTGAGCATCTCCCCAAGATTCTCTTGGGTCTTGGAAATCACTTGAAGGAGACTTCCAGCCAAGTCCAACAACTTTTGATCTGCTGCCATAATCAACGTGCACCACCTGGTTTCACTTTTCTCACCTCTGTATTGTGTATTTCCTCGTTCGTCCACAGGATCCTCCTTCGCTTTGCAAGCCTTGGGATCGCCTATGGACTTAGATGTTAGGTCAGCATGTCGGCTGCTCCACAACATCAAATAATTAATGTCCAGCCAGTACATAACCATGTCAACTGGGCTTGGAACTTTATCATGACCATTTCCAGGTCTAGGATCTACTATGGATCCTTAGGCATATCACCACCCATCATATACTCATGTCAACAATGACACATACACTTATACCAACCGTACACTTATATCAACATGCACTTATACCAACAATACACTTATATCAACAATACACTTATATCAACCATTTACCTTTACCTTTAGCCTATCAACACAAGCAGCACAAGCAGTACAAGCAAACTCATCAGCATCATTGCTCTAAAACTGTAATCACATTTCATATCATTCACTATCAACTATTGAGACACCAGGAGTGCGTCCACTCCCCAGAGTGTAATCAATATTGAAAACCCTTTCATGACTCGACATCGGAAAAGTGTGCACTCTCTTTCGGTGTGTGCCATGTAGGCCCTATGCATACTCAAGCAATCGGTCATCATGGAAAGAAATCAAAACATGTTCTACGTATGGAAATTTAATAATTGAACATGCATATTCACAGCAAGGGTTATAGAACACTTATCCATTTGCCGTCGCAGTATGCCTTTTATATCTGTCAGGCACCATCAAGGAACTGGGAAAAAACTGAATGCTAAGCTGGTGAGCTCGTTGCAGAGCTAGGAACACCTACACCAGAACTAGCCTGACTTCTATAACACCCACACACACACCCAGCACAAGGAATCAGTCCCTTCTCTGCTACACAGTCCCTCAGGCCCTGCATTCCCTTCTAGTACTATCCCGGGGTTGTGGAGAAGAAAGTCAGCCCTCTAGCTCTGTCTGTGTGGTTTCCAAACACCAGGTTTAAGCAACCCAAGGCCCCATCCCTATTTCCTATTTACATTTCATATCCACACACGTCTCACTGACATAATCCAAACCATCTCACTCATGTTATCACCAAACATGCAGTGCAGATGAGACATTTTCAAAATGTCTAATGGAGCTTCACCCGAACCCCATTTCCAAGATAAGGGAAAACCTTCCCATGAAGTTTGGCTCTTGCAGGTCATCACACATGATCTTCCTGCAGTGTGTACTCCTGACATATTCATCAAATAGCCAAACAGTCAATCATTACCTGATACTACAATCCAAATTGATCGTTTCATAACCTAGCAATGACATTAGCAATCGAATTCAATAAGAATTTGCGATTCTATCTACTACATAAATTGACTTGCTCATTTGTGGGTCTCTTGTAAGCAGCATTACTATGCCCATTATAATTTTTATGCTTACTATCATAACATGAATACCCACTTACCATGTGTCCCTCCTGACACAATCTCATACAAGCCAACAATGATTAGTAGTCATTAGTACCTCTTAAATCTGAAATCCACAATTCGAATCCTAACAACCTGTACCAACTAATTTTCACAACCATGAGACTTCTTCTCATAAATGGTAGATTTTGGCAGTGGTCAGGGACTTACCCGTCACTGTCATGTTTGAAAGAATCTACCTGAAACATGAATTTCAACCAACCAAACACAATCTTGTGCAAGCCAATGGTGTCTATAAGTGGTCAGCATTTTCTTAAATTTGAAATTCATAACGCAAATCTAACAAGATCTTTTACATGGTAGATTCCAGCATTGGTCAGGGTCTTACCTCTCAATTCCGTTCTCGGAATAATCTACCTAAAATATAAGCTTCAAACAACCAAACACAAGCTTATGCAAGCCAATAGTGACTAGTAGTTGTCAGCAATATTTGAAATTCACAATTCAAACTTAACAAGCTCTTTTACACGGTAGATTCCAGCATTGGTCAGGGTCTTACCTCTCAATGCCGTTCTCAAAATAATCTACCTGAAACATGAGCTTCAAACAACCAAACACAAGCTTATGCAAGCCAATAGTGACTAGTAGTTGTCAGCAATATTTGAAATTCACAATTCAAACTTAACAAGATCTTTTACACAAGATTCCAGCATTGGTCAGGGTCTTACCTCTCAATGCCGTTCTCGAAATAATCTACCTGAAACATGAGATTCCATTAACCAAACACTTGGTAAGTATGCATATACTATCTCATTGCTACAACCATCACTGAAGCATTTTTAGAATTTATAAAATTCAAATACTTCAAAGGTTAGTCACATCAGTGTTCTCAAAGCTCATTTACTTCGTGCAATCATTATCATGCTAACATTTCAAGGTATAGTCATATCATTCATGCAATTAAATGAAAGTTTAGATACCCTTTACTTCACAGGCGTATCATTCATACCACCTTGTTCTTCAATAGAGCATTTCTGGCAGCCAATTGATCATGACTACCCTGCATTCATAACAGCCTTCGAAATAATTCCAGAATTATCATTAATTCACCATTTCAGTCATTAGTTAGTCCGCATACCACATGCATTCATCTCAATGCATCCATGCCATACATCACAACATTGCACCTACACTTATGCAATCAGTCATTCACACCCTTCATATGCATACATTCAATGCATAACAACAAGATTCATAAAAATTTCTTAATGCATGTCCATTCAACGCTACCTTGCATTGATTCAGGAATACTTATGCATTCAACCATACCATGGCCTAACCATGGCTACCTCATATAGGATGCATTACTATAATCAATATCATTAACATGTATAGGCATGACACCTTTCTACATTCCAATATTCACATGGTATGAGGTCTCTTACCTGGACCCATCCATGGATTTGTCATAAGCAACTCTTACCTGCATGGGTCTTACTTACGCCCTTACCATGACCACTTGGGTTGGTCCTTTGCAGGAGATTGCAACATTTTCTCATCAACTTTTGTTATGGACCCGTTGTCTTGCCCCTTTCTTCATAGGGTTGCTGGTCTCATTCATCAGCATCAGCAACGTATTCATCCGGGTCCATGTCATCGTTGGTTTGTTCACTAATGCCAACATCAAAGCAATGATTATCATTAGTGGTTCATTGTACATATATATATATTTCAATATTCTTACCGATCATGCAATGTCCTAAGCATGCAATACATACCCTCATGCATTTCAAGCATAAACTTAGGAAATGTAGTTATAATTAGAAAGACAGGGTTTTAATGAAAACTTCCCTTTCAAATCCCTCATATTCTCGTGGAATTCCTCTTCCACACAGCAGCTGGTTGACTTCACAGTCCTTGCTGCCCCTGGGCATGCAACTATCCAGATTTGTCCATTTGACAACAACGGCCATCCTTAGCACTTTTCTGCTTCATGCTCAGATTCCGGTCACTTATCCTTGCTCCTTGCTGGATAAGCTTTCCAACGCCTATTCACACGCGTCATTCCGACCTCGGATGTGAAAACCACACCACTTCTAAGAATGAAGACTTTCACCAATCTTGGCATTTTACACCACCGCAATGTGGAATTTTCACATTCTTCTAATGATCTTAGAGCCATTTTGGCAGCTACATTTTGGGACTGGGTGCCGACTTCATCCACCATTCATCTTTTATGAACTTTGGGTTTTACTCAATTGCCCAACATAGAATGACTGTCTCAAGGGATGACGGGGGTCAAGGGGGCTTGCCCCCTTGTGGCTTCCCTGCGCCACTACAGGGCGGGTCGAGGGCAACTGAAAAATACCCCTGAAAACAACTGAAATCGGCTCTCGGAACCAACCTCACAGCCGCTGAATCGGCCCTCAAATCAATCTCCCAGCCGCAACGTCGGCTCCTTTCCCATTCTTTCCTCCGTCGAATCGGCTCCCTGACCATTCTGTCTTCTGCCGAATCGGCTCCCCGGAAACTCTCAGCCTTCTGCAGCGGCGGCTCTCCAGGTGTTCCAACCCTTCCGTAACTGTGGCTCCCTGGAAGCTCCAACCTTCCGCAACTGCAGCTCCTTGGAAGCTTCAATCCTTCCGACGTCCACTCTTCCTTGGACGAACTTCCCACATCGGGCGTCGGCTGAATATTGGATCGGAAGTCTGATGTCTTTCGCTTCCACAATGGCGGCTCACCCGGACCCTTCCTTCTTCTTGTAGAATCGGCGACCGAAACCTTTTTGCAGCCGCAACGGCAGACGGAAAACTCCACCAACTCGTCCGCAACAGCGAATGCCCGCTTCGCCGGCTCGTCAGACGTCGGCTGACTCTCGAAACATCGGACGTCGGCGGACTCTCGGATCGGACGCGGGATTGCTTAGCCATCCACAATGGCAGATGGAATAATTTACCAATCCTTCCGTAATGGCGGAAGTTCACTTTCTTCAATGGCCCGACCATTCCATACTTAGCCGGATTTTCGAAATTTTTCTGCGGCGTCGGCGATCGGACGGATCTCGAGTCGGATGCGAGATTGCTCCGCCATCCGCAATGGTCGGAGGTTAACTCTGTGAACTCGTCCGCAACGGTCGGACGGGAAACTTCACCCATTCGTCCGCAACGGTGGACGTTGACTTCGCCAATCCCTCCGCAACGGCGGAATTCCACTTCCTCCAGGGGTCCAACCGCTCAACACTTAAACAAAATTTTACATTTTTACAGTCTTCCACTGGTTCAGCTGGGTAGAAGAAGATGCACCTCTGTCAGTTGGTTCTTCTAGGCCCATAGAGGCCCACTGTTGCAACCTAGAAGCTCTGATACCATTCTGTCACGTCCCCGTCCCTTCTACCGGCGAAGAGGACGCGACGAACAACAAACACCGCCGGGCAAATGGCCCCATGAACATAATCAAATGAAATCAATGCTGGAATTAAGCATACACAGATGCATTTATCTTCAATCATACAGCGGAAGCACACATACTCATAAACCAGCATTCAACAAGATCATTATAGTTCATTTAACATCAATATAAATTGCAGAGATGAAGTATAGACAGCAGACTTATCTTTTTATGAGGAATTCACCCGCAACCAGCTACGTCGCTGCAATGTTCCACCCAACCATAGGCCAGCTTGCTCATCAGTCTCTCAACAACGCTGCCACCCCCGAGCTGGGCATGATTCCTCCGGAATAAGGGTTAATTGCAGGCTTATACATAGCCAAGGGGCACAAAACAACAAACCATCACAGCTGGGTTTCACAGGCTGTCAGCAAACAAGCCAAGCCAGCACAGTCCGAAGACTATCCATTGCACTCAGGAAACCAATCAGCTGTCATAGCTTAAACAGGGAAAACGAATTCTTGAGTCATTTTGGGCCCTATCGTGGCCAAAATGACTCTCACTCGAATTTACAATGGCCCCCAAACGTAACAGCAAATACATTCACAACATGGGGAAGACTACAGTCCCGAAATCTACCAGTGAGCATAACTTACAGCAGGGAAAACGACCCAATTAATCTGTGAGACAACCAAAAACATGAATGGCCCTTCACAGTCAGTCGTGGATGCAAGAGAACGGCTCTCAGCTCACTATGTGCGCCCCAAACAGAATAATTCCTGTGCGTGGTTAAACAATCCGAACCAGCAAGGAAAGGAACAGACAATGGAGGCCCTGCGTGAGGAAAAACAGCTCCATTTTTTCCCGTGGATGCACCACTAACAGGAAGGACGTGAATTTACAGTTCGTGGGTGCTCAGCAACTCGTGGGGTAAAGATGAATGTCTGCGTGAGACCAAAAAAAACACCCCCCCCCCCCCAAAACCTGTGCGTGAGGAAAAACAAACCAAAATCGTGGTGAGAGGGAACTGGCCAGGGAGGAGGGCGGGAGGGAGAAGAATGGGCAGACGTGGGTGGAGTGAGCAAGGGGGTAAGGCTGACAACCTGCCACAACCACCACCACTTCAGCAATAACTCCCCCAACCACCAGCTGAAGCATTAAAGAGGTTAACAAGGGAAGATGGAAAATCAACAAGGTGACAAAACATGGTTTTTTTTCCCCATAACCAAGGTTTGACATCCCCCACCCCTTATCCTTTGGAACCATGCCCTTTTCATTCAACGTTGCACTACCGTAGCTGGTTTTGGTTTATTTTAATTGATGTGCGGGTTTACATGATGCCGAATTAAAATGTGCCGAATAGCACGAGATACCACCGGCAACTATTCCCATTGCCAGGACATACACAACCAAATCGATGGTGGGGCTTTTGCCTTGAGCTCCTCACCACGATTAATTACAATATATATCATGCAAACGGGGTCGAAACCGGGGACATTACACCTTGTGGACAATAAGTTGTTTCCATGCCTTGTAAAAAGACATATCCGTTAGGTAGAGGCCATATCACATGCATTTTAAGTACCATAGACTTTTAGGTGTGAAGGAAAAGACCCCATTGGCTTACATAGGATATTTTCCTTCACACCTAAATGTCTGGTAGGTGTGCAGGGGAAACATATTAATACTCCTTTGCAAACCTGTGTCAAGAGTCTTAGGCAACCAACATTTTAGACATTATCCCAGGTTAACTCCATATCTTAATCTTAGTGAAGGAAATTTTTTGGTAAATCCTATATGAGTGTTTGCTGATATAGATGATATTGTTTGCTTGACAATAATAAGTTTATAAAGTCACTCTAGTGCTGTGAACTATCTACATGAGTCAGCCGACTTCTACTTGATCTTTGGACCAAGGCTCCTTGCCTATGGACACCTAGATTTGATTCATTTCTTTCACTAGAACTTCCAAATCTACTTCCAGTCTAAACAAATTTTCTATTTTGGCTAGACACATAATTTATATAACTAGAAGGTGATATTTCTATACATGCAACACAGTTTCCAGTGTTTTTAGAAGACAAAGACCTACATTAACTTGGTTTTGTATATAATGATGATTTCATGGCATAAGTGTTTAAATTCGATGGAATAAGAAGAACTACCCCTGTACCTTCTTGATTGCTTCTGCTTACTGGAACATAAGACCCAACTATTGTTAATGAGAGTATGGCATTGTAAGAGGGCGGTAAAGCCAATGATGGGTCATTGGTCTTTGTGCATCTTGCAACAATTCTTTAATTTTGTCCACGTTTCTTATTTGTATGAAGAATGACAGTGATCACTACTAGCATTCCCTTCACCCCAAAGAAAACATGGAGCAAGCTTATCACATACACATTGTAGAGTGCTTCTCATGGGGGTAATGGTTATTGGAAACATTACATAGAAATGTCATGGATGGGGAAAGTCCCTACATGCTACAGGATTTTTTTTGTAGAGACCACCAAATCCTCTTTAGCATCAGCACATGACCCTAGATTAGGATTAACTTTATTAGGATCTCTATCAAATACCCAATAGTCATTCACTACCAATCTGAGTGAGGGAGCACACATCCCTTGGCTTCCAGTGATACAAAAGAGGGTGCACTGTTTTTTTAATGAAGACTACATCTATGAAGATGGGCACACTTAGCCATGGTGACTGTCACTGATTGAAGGGGATTATCATTTCATAGGGGCAAGGAAAGACACAGTATTGTTGTGTATGAAGATTAGCTGAGGGTGCACCACTAGGAACAAATGATTGTGTGAGATATATTCTACAACAGTGTATTATTCTTCCTTTCTATGCAAACTGCTACAGTAGTATTCAAGTTTTAGAGACAATCTACAGTCCCTTAATTTACTGTTGGGCGTTATTTGGGAAGAGTGGCATGTGAACAATCAATTTCAGACCATTATACAATCCCATCTTGAAGGTGGAAGATTGTTCCTCGTTTACTTCTCTGCTGCCATGAATATCTTGTATTTATGGTCATATATGTAACATTCTAATGATGAGAGGTATTTATGTTGGTATTTCTTCCATTTAACTTGGCCATTTATACATTGTTAATATATCTACAGGATTGGAATTGAGCATATTCAGATTTGAGTTTAGTTAATTCTTGTATCATGCTACTGTGATTTAAATGGATAAATTAAATTAGCATGTATGGGAATCTTGTGCACTACCATAAGTATCTTGGAATGGACCCTTTCTCACGCTAAAAAAATGCAAAAAAAACACTTTCAGAACTTCAGAAATCTACAGGAAGTATAAAGTAGTTAGCCATCAAAGTGTTTGAATAAATGTACAATGCAGATCTACATAAGGTCACATTCCAAAACAGTGAGTAAAACCTTAAGCTACAACATGAGGAGTTGCTTAAGCTTTTTAAATCTATAGCCCTTGCTTCATAATTTTTTTGGGGAACATTTTCATATCCATTGGGTTAGGAACTTCACACCAAATATTGTAACCTGTAATGATGCTAGAAAAAGATCATTTTTTTAGAGTCATTGTGTTATTTTTCCTTAACAAACTTTTGGTATTTGAACACCTTCACCAAGATTCCAATGGAGGGAGGGTGGAAGGTGAGATTGCATTCACTACTTTTAAGATGTATAGTGAGGAGGGGGTGTTGCATTGTTTAATTGAGCTATATTAGTCCTAATTTCCTGTATTCCAATGTCAATATGGTTAGTTAATTTGTCTATCTATGATCCCTACCCTTGAGAAAGAGTAGTTGCAGGAAATTTTAAAACGTTGCTCATCTTTAAACCATAAAACTGGGCCACCCTTTTAATAGAATAGTCAGGATTGGAGATATATGAAGCTATTGTTGAAAATTAACATGTATATAAAATTTAATAACAGTAACAACCTTTTAAGATAGAAAATTTTAAGAGGAGTAATACTGAGATTAATGCAGAAGTAAATTAAGCAACCATCCACAAAATTGAACACAGAAGTTTTTCACGGGGAAACATTTAAAGGACAAAAACCCCAAAACAATTAATAGTCCATCCTTTAAATGAGATGACTGAGTTTGTACATGAGAATATAAAAGATATATCTTTACATAAAGTCTTGCAGACCAAAAGCACCTTGAAAATTGATTGTCTTGTACTTGTCTACTGCCACCAGTCTGCCTTGTTCAAATATCAACCATCATGTGCTGCTGGTGATATCTGGAAGCTACAAAATTCCTAGAAAATTCTACAATCAACCTCGTCCTACCTAGTTTATACCTCTGTATGCTACATTCTGCTAATGCAAACCTTGATAGTGGTTTTCGTGACCTGTAGATGCCCTAATAGGGTTGTTGAACATAGAAGCAAGCCCTAGATAGGGCTCGGGTAGGTTGAGAGTGGTCCTAGTAGGGCTATCGTGAACTGTAAGAGGCTTAGTTAGCGTTCGGGTGAGTTGTAGCAGACCCTAACAGAGCTCGGGTGGCATGTAACCAAGTGTGAGCAGCAATGGAAGAACATTAGCAGAACTACCATGGGCCTAACAAGACATGAACCAGTCACTTGATAAAAATTACACCTTCCTTCAAGAGTGATAATCATACTATCACACAAGAGAGAGAGAGAGAGAGAAAAGATACTAGCAGAGAACCCCATGAATTTTCTCAGAGATGATAAGATCAGATGATGATTATAATGAATGAGAATAATATTAATTTATAGTTGACCAATGGAGGGTGATTCCACAAAAATAGGATACTTTCTTTTGATCATTTTAATCGTTTGATATTTAGTGATCCATTAATCTTTTAAGCTTTTTACCATTGACTTTTAATCTTTTGATTTTTTGTTGATTTTTCTGAGTAGCATCGAGAGCCATTCTCTTAGGAGAATGGAGCCACCTGGTCCGAGACCACAGTGAAGAATCAACCCAGTGTTGAGTGACCATTATGTTGAATTGTAGATATCTAGTATGGGACCATGATATAGACTCAACTCTGCCTAGGTAGAATCAACCCAGCATTGAGTGACCATTCTGTTGAATGGTAAACATCTGGTCTGGGACCATGATGTGTACCAGTCTAGTACTAGTAGACTCGACCTAGTTCTGAGTAGCCATTCTTTGGTAGAATGGAGGATCTTGGTATGTTACCAAGTATTTGACCTAGGGTCAAATTATGCAGCCCATCACTGAGGCACTTGGTATGTTACCAAGAAGGAACTGTAATCCCTATACTAGATCTAGGAATTTGTGACACTCTGACCCTTGATCTATGGGCTTTTTGTACTTCTCCAAGGATTAGCTACCCTTGGTTAAGTTATCCTAGCACCAGATCTAGGTGTCACATAGAGTGTGAGATAAAAACATTAGTAACTCTCTTGGTTTATGATGATGTACTTTTGGAATTAAACGGACCACAAGTAATGACCACAAGGGAACTTGGAAAAAGTCAAAAGTAAAAAATACATAAGGACTTTTGGACCATAGGTAAAATTCAAAGATAAATAAGGACTTTTGGTAAAAGTCAAAATACTTAAAAGACCTTTTTGGTAAGAAGGTAAAAGTGAAATTAGAAAAAAAAAATTATTATTATTTTATCTTTTCTAATTTTGGTCCACTTACAGGTGACTAAATGCTATAAAAGAAGATCAATTCAATTCATTATTACACACACTTGCTTTCATAGGTACCGCTACTCAACGTTGAAGAAACAATATTTTGTTATTGTGCCCTAGCATGGATGAGTCTAGCTAGGGCATCATCATACTCCATTGCAGACAAACCCTAAGCTAGGGTTTCTTATATTTTATGTTTGAAGTTTACCAAACCCTCATCTTCATCCAAGTTCAGATCTAGGGAAGCCATCTTCAAATCTGGGTAGCCAAGTTCAGATCTAGGGAAGCCATCTTCAGATCTGGGCAGCCAAGTTCATATTTAGGGCAGCCACCTTCATATCTTTAGATTTGGGCAACCATTCTCCAGATTTTGGAAGCCACAATTTAGATTCGGGCAACCATTCTCCAGGTCTGAGCAGCCACAATTCAAATCTGGCAGCCACCTTCTTTACGGGAAGTCTTCTTTCCATTTGTTCCAGCTGATTTTACCACACATGGTGAATAACACTTTTATGGCCTTCCTTGTCCCTCTACAGAATCTTTAGACCCCATGGACCATTTTTGTACCTTTGATGTTTCCAAGATCATCCCTAAAAACATGCAATCATTTCCATACACAACTTTTAATCCTTTTCTCATGTATATACATGGATTTGACCCTTAAACCCGCATACATTGGGATGTGTGCAAAAGGCCAAATAATTTTGGAGTTTTCCTAGATGTGGATCTGAGTCACTTGTCTCTTGGCCTTCCATATGCCTTGAGATCGCTCAGATTCGACCTTCCATTACACCATTGAAGATCTATATAAGTAACCCTTTGGATACATTGAAGGAGGAGGAATTGAAGAGAAAGAAAACTATAGTCCATTGTTTCCAGAGCTTATACTTGAGTCTGCATCCCTTTATCCCTTGGAGTGCTTTGTGTTCTTCCCAAGCTTGCCTTTTGCTTGTGAGCTTGCCATCAAGAGATGGAGGATTGAAGTGGTGGAGGCCCAAGTGGGGGACTCAGTTTCTCCGATTCGCAGACGTGCCAACAAAGGTTGTCACTATTGTAATCTCTATTTTATATCAATAGAAATATATTTTCCTGTCCAATAATGTGTATTTAAATGAGTATTTGATCCATGGATGCTTGTAAATGCTTACATGTTATTGATTATATATGCTAGAGTAGGTCTAACACAATTATATATATAGCATGCTTGTCTTGTTTGTTGAATGTTGAGGAATCAAATTGCTAATACAAGCGAGAGTGGAAAAGCTCAACGGGGATCTACATCAACCGTCCAGAATAAGGTACGAATCGAGATCCTTTAGTGTTAGATGTTTGGTTTCTCTTACATATAGGGAAGGATCGATTTCTAGAGTTAATCTGTCTGTTGTGGTACCCCAAGCCATAGGAATTTCTCTTCGTAACAGAATTGGCGACTCTACTGGGGAGGTCCTAGTCATTTTTCCTTTGGGGGTTTTTATTGACATTCAATTTTCTTGAATTGCTCTGATTTCTCTATTTCTGAGTCGGGTATGGGGGCATGTTTTCTTGGTAGTGTCTGATAGGAGTCAATTTTGTCTCAGCTTATCTGTTTGCCTTCAGTTTTATCTCTTTTTCTTCCTGTACATGATTTTTTGCCTCATAGTAGCGTGTACACGCAGTTTTGACTGAGATATCTGCGTATATATGCGTGTTTTCAGCACACAGTCGTGTATGCCCTTAGTTTTTCCTTTTAGAGGAATATTGAGTGTTGTTGGGTGAGTTTTGATGATTGTTGAGTCTCCGTAGATGCTTCTAGAGTCTGTATACACCTCTGTTTCTTACCAGAGATGCCTTTTAGGGTAATGTTTTTTTTTTAAGAATGTTCTTGTCATTGCATTTTTTATTTTTTGTTTTGGGATTAGTGCATTAGGTATATTTTACCTTAGTGCTTTGCATGGGTGCTATTTGATAGTGCTTGCAGAGTTTGGGTGTGGTAGAGTCATTCTTTTGCTTTATTATCTCATTTTTATTCAAAAAATCCAAACATATTTGCTTCTTTGCATCATTATGCATCATTGCACTTTGCATTTTGCATGGTACTTGCACTAGGTTTGCTCAGAGAAGTATTAGTCAGGCTTTCATATAGGAATGATTGCATTTGTCATTTGAAGAAAATTTTGCATTTCATGTAGTAGCATGCCCTATTTTTCATTTGACACAATGCATTTACATTGATTGTTAGGTGTGCATTTTACTTCATGTTGCATCATAACACCATTGGTTGCACGATCATCTACCTTTTTGAGTAATAAGCCAAGTAAAATCAACGCTTAATTAAAATGGATTACACTATTTTATTTTATAGGGTACACCAACAAGATTAGGTTTTAGGGTCTTGGAATAGTTCATTGTGAGTAAATTCTCCAAGACCACTAAACAAAACATGTATGTGTCTGTCCAGGTGAGAGTGTGAAATTCCTTGGTATAATTAGTGTTTCTCAGGATCCTCCTCTTACAAGGGAGTTAAGCATGAGGCAGTGTGAGTGGTTAATTATTGGGATGACCCCTGGTCATAACTGACTAGCACCAGATATATTTCTGGGATTGTATTCGTATCTGGGGGCTCTTTCAAGAGTTTTGGGATTTGCTACCCTGCCCATACGGTCAATGCCGCATGCGACTATCCACCTAAGCATTGATTATATTGAGGTGACCTTAGTTGCCTTACCTAGGTTATCGAGGGGGTACTTCATAGGGGTTATTCTGTAGGTGTCCTAGCCAGGTTGGGGTCGGACAGCACAGTTGCTATATGCATTGAAGTTGAGGGCCACAATAATTGGTTACAAACTTCTACTTGTTGTGTATGGGAGTCTCAAGCCTCTCCTAGGCGAGACATACCTGATTCATTCGGGAGCTCACATATCCTACCCTTGTTTGCTTGTGATTAGCTTTAGATTATATAGGTGTATGCTCTATGCACGCTAGCTTGCTTAAGGTTTGCTTAATTAGAAGATTCTTTTCAATTTTTTGAGTGATTGTGGATTCGGGTGCGGCGCTTCGCCGTTCTCGTCGTTTAGCAGGACTTCCGCCTTCTACATCTCCTCGTCCTTTGGGAGAGAGAAACATATAGTCTAGCTGGACTACTTCTCACATTGATTCACACATGATGGGAGATCATGGAAATGAAATTACTGAGTTGTCTTCTCCACCTCACGAGGTTGGGGAAGAATATCCTATTCCTGTATATGATCCTTCACCTGATATACCTATACACTCCGGGTATGATCCCTCATTCACAGGTCACCGGTATTGGATTCCAGGCGACGAGACTCATCATGAACCTGTGAGCACTAGTTATGTTAGTTATGGCATGTCTGGTATCCCTGCACATGATTCGGCATAGCATGTCGAGTCGGAATTTGAACCTAACACTATGTCTAAGGGCACTCCTATTCCTTTCCATGTGGATATATTTGGGAACACGAGTCACATTGCACCCTCCATTCCTGCGGTGGAGGCT
Organism: Pseudotsuga menziesii; assembly: GCA_001517045.1. Taxonomy (NCBI): domain Eukaryota; kingdom Viridiplantae; phylum Streptophyta; class Pinopsida; order Pinales; family Pinaceae; genus Pseudotsuga; species Pseudotsuga menziesii. The sequence goes on from LPNX010498999.1 coordinate 91,672, forward strand.
ACATCACATGTTCGTCCTAGACCTGGTGTTAGTAGTCCTATTCGGATACCAGAATCAAGACGAATGGCTATAGGGAATACCACTTACATCACTTCAAATGTCCCTTCATCCTCTATTCCTAGTTCTTCGAATGCTATTCCTCCCCCTCATTCACATGGTCCTTCGGGTTGGAATGTTGCTATTAGTCATGCTCGTACTACTGCTACTCGCGTAGTCATGTCTCAGATTCGATTACCTCCTGTTGTCTCGAGAGGTCATATTCCTACTTTTGGAACATCCTATGGTCTATCGCAGGTAGTTCCCCATATTCCTACTTATGGAGTTTCTCATGGGACATCTCATGGGACATCTTATGGAGCTTCTCATGTACAATATTATGGACCACAGTATGTATAGGGTTATTCACCTTATGGGTATGGGTATCAACAACCTACTTACTCCCTGAATTATGACTTTGTAGCTCCACATATTCAAGGTACACCACATTATGGTGATTACATGCCACCCTACATGAGTCAAACGGGAGGATGATACTATGGCCATGGCCATGGTGGTTACGGTAATCAGTCTTATGTGAACCAAAACTATTAGGGAGCGTGGCATCAACCTGCTCAAACTAGGCTCCGTTTCCTCGCAACGTTCAATTTACCTGACTTGTCGAGACTAATGAATGATCCGGTATCTCATGACCCGGCTTGGCCGGCTGTCCCTAACAAGCTTCCCTCGGACATTCCCAAATTCGAGGGCAAACCAACAAAATATCCTAGTGAACATGTTACTACATTTCACCTTTGGTGCTCTCCTAATTCCTTACACAATGATTCGATCCATTTAAGGCTGTTTCAATGCACCCTCACTGGGCCTGCAATGAAATGGTACATAGAGTTACCAAGGGAGGCATTCATTTTGTTCGATGACCTAGCTATGAATTTTCTCAATCACTTCCAACTACATGTGCATTATGACATTGGTACAGAACTCTTGTCGACATATCAGCAAAACAAAGCCACACATATCTCGGACAATATCCAAGAGTGGCGTAGATGGAAGAGATTGATTAAATCCTTCATACCGCTGAAGTTTCTCCTTGAGTGGTTCCTTAAATCGTTACTGCCTTATATAGCGAAGGATGTTTCTACATCTGGAGTCCAGAACAAGGAACAAACCATTTTTAGGGTGCAGGAATTGGATTTGATTTATGCTCAATCCATATTGTTATATCAGATCATTCCTAATGCTCTGCATTCTAGTTTCAACCCTAAGGTCAAACCTGGACCACATGCCGATGGCATTGTTGGTTGTACGAGTACCAAACCTGCAGATTCAGTTGTGCAACAGGTGAGTCAATTTTCTATCAACCAATCTGCCTTGGGACAAGCCACAAATTCATCCCAACCCAACCAAATGATGAGTGTGCTTTCAGTGCAATCGTCAGACCAGAAGGGTAACCAGCAAACTGGAAGAAATAAGAAAAAGGGTAAAAAAAATCGTAAGGGTGGGAATAGGAATGAAAATGCCAATTTTAATGACAAGAACACCTGCAATGCTGGGGGGGACAAGTAGTCTAAACATAAGGTTAAGTTTCCTTTCAAGTCATGTAAGAATGACCACCTCACTCACTTGTTCCCTCGTATGGAAAGCGCCTCAAGGTTCATAGCACAGGGCCTAACTGTGCTGACCAATCCTTTACCCCATAATCAAAACATGAACTCAAGGACCCATGATCAGTCTGGTGGAGATCAAGATATTTCGAAAGCCAGTAGTAGTCATGGTTACATCAACATGGTGTGTGCCACTAAGGTTGTGACTCGTGTGAAGGACTATGGTTCGTCACAACCAGACCTTGGAAAGGAACCTGCTCCACCTAGGAGTCCTTTGCATATTGAAAACCCTGCAGATAAACCTGAAATCGTGCCTTGCATTCCTAAGGGAGTCCTAAATCTTTTGGGACACAATCCTAATGCCCGAACCTCCCATAATTATTCTGTTGTCAAGGATTTGGGCCGCACTCCTTCTGCGATGTCTGCACTTGAAGTACTTCAGAGTTTTCCTTCGCAAAGGAAGGCTTTGCTTTCTGCTTTTGGTGTTAACGATGATAACTCTTCCTCCATAATCAAATTTGAAACCGCGGGACTATATCCTCGATTTCTTCACTATGTGTCTCTCTTGATTCATTATTAGAATGTCTTAACATGACCGTCAAATGCACTATGATTGACGAAGGCACTGCTGCTTCCGTGATGTCTTTATCGTGTTGGTAGGGTTTGGGTTCCCCTGAGTTGTCTAAATCTGCTACCATGTTGACTACCTTTGATGGTAGATCGTTTCGGCTACATGGGATTCTTCCTTCTCTTACGATCGATTTGGGAGGGAAGACCATTGTGAACGAGGTCGAGGTGGTTGATGCGCCCCTTGATTACAATCTATTCTTGGGTAGGAATTGGATGTATAGTATGCAATCCATAGCTTCTTCTATATTTTGAGTTGTATGCTTTCCATTTAATGGGAAGATTGTTATGATTGATCAGACATCATTCAAAAATCTGAGTGTTACTGCATCATCGGGAGCTTCCATCCCGATTATCGATCATTCTCAGCCGACAACTGGGAGTGTGTGTCACGTCCCCGTCCCTCAACCGGCGAAGAGGACGCGACCAACACATCAACACAGCCGGGAAAAACGCCCCATGAACATAATCAAATGAAATCAATGCTGGAATTAAGCATACACAGATGCATTTATCTTCAATCAAACAGCGGAAGCAAACACACACATTCCAGCAATCTCCATGTTCATTATAATTCATTTAACATCAATATGATTTGCAGAGATGGGATAACAACAGCACTTATCTGTTAATGAAGAATTCACCCGCAACCAGCTACGTCGCTGCAACGTTCCACCCAACCATAGGCCAGCTTGCTCATCACTCTCTCAGCAACGCTGCCACCCCCGAGCTGGTCATGATTCCTCCGGAATAAGGGTCAATTGCAGTCTTATACATAGCCAAGGGGACACAAACAACAAATCAACACAGCTGGGTTTCACAGGCTTTCAACATCTAAGCCAAGCCAGCACAGTCCGAAGACTATCCATTGCACTCAGGCAACCAATCAGCTATCACAGCTTAAACAGGGAAAACAAATTCCTGAGTCATTCTTGGCCCTATCGTGGCCAAGATGACTCTCACTCGAATTTACAATGGCCCCCAAACGTAACAGCAAATACATTCACAACATGGGGAAGACTACAGCCCCGAAATCTACCAGTGAGCACAACTTACAGTAGGGAAAATGACCCAATTAATCTGTGAGACAGCCAAAAACGTGAATGGCCCTTCACAGTCAGTCGTGGATGCAAGAGAACGACTCTCAGCTCTCCATGTGCACCCCAAACAGAAGGATACATGTGTGTGGTTAAACAATCTGAACCAGCAATGAAAGGAACAGACAATGGAGGCCCTGCATGAGGAAAAACGGCTCCGTTTTTTCCCGTGGATGCACCACTAACAGGAAGGACGCGAATTTGCAGTTCGTGAGTGCTCAGCAACTCATGGGGGAGAGGAAGAAAACCATGGGCACAATGAACAGGCGCGTGAGGAGAACAGAACAGGAAGGGCAAGCATGGGGTCGTGGGTGGAGTGTGGATGTGGGCAAAGGACTGACAGTCCTACCTCCCCACTCCCAAAGGCAATAACTGCCAATCCACCAGCAGCCATAACTGCCCAACCACCCAACAGAACATTAAAGAGGTTGAAAGAGGTTGGGTAAGACAAGGTGGCAAAACAACAAGGTAATAAAACATGGGTTTTTCCCCCATAAACCAAGGTTTGACATCCCCCACCCCTTATCCTTTGGAACCATGCCCTTTTCATTTAACGTTGCACTGCTGTAGCTGGTTGTGGTTTATTTTAATTGATGTGCGGGTTTACATGATGTCAAATTATAAGGTGCCGGATAGCATGACAAACCATTGGCAATATCCCCATTGCCGAACATACACAACCAAATTGATGGTGGGGCTTTTACCTTGAGCTCCTAACCACGATTAATTACATTATATACATCATGCATACGGGGTCGAAACCGGGGATGTGACAGTGTGAGTGTTGGCATGTATCCATCCCTTATGGGAACCTTTAGTTGTCCTGCACCCATTCTTATGATCGGGTCTAGTTCCCATGAGGCTTCATCTTCATTGATTTCAGTGTCTTTTCGCACCACCCATATGGAAGATTCTTGGATCGTTCCTACACCTAATCCTTCGAGTAAGCCTATCAAAATGGATGTGTCGTTTCCTACAGCAATGATAGCATATCAAGCGAAACTTGAATGTGTTGCAGAGCCTAGTCCTCCTCTTCACAAATGGAAGAGGAGGACCCATATGTGCTGCCTTCATGGGCAGATGATTCTTCAAATGCACATGATTGCCTTGAAAGTGTTTTTCCATAAGATGAAGCTATTATTGAGGCCATTTCTGGGGTTGAGCCACCTTGGGAAGAGCTACATCATAGATCTTATTTTCTTCTTGAGCTTGACCATTTGGAGTGTGGGGACTTTAGGGAGATTCTTAGTGAGATAATTGGTAGTCCTGTGGATCCATTGAGCTCTCCATGGTGAATATATCTCCTACCATCCCTATCAATATCTCTCATGATCTTGGCAAGATTGAGAATGTCTATATTGGAGTAGAATGTTCCCATGCCAAGATTCAAGAGTATACCGAGCTGTTCAAAGAGTTTCGTGATATATTTGCTTAGTCATACAAGAAAATGCCAGGTATCAACCCTTGTATTGTTGAACATGAAATCAAGACCTACCCAAGTACGAAGCCTGTTCGACAATGCTTGCATGCAGTGAGTCCTCGAAAATCACCCCTAATTAAGGCTGAGATAGGAAAGTTATTAAATGTCGGTTTTATCTATCTTGTTCCCTTGACGGAGTGGGTTTCAAACCTCGTTCCGGTTAATAAGAAGCAGGGAGCAAACCATATATGCACTGATTTCCATGAATTGAATCGTGCATGTCCTAAGGATAATTTTCCCACACCATTTATTGATCAAATTTTGGATGAGTGTGAGGGAAATGAGGTATTTTCCTTTCTGGATGGATTTTTCGGATACAATTAGATCTATATCAAACCCAAGGAACAACATAAAACTGCATTTATTTGTCTTTGGGGTACCTTTGCATATCAGAAGATGCCTTTCAGCCTTAAAAACACCGGAGCCATATTTCAGCGGGCTATGACCTTGATTTTACATGATCTCAAATTGATTATTGAAGTCTTTTTGGATGACCTTACTGCTCATTCTCGTCAGAAGATGCACCATTCCTACCATTTGAGATTAGTGTTCGAAAGATGTTGCCATTACTTACTTAGGTTAAATCCTCATAAGTGCATCTTTTGCATGAATTATGCTCACTTGTTAGCGTTCATTGTCTCCAAGGAGGGTATAAGAGTTGATCCCTTAAAGTTTGAGGCAATACTTCAATTATCTCCCCCAAGAAACATTAGACGTATTCAATGTTTGCAAGGCATGGCAAATTTCTTGCAGAGATTCGTGGTTAACTTTTCCAATTTGACTAAAGGCTTTATGCACCTTTTGAAGAAGGACACTACCTTTTGCTGGGATGAGCAAGCCTAGGAGTCCTTTGATGCACTTAAACGAGCCTTAGCATCGTCCCCCGTGATTAGTCCACCCGACCATAGACATGAATTTTTGCTTTATGTGGCCGTGATTGGTATGGTTTTGGTTCAAGAGGATGAGGATCTCCATGAGCATGTCGTATATTGTTTGAGCCAAAACCTTATAGATGTGGAGATCTATTATTCCCATGTGGAGAAACTTGCCTTAGCTACCATTCATGTGGTTCAAAGATTGAGACACTACATTCTCCTTTGCCAGACCTTGGTGGTATCCCATGTCAATCCATTTCAGTTCGTCCTCACTAGAAGGATGATCGGGGGAAAGTATAATAAGTGGATTGTCATCTTGCAAGAATTCGATCTCAAGTTTGTCTCGGCAAAATTGAAAAAATCATTGATTTTTGTGGAGCTTATATCTGATTTCCCAAGCGAGGAGGAGGAGGAAGTTTGTGAAGATACGTTTGTCGATGAGCATATTTTCTTGTTCTCAACTTTGGATCCATGGTATGGGGATATCATCATATATTTAAAAACATTGAAGGTCCCTACTCACCTCTCACAAGATGAACAATGACGGTTACGTCATGTATCCAAGAACTACCTTATAGTGGATAACACATTGTATCGTCGTGGGGTAGATTCCATTTTACGTCGTTGTTTAACTCATGAAGAGGATGAGCTTGTGCTGAATGATTCCCGTGGAGGGGCGTGTGGTGGTCATTTATCTGGGCTTTCTACAGCCCAAAAAATATTGAGAGCGGGTTATTTTTGGTCGTCGATCTTTAAAGATTGTGTCAATGCAGTCAAGAAGTGCCATCATGGCCAGGTGTTTACACATAATATGTGCTCCCATCCTGCCCCATTACATCTGATTATCACCGTCAGTCCCTTCACTAAGTGGGGGCTTGATTTCATGGATTGCAACCCAGCTTCATCTCAAGGGCATCATCATATTATATTGGTTCCTCACTATTTCATGAAATGGGTTGAGGCTATGCACATGGTTAAATCCAAAGGAGAGACAGCTGTGCATTTCATATTCAACCAGACAAAATCATTACTTGGTTCGGTATTTCGAAGGAGTTTGTCACTAACCATGGTAGGCACTTTCAGAATCGAATGATGGAAGAGTTGGCCTCGAAGTTAGGGTATAAGCAGGATCATTCCTCTTCTTATTACCCTCAATAAAATGGACAGGTTGAAGCAGTGAACAAATCACTTAAGTCCATTCTCCAATGAACCATTGCACAAAGCAAGACCAACTGGCATATCGTGTTATATCCTACCTTGTGGGCTTATAGAACCGTGGTTAAGACTGCCACTGATTTTTCTCCATATCAGCTTGTACATGGAGTGGATTTTGTCTTGCTGGTTCAATGGGAAATCCCTTCATTGAAGCTAGCCATAGAGCTTTTACCAGAAAATTCCCCATTGGAGGAACGTTTGGACCACTTAGAGCAGCTTGATGAGCAACGTCGAGATGCCTTAGTGGCTATAGAAGTAAATAAGCGTTGTGTTAAGGTCCAGTATGATAAATTTGTCCCTCCAAGGAGGTTTAGTGAATGAGATTTGGTCCTTTTGTGGGATCAAGCTAAAGAACCCTTGGGGGTAGAAAAGTTTAATCCCATGTGGCATGGTCCTTACAAGGTCAATTTGGGGATCTTCTGTATTTTTATCGAGAGAAGAAACTAGATCCATTTAAAGGATATAGTGGTAATGTGTAGAAGGAGAAATCAAAATTTCAGGTTCTATGTTCACTTGTTAGAGCAATAGGAGTCTTGATCCCGGTGGTCGAATCCCAAGATCGAAATGCACTGACCCTTTCTCATATGGGGATTCGATATCAAGAGTTGTAGAGCCTTGTCAAACTTTCATAATGGAATTGAGACATTGTAAAGTAACAACAAATTTCAGGATACTTGTTGGCATGGTAGTAATTTGAATCCTCATTGGCATGGAATCAATTCTCAAAATGGTTTGAGATCAAAACATCTTCAGTAATAATTTTCAACATTCCATAAATAATGAGTTGAAAATACTCGCGTGACCATTGCAATGTTACCTAAATTTGCACGTGATTTGCACTAAATGAGCTTCTTGCTTTCAAGTCTATCGATTGTGTGGGTGCCCTTGAGTGGAATCCTTTGATCACTCTAGGCATGTGTTGTGTTTGGATCAGTGCTCACATTCGCTCTAGTGCTCTTGTTGTTAGGGAACCCTCCAACTCCTTAAAAAAAAAGTAAGGTTGAGTTAATGATTGAATTTGGTCATTCATAAATATCAATATTAAAAATAGATATCATTAAATTTATTTTTTCTTATAGGAAATAGCTGGGGAATAACACCCTACTTTTCATCCCCCATTCATGTCTTCATCCTTGGTACCAATCCCTCATTTATAATACATTTAAATATTTACCATATAAGACCCATATTCAAAATAGTTATGCTTTGGGATATGTGGTGTGGTCTAAGACCATATGTAGAGTGAGAAGGAATATCCTCTGCTTTAACTTGTTCATGCCTCTACATCGCAAAGACAAGAAAAAAACCATTCCTTTCAAAGTATTTAACAATTTTTTCAAAGGAATTGGATGACAGAATCCAAACAAGACCATGACAATCAGTATCATGAGTTGAAAATTGTCACAAGGCATTACTTTGCCATTTCGGTTTCTTGAATTGGATCAAGGGCCTAACCCTGTTCTTTGACTTTTTTGTTACAATTTTTGGGTCCTCTTGACATTATTCATTATCGCCTACAAGGGGTTTGGTTAACTTCCAAGGATAATCCTTTTCTACAATTGGTATATCACCCCCCTCTTTTTCCCACTCCCTCCTATAATTTTCCAGAAGAAAAACCATCACTTCTTCCTTGAAATTCCTCCTTGCTGATGAAAATAAATGAATCTGAGAGAGGGTCATTTGAATAATCAACCAATTAAATATCCTTTCCAAGGGATTGCTCCATGTTAATCGGCCCTTAAACCCTAGATGACTTCAAAACCTAACTTGTTGCAGTCATCATTCCTGAATCACAAATCCCCCTCCCTTATTGGACACACCAAATGTCTTGTTACTACATTTGATCATGTAATCTCTCTGCTAGGATTTATCTTAGAAGACATGGATATGCAGGAAATACTAGAAACAATAAAAGAGGTTGGAACCTCCATAGAAATACGCTACATGTACACGAGGGATGCAATATTCATGAGGAATAAAAAACCTTTTAATATTCATCATCATCATCATCATCATCATTGTAATCATCATCGTCATATAATCAAATTGTAATCAACATCATTGTCATCATCCTCATCCTCCTCCTCCTCACTATCATCGTTATCATCACCATCATCATCATCATCATCATTGTAATCATTATTGATGCCATTCTTATCAACATAATTGTCAACCTATGACCACCCCATGAGCATTGGTTGGTGCTTATTTCCCATTGATAGTGCCACAAACTTGACCACAACTAGGTGTAATCTATAACCCACTGATAACCTTGCAAATAATCAATTCTAGGTTTGTTTTTAGATTTCTACATAATGTATCTAGATTGAAGTGTAGAGAACTGATCAAGAAGGTAGGGGAAATCCAATACGAGGAGGTCTCAAAAAAAATTATAGTGATGGATGTGGAGACCTCCTCCTATTGGATCGTGAGTGCAATCCATTCCCAAGTAAATTATGCTAAATCTCACAACACCTAACCTAGACTTAGCTGGATCTTCTTTCACACCGATGATTTTGGGATTTGAATTCAAACTCTTTTGTCATTAATTATTTGTGTACTACATATAATATTCTCCATTATAAACTCCACCTTCCTCGATATCCTTAGTTATAGTGAGTATGTATTACAACCTTTACCAAAATATCCATCATCAATGACATATCTTCTAAAAAGCTTTGCTAGAATTGGTTATCCATGCAGTGATGATATTGCATCTATTAAAAATATATTAGTTAGCATGAAAACACAAGAACTATATATTAGGGTATTGTGGATTTGTGAAAGGGGGAGTGTTCAAAACAAGTGGAGCATGTGGCCAACACCTGTACTTCTAGAGTAAATTTGAACTTGGTGAGGTATCTCGCCAATGATATGTTGTAGAACACATTGAATGCAGATGGCCAAAACTAAGATATGGTTATGGAAGTTTCTTATGTTATTGAAATGGGTAGATGTAGAAAGTATTCCATTCTTGTAGTGGAATCTGTATTCTTAAAAGAGATGATCCCAAGTAGTTTAAGAACAATAGAATAATAAAATAAGCAAGGAAAGAGAACACTACTAGAAGTAAGCATTAATAAAGAAAGTGGCATGGGAAAGAAATCATGGCTTAACATGGAACATGAAAAGCTTTGGATTCCATCCTCTCTCTGTTAATGGAGCATGAACTATTAATGAAAAAGGAACTACTACCCCATCCTATCATTGTGATTGCATTTAGCACTGAGGTGACCTGCATCATTTTAGGTTCCTTTTAGTCCAAGGGTACAAGTAGGCCTCCATAAAAATGTGGCAATATTAAGTCCTCATTGATGTTACAAATTCACCTATTGGTCCAACAACAAGGATTTGTGTTGGAATCAACTTCAGTAATATCCCCATTCCTATCATTACAATAGAGAATATTGATCATACCACCATGTCATATCCTAGGAAGTATAGTGTTGATTCCCATTATGAGGTCCATGCATGAAGTAAACTTGAACAACTTCAAGAAAGGACTCCACAGCGTAAATGAAGGGTACGAGCTTCCTCTCCCAACATAGATCATGTTTATCAATTTATGCTAGAAGAATGCACCATTTGAAGAAGTATAGATAGGGTTTATAATTGAATAATTCATATTGGATACATCACCCTGCTGCGATGACCATGAAAAAAATCTAGAATGATAGGTTCAATATGGAAGAATTTCATTGTTGAAGAGACACTAACACATGAAAAAAATATATATATAATGAAGTCACTTGAGGTCAATGCTTGGTGGAAATTTATTTACACTTTCAACCTATGACCACCCCATGAGCATTGGTTGTTGCTTATTTCCCATTGATAGTCCCACAAACTTGACCACAACTAGGTGTAGTCTATAACCCACTAATAACCTTGGAAATAATCAATTCTAGGTTTAGAGTCAACTGATCAAGAAGGTAGGGGAAATCCAATACGAGGAGGTCTCAAAAAAATTATAGTGATGGATGTGGAGACCTCCTCCTTTTGGAGCATGAGTGCAATCCATTCCCAAATAAAATATGCTAAATCTCACAACACATAACCCAAACTTAGTTAGAGCTTCTTCCACACTGATGATTTTTGGATTTAAATTCAAACTCTTTTGTCATTAATTATTTTTGTACTACATAAAAGATTCTCCATTATAAACTCCACCCTCCTAGATATCCTTAGTTATAGTGAGTATCTATTACAACCTTTACCAAAACATCCATCATCAATGGCATATCTTATAAAAAGATTTGCTAGAATTTGTTATCCATGTAGTGATGGTATTGCATATAATAAAAATCTATTGGTTAGCATGAAAACACAAGAACTATATATTAGGGTATTGTGGATTTGTGAAAAGGGGGAGCGTTCAAAACAAGTGGAGCATGTGGCTGACACCTGTACTTCTAGAGTAAATTTGAACTAGGTGAGGTATCTCGCCAATGATATGTTGTAGAACACATTGAATGCACATGGCCAAAACTAAGAGTTGCGGTATGGAAGTTTCTTATGTTCTTGAAATGGGTAGATGTAGCAAGTGTTTCATTCTTGTAGTGGGATCCGTATTCTTAAAAAAGATGCTTCCAAGTAGTTTAAGAACAATAGAACAATAAAATAAACAAGGAAAGAGAACACTACTAGATGCAAGCAATAATAAGGAAAGTGGCATGGGAAAGAAATCATGGCTTAACATGGAGCATGACCTTTGGAGTCCATCCTCTCACTGTGATTGCATTTAGCATCGAGGTGACCTGCATCATTTTAGGTTCCTTGTATTCCAAGGGTACAAGTAGGCCTCCATAAAAAAGTGGCAAGATTAAGTCCTCATTGATTTTACAAATTCACTTATTGGTCCAACAACAAGGATTTGTTTTGGAATCAACTTCAATAATATCCCCATCCCTATCATTATAATAGAGAATATTGATCATACCACCATGCCATATCCTAGGAAGTATAGTGTTGATTCATATTCTGAGGTCCATGGATGAAGTAAACTTGAACAACTTCAAGAAAGGACTCCGCGGTGTAAAGGACTCCACACACGAAAGTGAGATCCATACTAGTCCCAATCATACCAACTCGCGGGGAAAGGTCCTCAAAGCCTTGAGCATTCATGTTTAACTCTCAAATAAATTGAGTGAAACCTTTAAGAGTTCCATAGGGCAATAGAGGGTAGTGTTCTATGCCTTGTTGGGTGATAAATGTTATCTACCAACTAACATTATAATTTGTAGTTGAATCATCTATCAACTCTATGTAATCATTCTCATACAACAATGATTGCACCCAAATCCCAACATTAATGCACGTCCCTTCATCATAGCTACCACACCACATGAGAGATTTGAATGAATAAATATCACCACCACAAAAGTGTCAATAGAATCTACACCAAAGTCTAGAATGTTAGGTAGATTATATAATAAGACCTCAAAAAATCCCTTACTACATAGCCTAAGTTTCTAGTCAAATTAAACACCAAACAAATGTATACATCTTATATTTTTGATATCACTGTGTTGTGACAACTATTTTATAAACCTTTTACCTTGGTAATATTTTTTTGAAAAAAGCCAAAAAGAAATACCAAATTAAGTGAAATTTGCCAAGAAAAATATATGGGCTGCCTTTGAGCTGCCACATAGACAAACCTATTTTTTCGATATGACTATTTTGTGACAACTATTTTATAAACTTCATCTATTTTATAAACTTTTTACCTGGTAATATTTTTTAAGGAGAAAGCCAAAGAAAAAGACCAAATTTTATAAACTTCATCTATTTTATAAACTTTTTACCTGGTATTATTTTTTAAGGAAAAAGCCAAAGAAAAATACCAAATTAACTGAAATTTGCCGGGAAAAATATATGGGTTTCCTTTGAGCTGCCACATCGACGGGTTAACTACTGATCCGAGCTGCTTTTCAGCTGCAAGATACAGGTTTTTTGGCACAACACGTTTCCTTTTTCCTCTGGCTCATGCAACGATATAATCCTGGGTGTGGGTGTGGGTGTGGGTGTGGCATATTTTGGTTACAATGTTCAAATAGAATGCGGGCAAGGAGAAGAGAAGCTTCAGGTACATGGAATCGTTGGTGGAACTTGAGGTTTTGGGGCACAGTCGAGGGCACTGAATCTGCGAATTTGTTGGAACAATTCTCTTCAAGATATGGTTCGAAAACACTCAGCCTCTATGTTGTGTTGTGCACCCATTTTATAATAGTTGGGGTATTCTTTCCCTTTATGCTAAGAAGTTGTTGATAATAGATTTTGATGTTTTCATGGTGATAATTATTATGATCCGTGAGGGTCTGGAGGCTTCTCTTCAGAAATAGCAGAAAACTTGCAAATTTCAGACTCTATAAGCAAATTATTGTGCTATTGTGCTTGTCGTGATATTTTCTGATGGCTCATGATAGTTTGGAAATTTTTGGTCCAGTTAAGGTCATCCCTACAAGGTGTTGGTCTAGTTAAGTTCAACCCTACAAGGTTCAATCCACATTAATTATTTTAGTTGAGCAAGAACGATTATGAATTACAATGAGGGGATTAATCAACTCTGCACAACCTATAATGGTGTGAAGGGATTCCAATGGAACAATTTCTGCTTTGCCAATACTATCAATGATAAGGTACTTAAATGTGGGCTTGATTCTATTGTCTATTTGGGTTTTTATTCAGTAGACATGTATGCAAACGTTGGATCTTAGAAGATGCATGAAATACATTTTTTAGATTGCGAAAACAAATATTGTCTCTTTTGAATGCTATAATCATGTGGTGTGCATATAATGGGCATGTTGACAAGGAACTGATCTTCTTGAACAAATGTCTGAACAAAACATTGTTTCATGAAATGAAAATTATATGATGTGCCTAATTCAGCATCCTGATTAAGCATCTGAATGAAACATCACAGCAGAAGCAGCAACAATGACAACAACAATGGTTTCCACAAACTATTCCGCAACCTATGTCATCCTTTTTAGCATTTGGATATTATTCCTCAATCCTTGTCATTCTTTTTTAGCATATGGATAATGCAAATCTCCTCCATCACTGGCTAAACCCGTGACATTAATGTAATGTCCCTTGTCTAATTTGGACTCAAATCTTGTTGACTATGTAAATTGGCTAACTCAGAATTTTAGTCAAACACTTAACCAACACTGTTCTATTGGCATTTTAGTGTGAGGATGCTGATTCAGTATTGACTGCTATGCATTTTGGTACTGATATTTCATCAAACGCTTTGTCTTCACTGCTATATTTACCTATAGGTCCTCTTGAACCAGATTTGATTTGTTTGTTTGCTTACTTGGGTGTTATTAAGGATAACAGTTCAGGCTCATATAGAATGTTCTTAACACGGAAGGAAAATAAAAAAACATAAGCAAACTAGGTTCTCTTTATTTATGATTCATACATCAGTTTATAAAGGAAAATAACCAGATTTTTGGGCAGGATGCTACAACCACTTTGTGCACACAAGGACTCAGATTTCTCAATGAAAAACTTAGACCTATTATGTTTCTATAGATGGTAGACAATGGGTATCAAAACATGCACTTAGTTGAAAGAGCATGGGTTTGTAGGATGCTAACACTGGGTAACCCCTTTTGGAGCACTGGTCTACTCCCTCCTTGGTCATGACTTGAGTAGATATGCACTGTTTGAACCCAAAATGAATTTTCCTAAGTTGGTATGATCACTGTCCAGCAGATTTGAGGTGAGCTTGGTCCCCCAAAACATGATTTCAGCTACCCACCAAGAAATGTGTCCTCCCTTTAGACTGTGGGTGCGCCCTCCACCTTCAACAGTCCACTAAACATGGTTGTTCTCCTCACAAATACCAGCAGTCAACAAATATGAGTGCACCCTCTTGCATTTAGAGTGAAATGGTTGTTAGACCGAGCGCTACGTCCTACTTATGCAACATAGATTTAAACAAGAGAGAGTTATGGACAATATCTTTCCCCAACAAGTGAGTCTCCCTTCATACAACCACTGAGAATTCTGATAAATGCCCACAAAACTGGAATATGATTGAATCCCTTCATTGCATTGAAGGACTATGGATAAATCTGAGTTATCAACCAACTTCTCCACTACTACCATCTCTTAATCTCATAATGAACTATACATAACAAAGTAAAATCTAAAATAAATCCTTGCGAAAGGACAATCTAGAGCTTAAGCGGTTTCACTGAAGCAATTGTGATTGAGCACATGCTGCATAGATGGGAGTAAAATGCAAAAAAGGGATGGGTAATTAGAACACCAGTTTTCAGCAATTATTGACTCTAGAATTCAATCCTCCAAGCATGAGACACTACACATTGGGAAAATCTGCATAAAACACAACTCATGATTAAAGTTATTTCCTTATCCTGAAATATAGAAAGAATCACAATTTTAGTTTTTTACAATTGTAGAAATTCAGGCCTGCAGTAGATTAATTTCACCCACGACAATTAACAATTGATCATGCAAAATTATCAACAATGGAGACTGAATATGGAGCTGTAACA
>LPNX010498999.1:110681-163702 GCA_001517045.1 Pseudotsuga menziesii
TCGACAAAGGAAAGTTTGACCTCTATGGATAGGCAATTAGCAACTTGCACATGGTGGGACTCATGGACTAGGCAAATAAGACAAAATAAATGAAATAATGTCTAAGTGGGTAAATACTATGGGTTGATTATTCTAACAACAATTCTATTATTCATGAACAGAACCAAAGAAATGGAGAAGATATTGAAACTCACTCTGTAGTAGTTTTTCCAGGCTTCCTCTGGGAAGGTAATAATAGGAGAGTAATTTCTTGCCTCTCATCCCTGAATAAATGTTCTCAAAGGAACAAGATGCCTAAGCATGATAGTACCCAACTCATAAATGGCAGGTATGAATTCTATATTCTCTCTAATTTTCAGATACCCATCTTGGAGAAGTCAAAGTGCTATCAGACAACCACTACTGAACCTGGCCTTTTAGACAGTTTCATAACTAGATTTTCCCATGACTTCTCTTGTTGCATTCAAAACATCAAATCAATTGCTCAACTCCTTGGAAATTTACTAGTTTCCCATTCCCATTGCCCATGCCTTCTTTCATATCCTTCTTTGAGAGAGTAGATGAAGATCAAGATATGTCAATGACACCTGTGCTGAACATATGATAACACCCAATTAACAAAGAACCATCAATGACTACCATCAATGACTACAACAACAATTGATCCAATGATGATTCAGACAATAGCCCTAGTTCTCATAGATTTGAAATGGGCTCTAGTCACATTGAGCTGGGTTACAGTCACATTTGTAGAAGCAACAATTTCTAGCTTGTTCTTAGATCTTGATATCTTCTGCTTTTAGCATAGACCTAGGAAATGCTTTTTCAGTCCCTTGCATTGAATGTACTATTCTTAGTCCATACCTAATTTTGTGGTCATTTGTTGGCCATTAAGATCATATCTTTTCTTATCTTAGCCACAAGAGGCTAATCTTGTTGGTGAAAGTGAGGTGTTGTCTTAGCTCCCACCAAGGCTTAGATCTCACAAAAGTGGTCAGTCCTTCCCCACAAGGGAGGCCACAAAGGTGGTAGAACCATCATGGTCATGAAATCAAACGAAGTGGCCTGACGTCCCTCCAAATAATAACTACTACTAGTTTCCACCCTTTGGGTGAACATTGTAGGTATGCAGGATTGAGAATCTGTTGAGCTTAGGGTGGACCCAGGTTCTATACTTTTGTCTTCGCACCAACAAAAGACCCACAGTGTTGGCCCTTTCGGAAACAACCTGCGAACAGGTTGTAGTCTCACTCGAAACAGCTATGGGGTGCCACATAATCAGGTTTCTACAAGCAAAAGAGGGATATTACTGTACCTTTAGCCTTTAACAAATACTGATCATACAATACAGATCTTTGACAATCACTTATATAGCTTCGTAGTTATATAAACAAACAGTGTCTTGCTTAACCCTTAACTGGGAATTCACGGCGAAGTTAGTATTTAGTAGTGATCTTAATTATCAGTTATTCTACTTATCAACGCATAAAAGTACATAACAGAAACAACACAAAAGAACCACAACACAAGATATAACGTGGTTCACCCCCAGTTTAGGGGCTACGTCCACAGAACTGTGTTTTATTCAACTCTTTACAAAAACCACAGTTCTGATCTATGCACTCAGCTGCAGATCCCTTCAATTCCTAAGGATGCACACTTAGCTGCATATCTCTGCGCACACAGCTGTAAATCCTCTTAATCACCCAAAAACCCTCTGCGCACACAGCTGTAGAGGTCGTCCACACACATAGCTGGGACTTAACCTTTCTTACAAAACTAGCCTTAGCTTCGCATCAAATCATCTTACATCAAAAGCCTAACCTGACTCTTTTACAAAAGTGCTTATTTATACAAGTGCACTTATTACAAAACCATGGGCTTAAACCATGGGTACCCCGAACCCTAAAACCTGGACTTAAACCATGGGTTAATTACAAAAAGAGGGCATTGACTCAACCCCGACACCCCTAAGACTATTTTGGGTCACAAATCTGCTTACAAGCTTCCACAAAAACCATGGAGTTACCATAATTAAGGATCGTTAAGGTGTGGGCCCCAACAGGCCCCTAAAACTCACCAGTGTCCCATCCCAGGACACTCAGCTGCTTGTCTGGTGGTAGAATTTTATCTTTGGCTGCTTGCTCCTTCTCTATGATCTCCTTACGCACTCTGTCAGGCTCTGTATCCGTCTGCATCTCTGTAAGCATCAGCTTTAATTTTCCTGCCCTGCTGCTCCCTTATATGCCTGTCATCATCGTCATCCTTTCTGCTACTTCTACCACGGCTGCAACTTGCTTAATCCTTCATCCTTTCATTCTTAGCAGACTGCCAATGTTCCTTATGTTGTTGTCTTCCTTCGCAAGATTTATGATGGTCATGGGAATTGTTGAGCCTTATAAAGCTATCAGTGAATCCATCCCTCGAACTACCTCCCGTTCATGTCCTATCGAACATTTGACCATCCACAACTTTGGGTCCTTAGCAGACAGGGCTCTGGTGATTGCATGCCAATGTACTTTTGCATAAGACAAACAGCATGCCTCCATTCTGCTGAGCCAGGAGGATACATCTCGGGATCCTCCGAAGTCTTTCCTGAGGGCTTGTACATTTCTTAGTTCTGCTTAGAGCGAACTTCTGCCTTAAATTTCTTTCTGGTTGATCGTATCTGCATTGGCTGCTTTGGTGCTCGAGACGTCTCCTCACAGGGTGGATTTCTCATAAGTTTCTGTAGACCTCTCTCCTTGAACTCTCGTAACAATACCTGGACTTCGTGATCATTCGACATGGTGCTAACTATAAACTCAAAGAAATGTGCAATGCAGGATTCGCAGGCCTATGTGGCTTCTTATAGAATCCCACGGAAAAATCTGTCATGATGGTGCATGAATGACACCAAATCTGCTGGAGCGGTGGTAAATCCTGTCCACACGGTGCTAGATTCTCCCAATATATAATCATTACAGGCTATTAAGGTAGTTCACATGCCGGTGCCACCAAGTCTAGTTTGTCCCATCAGTCACTTTTTAGGCTGTGACACACCTTTCTTCTTCGACATAACCACTAACTTCAGCTTTGCCTCAATGAGTACCTTTGACACAATATTGGCCTTCGACCCATCTTGACCCAAGTGGCAACCAAACTTCCACCTTTGAACTTTGACAGTCTTCAACACTTCGTAGCTTTGAGAACAACTTCATTATAGTCTAGTACCCAATTCCAACTGTTCTTGGTACTTAGACTATCCTTCTTGCTGTTACTTCTGATTAGGGGGGTCCCGGCTTGTCCCTATACTTCTTTAACCTACTTCCATTCACCATGGAAGGTAAAATATCACCATTCAATTTAGCTAGTTGGACTGCGCCACCATCGGTAACTCTCTGCACTATGTATGGTCCTTTCCAATGTGTCTTGAACTTACCCAGGAATTTCATGAATTTACTGTCATATAAGAGCACAAGATCACCCTTCTAGAACTGCTTCTTCTTAATGTGTCTATCATGCCATGCTTTTTCTCTGGATTCCTGTATTTGCTGCTGGAACCCTACGATGAATCTGTCTTCTTCAAGTTCTAGTATATTTGCCAACCTTTCTTTCAGCATAGCTGGATCATCCATCTCTGTGAAAGCATATATTCTTAGGCTAGGAACAATGTACTCCATGGACATGTCTGCTTCTTGTCCATAGACCAACCTAAAAGGTGTACGGCCTGTCAACTTCTTGCAGGTGGTTCTATAAGCCCATAGTACTGCTGGAACTCTAAGATCCCAATCATTTCTATTAACATTGCAGACCTTCATCAGAGCATGTTCAAGGATCTTGTTAAAGGCTTTGATAGTTCCATTTGCTTGAGGATGATAGGCAGTACTCTTCTGATGATATACTTGAAATTCTTCAGTCAGTACTTCAATAGTCTTATTTAGGAAATGTGATCCTTGATCACTCATAAGAATTCTAGGACACCCAAATCTTGACAAGATGTTATCGAAGATGAACTTCGCAGCTGTAGCAGTGCTACAGTTCTTGACCAGTTGAGCTTCGGCCCAACGACTAAGGTATTCAGTTGCTGTAATAATGTATCTTTCTCTGGATTTCTTCGCAGGGGGATTTATAGGTCCAACAAAATCAATAACCCACTTGTCAAAGGCTTGTAAAGTTACCTATGGAACTAGAGGCATATCGTCCCTCCTGGATGGTTTTCCTGTCCTCTGACAGATGTCACAGCTATGGTAATACTCTCTTGCATCCTTATGAATTGTGGGCCACCACAATCCGGCTATCAGAATCTTTTGTGCTATAGCTTTTCCTGCGTAATGACCTCCTGCTGCTCCAGAGTGTGCCTCAGCCAAAATTAATGGCTTTCCATGCTCCAAGACACATCTGCGCAGTATTTCATCTGGTCCCATCTTATATAGCTGTCCTGCTATTAAGGTAAAGTCCACTGCTCTAACCACCAGCTGCTTCTTCTACTGCGTTGTCATTTTAGTGGGTGCAAAACTTCTACACAAGTATTGAACAATATCCTGGAAATAATCATCAACCATATGGATGGAAAACAACTGGGCATCAGGAAGACCTTCGTCCAAACTAATGGGTTCTTCTCTTGACTCGAGCCTTGACAAGTGGTCAGGACCTAGATTAAGTCTTCCAAGTTTGACTATGATCTCAAAGTCATATTCTTGAAACAGAATCAACCATTTGCATATCCTTCCACCTAGAATAGGCTTGTTAACCAAATACTTCAAAGTAGAATGGTCAGTGAACATCTTAAAATGAGACACTAACAGATAGTGTCGAAACTTCTGCAATGCATAAATCATAGCTAAACCTTCTCGTTCTGTCGTAGTATAATTCTTTTCTGCTGTGGACAATTTTCTACTTGTGAAAGCAATAGGGTGATCAATATTACCTTCACCTGACTGAGCCAATACTATACCCAGAGCAATGGAGGATGCATTGACATGCACATGAAACTCCTTATTCTAGTCAGGGAATACTAAAATAGGGGCAGTTACCATCTTTTCCTTCAAAATATCCAAGCTTTCTTGACACTCAAGTGTCCATTCACACTTAATATCTTTCTTCAACTACTTTTCCTTAGGGGCTGTGATCTGAGCATATCCTTTAATGAATTTCCTATAGTATCCAGTATGACCAAGTGTAGTGCGAAGTTGCTTAACAGACTTCAGAGGTGGAAAGTTCACAATAATGGCTATCTTTGCAAGATCCATCATCAGTCCTTGCTTACATACAATTTGACCTAGCAGAATTCCAAAAGGTGCACAAAAGATACACTTTTTCAAGTTCAAGGAAATCTGATGTTGTCTACACTTGTCCAGCATAAGTCTTAAACTAGCTATATGGTCTTTTAGTAACCCAAAGATAGTCCAATCATCAAAATAAACTTCTAAGAATTTATTTATGAATTCCTTAAATGTAGAGATGACTACTCTAGAAAACATAGCATGTGCATTCTTCAATCCAAAGGGCATAACTGTATACTGAAAGGATCCCATTTCTGTAGCGAAGGTTGTCATATGCTGATCTTCTGGAGCAATTCTAATCTGATGGTAACCTGAAAATCCATCAGTAAAAGAGTACACTTCTTGACCTCCAACATTGTCTAAAATTTCATCTGTAAAGGGAGTAGGGAAAGGATCATGTAAACAAGCATCATTCAGCTTCCTTAGATCAACATAGATTCTGATTTCTCCCTTAGTCTTCTTTTCTTGGACCACCATAGGACTGACCCATTCTGATTCTTCAACAGGCTCAATGATTCCCATAGCAAGCATCTTGTCTAGCTCCATTCTAACTTTTTCTTTATACTTAGGGTTCAGCCTATAAGGGCACTATTTCATAGGCTTCACATCAGGTTTCAAAGGGATTTTTATCACTCCTATATCACCAAGGATACCTTTCATCTCTGAGAACTTCGTCGAAAATAGGTCCTGATACTCATGGAGAAGTTGGGTCACTTTGCTGACCATTTCTTCATCCCACTAATCTCCAATGATAACATACTTATGCTTTCCTTCTAAGCCGATGTTTAATGTCTGCATCTTCAAGGGATGAGTCATTTTAGGTGCTTCAACTGCTGGTCCATGTACTTCGCAGTGTCCTTCTGACTCAGGGATGTTAATGTTGCATGGATCATCATCCTCATCAATTGTGAGGTTATAACATTCTATTGCATTAGCTTATTTTTCCTTCCAATCAGGTTGGTATTCTGCTATTTCTTGATCATCAAACACTTTAGTATGGATCAACCTAACAACTGCATCCAAAGCAAGACAAACCTCATTAATAGAAAATGTCAGCACAAAACTATCAACAAGACTATCCCAACTTACAGTACCATGGCGAAGATCGACCTCCGCATATCAGTTCTTTGCTATAGGTTCCAGGGTGTGAACAAACCTATGTACCCATTATTCACGAGGTACATGCTTCCATGCTTCGTAGCATTGCTCCAAATGTCCCTGAGGACTAGTCTTACCATTAAACCTGCTTCACACCTCCTGAGGTTGATCCCTGAATCTTAGGCAAAGGGAATTCTTGCACGCTTCCCAACTATGAATGTAATTTTTATGACCATTCCACCATCTGGCTGGTGTGGCTCCGAATGTTGAATTGAGACTCTCCATTTTCTGTGAATCTGGTACCTACTCTGAGAATTGTATAATAAAATCTGTTGGGTCTGTCAAGCCATCAAAGGTAGGCAAGTCTCTTTTCTGTGAACCAAGCCATCTGAGAGACTTGGTAATTCTTGCACATCGGTGGCCATGTAGTTCATAAAGTCTATTCTGCCAATTCTCTAGACCTTCATCTGAATCCGTCATGCAGGAGCTGTCGTACTGCCAATCCATGATACCTTCGGCAGTAGGATCAACATAATCTTCCTCCTTAGTTGTGATGTTGTAGATATGGTCCAAAACATCCTGATCTTCATCTCTGAGTGGTTCTGTGTACCTTTCTCCTTGAGAAGGGTCCAGTGGTACTATGACTCTCAAACCTTTCCCTTCGAAAGTCATATCTCTCTTCTTAAGGTTAATGACTGCAACATTGTATATTGCCCACTCAATTCCTAGAAAAGGTGGGTACGGGTTGCTATCATCAATTATCTCAATGAATTCAAAGTCTGCTAAAGTACTGACCCCATCAATATCTACTGGGACACTAGGGAATCTTCCTAGGGCACAATCTTCTGCTGATTAGCTAATCTCAACTGTATAGGAGACCATTCAAGGGTAGGTTTTCCCATTTGTTCCCATGTTTGTTTAGTTAAGACATTTACTTCGGATCCTAGGTCCAGAATGACATCAGTCATGTCATATTCTCCGATCTGAGCATGCAATCTCATTTCTCTTCAAGTTCTTCTGACTCTATTAACAGTTTTTTCCTTACCAGAGCTTTGCTGAGGTTCGCAAGAAGCAATAAATTTTTGTAACTCATTTAAAGCGCTTTGATTTCTTAAGAGCTTCATGCAACTCTGTAAAAATGAAGACATTGTACTTACTTTATCCATCAAAGCTTCTTGAGACTGTGACTACTGCTAAGGCTGCTGCGCAGGTGCTACTGGTGTGCTCGGATCAGCAAATTCTTTCCAGAAATGTCTCTTTTTCTCTTCCCACATCGAAGGTTGGAAGTTTCTCTGGGGACTTATGAACCCAAGCCTCATCAGGTTGTTTCTCCTTATTCTGTATTTGCTTCATGGCACCACTCGTAACAACATTAATGGCTGGAACAGGTCTTTTCTCTACAGCAGTCATCTTAATATTCTGAGTAGGAGCGCTATTTCTTTCTTGTATCTTGGCTATCAGCTGCAGGCATTGCTCAATCACATGGTCGACTGCTCTGCAATATAGCCATGTTGTAGTTGGGTTTTGATAGTCTCTAGCTAGATGTCCTGCCTGATTACAGTTATAGCACACAACCTGGCCTCGACCTCTTCCAGGCATACCACCACGACCATGACCTCCAAAATTACCTCTACCTGATGTACTACCACGGTAACCATATCCATCATTACCTTGTCCATATTTTTGTACCCTATAAGCATCATAGGTTCGTTCTCTCATGAGTTAAAAACTGCGACATTTATCCTTGTTGTGTCCAACTGACTTATAGAACTTGGAATAGGGGTTCTTAGGTACTTGCACATATCTCTGCAGCAGATAGCAGTCTTCAGGTCGATGCTGGCCAGTTGTCCTACAGATCTCACAATATAGAACACTAGGATTGAATGGGTTTGGCGCACCAGAATTTAGGTAATTTCTTATCGTAGGACACTGTTCCTTGTCATGTCCTTCTGTCTGACATCGTGTACACCAAACCTCTTCTCGAACATCTTTTCCTTTCTTCATGTCTCGCAGATCTAAGGCCATTGCCGCTAACTCCGCTTGTATTTGAGCTATACCAGAACTATCTTCGACAGGAGCTGTTTCAAGCTTCATATCAATTTCCAAATCCTCTTACTAATCAGCAACCTTCTGTTGCATGAGTGGAGTCCTGATATGCGGTAACAAAGCTGCAATGAACCATTCCTTATGCTGCGTTGTTCCAATAGTGAAACTGACTTGATCGAGCATAACTTTGAACCTCTGATCAAAGTCCCACATTGATTCTCCTTGCCTCTAATAAATTTCCTTTAGTTCAGTGATACACTGTGACTCTGATTTAGTCTTCTTAAATTCCTTTATCATTGCTGCTTTTATATTAGCCAAGACATGGTTTTGAGTACTGGAAAACTTCATGAACCAGGTCAAAGCGCGGTCTCTAAAAGAAGTAACCAGCTGCGCTCTTCTTGTATCTTGATCTATGATGTTCTTAGCAGTCCACGCGGCTTCACATAAGAACCAAAACTGCTCTGGATCCTCTGATCCAGTTCCTTTAAAGACTGGGAGCTTAATGTCATCATTCATATGGGCCATCGCGGGTCTAGGGGGGAGGGAGGGGGACTGGTAGTAGGTGGGGGGTAACTTACTGGGGTAGACTGACCTGCGACAGGAATACTCAGGCTAGGGTTACTTTCATACTGTGACGGGTTCCCAGGGATAACAGGTCTACGCTGCGGGGTTACCGGAGGGTTTCCAACAAAAGGGGTTTTGTCAGGCGTCGGGTCTGCTGAACTTACAGGGGTATACTCGGTATTCTGACCTAGGGTATAGGATCCAAAATTCCTCTTGTATCTTTTACCACTTCGCAGCAAACCACTTTGTTCGTCGAAGTCACTTTCACTTCCAAACATAAGTTAGTACTACTAAATATAATAGTCTGATTCAATGAGCAATATACCTTTTTCAGCCAATAGCATTTTAATTTTCAAATTAAATGAATTCAAGTACTTACCCCTTGGTCCTTTGAAAAAATGTCGTTCAGCTTCGCTGAAGGAAGTACTTGTGTTGATGGCAAACTCCGTCACAAAGGCTTCAAGGGTTCGCGTTGTCCAGAAATCAAGAGTTCGGGATATATCGTTGTTCACCCTTTTCAATATATTAATTCTTGCGGGGTCCAATCAGGGAACTGACCTTCTTGGAAGTTCATCTTTCTCTATGTCAACCTAGATAACCACTGGTGCAAATCTATGTGCATACTACCAAAGAAAATTTCATAAACATCAGAAAAAATGTACCTTTGTAAAAAGGAGTTTGAGCTACGACGTGGATCTTTGTTCTCTTATTCAACAAATTTCAGATAGGTCTCTTCAATCCAATCACCGATTTCTTTCACTGAGGGTATCCAAAACATAGCCCTCTAGGTACGACGTAAACCCCTCTTGAGCAGATACTGAGTTCAACCGGTAACGGAACCAATTCTTTGGGCTTAGGGCGGACCCAGGTTCTATACTTTTGTCTTTGCACCAACAAAAGGCCCACAGTGTTGGCCCTTTCGGAAACAACCTGCGAACAGGTTGCAGTCTCAACCAAAACAGCTATGGGGTGCCGCAGAATAAGGTTTCTGCAAGCAGAAGAGGGATATTACTGTACCTTTAGCCTTTAACAAATACTAATCATACAATACAGATCTTTGACAATCACTTATATAGCTTCGCAGTTAGATAAACAAACAGTGTCTTGCTTAACCCTTAACTGGGAATTCACGGCGAAGTTAGTATTTAGCAGTGATCTTAATTATCAGTTATTCTACTTATCAATGCATAAAAGTACATAACAGAAACAACACAAAAGAACCACAACACAAGATATAACGTGGTTCACCCCCATTTTAGGGGCTACGTCCATAGAACTGTGTTTTATTCAACTCTTCACAAAAACCACAGTTCTGATCAGCGCACTCAACTGCAGATCCCTTCAATTCCTTAGGCTGCGCACTTAGTTGTAGATCTCTATGCACACGGCTGCAAATCTTCTTAATCACCCAAAAACCCTCTACGCACACAGCTACAGAGGTCATCCACGCACACAGCTGGGACTTAACCTTTCTTACAAAACTAGCCTTAGCTTCGCATCAAATCATCTTACATCAAAAGCCTAACCTGACTCTTTTACAAAAGTGCTTATTTATACAAGTGCACTTATTACAAAACCATGGGCTTAAACCATGGGCACCCCAAACCCTAAACCCTAGACTTAAACCATGGGTTAATTACAAAACGAGGGCTTTGACTCAACCCTGACACCCCTAAGACTATTTTGAGTCGCAACTCCACTTACAAGCTTCCACAAAAACCACGGAGTTACCATAATTAAGGACCGTTAAGGTGCTCACCCCAACAGAATCTCAGATGCTTTATCTAGAAGCATTCTCAATCCTTTGTTTTACTTTTATCTTATTTGATTTTAAAGGTAAGATGGGTGCAGGGGTGATCACATTTATCCTTGGTTTTGTCTTGCTTCTCAGATGAATGACCATGATGCAGCCTTGAGTGAGATGCAATCATTTAGGATTGCCTGAACAACATTACTTAACTTTTCCTGAATAGTGGCTCGATGGATTTTGCAAAGAGGGAAAAATTTTGGTAACTTGCTTCAGAGATCAAAATGGAAATTCAAGAATTGGTTGGATTTGAAATTCAGTTTCTTCTATGTCAGACAAATTTAGTCTCCATTGTATGCTCTTGTAGTCCAATTAAAGTAAAATGAGAATTATGAGGGATCAAGAGATCAGGAAGTGAATCAAACCATAAAATCCCCTCCTAAAATATGCAATTTTAGAAAATTGGCACGTGAAAATAATTTTGTCAACCTCATAAGGCATTATCCCTATTTCTCATGCCAAGAATCTGGTCACCATATCCCATGCAAGCTAAAATTTAGAATGCATGAAAAGAACCTTTAAACCCCAAAACTAATTCTAGTTAACATGTATAAAATAATATTCATGTTGAAATGCTGATATAGATCTTCAACCAAAGAAATCTATGCACATGTTTTCTTATGGAAGACGTGATAAACCTTGTTATGGCACAAGATTTATTCACTACCTTTTGTTGTGATGTTGGTTCATCAACCAAATTGTTTTTTTGTAACACCAGTTTTTGCTCTATTTATATTGCCCTCGTTTCCATTAATTGAATCCAATTCTTTTTCTCAAGCTATGACACTGCTCACACAATTATTGCAAGAACTCTTAGCCTTTTTCTTCAATTTCTATTTCTAAATACTTGAAGTGATGCCATTCACAATGTCCTTCCTAATGGAATACCTCAATGGTGTGTTTTCCTTTTCTATAACAGGAGAAAGCAAGGGAGGCTCTCCGGATTTCCTAGGATTTTTTGATGGGTCAATAGAAGAGTACAGAAGAATGTTCCTAGGCTTTAAAACAGTGTGAATTTAATCCAGTCCATAGAGTTCTTAATTCATGTCCAAGAGAAGATCTCAAGTAGCAATTATATTTTATCAAAGACAACAAACTGTCATCTAAATACTCAAAAATCATACAAACATACAATCCATAGGGTCCATCATGACTTTAAATGGCCTAACAATTTCACAGCACCCTTTTTCTCCACTAGATCCCCTTTTGAAATTTTGACTGTAGTGCCACCATAAAATTGCCAAACAAGTAGTTCTACAAGACATTCGTAAAAGCTTTTGTAGCATTCTCCACCAAACATCAAGACTTAGTCCCCAGAACTGTCAGAGACATAAATGATAAAACCTTCAATATTTTTATTTGATTAGGGGATATCCTTTTTTATTTTGGTTTCTAATTCAGTTCCTACTTGTATTTGGTGAGTTGGCAGAATTGACAGGTGTTTCCTGATCAAATTTAAGCATTTTTATCATCCTTGACTCTATCATAATATGTGGAGGTGTCATTTTTTTCATCTCTTTCTCTATTGTGTGCAATACTTTGATCAAGGCATCTAAATAATATCAATATAAAACAGTTTCATAGTTATTGTGAGTCAAACTCACCTATTTGCAAATTTTCCTTGGATCGACCCATAGAATAATTTTTGAGGATCGAGCGAGTCAAAGTCAGGTTTGACCAAGTTTTTCTCAGTAAAAGAATGAGTCAAACTCGTGATCCCCAAGTTTATTTTCTATTTGAATTTTGAACTCCTACTCATCCAAGAAACGTATAAATACCCCTTCCAACAATTTTTTTATTATCATTTTCTCAGTCTGTTTGAGCAAACTTCCTCTCTACCAGAGTGATTGCAAGTTACAAACAAACCTAAGGGACAACAAAATAACCCATCTAGGGCATCCACCAACACTTGTTGGCCATCCAACAACAGATCCATGCATATGGGGCACCAAAAATGATGAGTTTCTTTCAAGTTTTTGATCATTTTTGGACTCATATCATATATGAAATACCTATAGATCCATGAAATTTTGGGCGTCTATTGATTTTGTGTATTGTATGGACACGGATATTGATTTTGTGCATTGTATGGACATGGATTTATTGAACGTTAATGAAGAATTTTTTTTCCATCAAAATGTATATATATTTATATTTTTCTACTAGATGAGTTTTTCCCAATCCGATTCAAACTCTTTGCTCTTTTGCCTCACCAATATTTTGCCAATTTTGAGTCTGGTGACTTTGATGACTAGGGTTTGTGTCATACATGTACATTGAAAAACATAGAGAAGAACATGATCGTAAAGATGATGATTCTTCTTATGCGTCTTATTGTAACACTAAGGTTATTGCTCTAGTAGAAGACATAGAGATTGGATCTAATGCCTTACATGATTTTGGATGATAGCACTATAGTTGTATTGCCATGTATTTGTGTGATTTAATTATGTCCAACTGCCTGGATCAAATTATGGAGCTTCCTGTGAAATTTTTTCCAGCTTCCTGGAGTCTTCTCCTTATGTTCGACTTCTTCTTTCTTGCTTCCCAGATTATTTGTGTTGCTCGTTAAGGGTGGAAGGCTTCCAGGATGTCAAATAGATTGCCCGAGCAAGGCTAGTAGCCTGCTCAAGGTTCTGTGTCTGCTTCCCGGAATCGTTTGTCTACTTCCAGAGGGTTCTATGGAGCTTTATGAGGATGGTTCTATTGCTCATGACAAGGACACCATTTCCAATAGTGGTGATAGGTTTCATCATTAATCATATTGATCAAAGATATGTAGTAGGCCAGTACCTTGTAGCACATTGTGTTTTGGATTGTAAAGTCCATTTAAAGGTTGATTGAATATGTATTTTGTTTCACCTATGTATTGCAACTGCTGCCATTCTGATATATTCATCCTTACATGGAATATACATGAGCAGACTTTGCATATTTTGTCTCTAATGGTTTGGACTCTTTAAGATAATTTGTATCCATTAAAATTTTAATATTTTATGTATTTTGCTATAAATCAAGTCATTAAATTCAAAGCGCTCTGAGTCTGAGTTTACCCTTGATCAATTCCTTGTCCGAGTTACAAAACATTGCTCCAAATACAACATTTTGACTTTAAACAGTCTTCTTAGTTACTAGCTTATGTTACCCGCTATTTGCAAAGGTGGTTATTGGAGGTTTGCTAAGCTAACCTGGGTTGATTCTTAGATTGTTTGAACATGAGGAAGGGTTATTGTCACCATTTTGAGCATGTCTGGAAAATTTTTGAGAAGTTTTGAGAGTGGAAATGACCTTGTTCCTGAATTTGGACATTCTTCTGGGCATGTCACAACACTAAAAAAATAATGAACAACAACAAAGGACAAGATATTCAATGTTGGGCATAGTCTGGGAAGGTAAGAAGGATGAAAATAGTCCCAACAATAATTTTGGGCACTTCTTAGCCCACAATTTCCTTCTTTTCTTTGCCATTATTATTGCTTTAATTTTTGTGTAGGGTTTATAAATTTGAGAGGGTTTCTATTCTTGATTTTGTTTAATGCCAGTTTATGTTATTTGATGAGCATGGAAATGCACAGTGGCCATTATTTTGTAGAGAATGTACATGCTTGTTAGCACTAGTTTATGGATTAAGAGCCAACCTAGTCAACATTGTTTTAGGTAATTGAGGTTTTCCTAAACATGTGTGTGGGCCCATAACCCCCTCAAGGAGGTATATTCCCCACCTTATAAGTTGCATATTAATACATAACACATGCCTCATTTGTAACATCATATTTTATTCATTTTGGATAATCTTCATTTGTGGTCACGTACCAGCCCACTTTATGGGTAGTTAAGGCTCTTAATGATCCAACCTATGGGTATTAGTGGGTAGTTACACAATTATAACACTTTATTATAATTTAGTGTAAGGTCGGCCTAGCCTCCTCCTTATTATAATTTAGGGTAAGGTCGGCCTAGCCTTCTCCTTGGGGCTAGTGCAATAACCCTAGGAGGAGTGATATAAATGCACCATGTACCTCATTTGTACAATCATCACATTCAAGTGTGTTTAATAATTTTTTTCCAAGGGAATATACATCAATGGCACTATACTTGTGTTTCACTCTCTTGAAGACTTTTTGTGACATTGATATTTTCAACTTGTTTATTGGATTAAGGTTTGTTGGAGAAGTCATTGTAGATCCTCTACCTCATGATTTCTAACATATTTAGCATACATACGTGATTCTTTAGACTATGGGCACCATATTCTTCTCATTCATGGGCGCTCTCTCTCTCTCTCTCTCTCTCTCTATCTCTCTCTCTTGAGTGCTCTTATTGATATGTTCTACTCTTTAGTAGTGTTGTTATAAATCTGAAGTGTTCTATTTGGATGGATTAGGGTTTTCTAAAGTTTTCGTTATATATCTATGATTTCTAACGGTTGCCTCCAACATAGGCATTTCAAGCAATATAATCTTGTAGATAAAACACCGATATTTGAATACATCTAGACTTAGTGGATTTTGCAACTGGGAAGGCTAGGATTTGGTAGGGATTGCCTCTTTTCTAGATCATTGCATTTGTATTTTTTATATTTTGAATAAACTAAGATCCATCTTCAATGGGTGGAGCATTGATTTTGTTATATCCCTACAGTTATATGTTGATGATTTAAAAAATGATTTACCTACACAGTTTAAATTACTCTTGGCTTTATCTAAATGTTGCAAACTTATTTATTCCTTTAGAGTTCCTCTTATTATCAATAAAGCACCACTCATCCAAGAATCATGAGTACTTGTGAGTAAGGATGAGTCAACCCCCAAGATGGTTACTCACAGAAGAATCACCCCTAAACTTGGCTGACTCTACCCACTCACTGAAAACTCGACATACTTGGCCAAGACTCACTCTGACTCGCTCGGACTTGGCAAAGTAGAGAAAAAAAAACCAGTAGAAGACTTCAGAATAATAAATGGCTCCAACTTGTCGCATATGATCTTTTAGATCATGCAATGAATCCCATGGAGGTATCCCTGTAATGTTGACACTATATCGTTATCTTCTCGAGATTCATTTCCCGCATCCCCTACTAGAACCTGTAACTACTATAATGGCCACGTGATGAATACTGTGATCCACCAAAAGATGAAAATACGAGAGCTCAACTCGTAAGGGATTCAAATAAAAATTATAAATATCACGACCACAAATAACATCCTCCTTTGAAATCGATAAAACAAATGACGGACAACCTATGAACCCAGAAATTGATCTCAGTAATGTTCCCATATTCGAAATAGGTTTTCAAAGTCCCTTGTATCACCAGGTATATTTCCCACGTATAAAAGGTTCACCCAGCTCGATCATTCATTATCATTGGATGAAAAAAATATCAACTTGTTAATTCAAACCCAACTAATTCAGAAGAGATCGACACTAAATTTAAATCGGTAATTTAAAGAGTTATCTCATTAAATACCATCTTTTTTAATTTGAAAAGAAGCAGACATTATGCAATATTTATAAAAGAGTTTCCATGGACAACAAAAAATCATATTATGTTCTACTTCTTCTTAAAAAAATTGAATTTTTTTAATCTATTAACTTTATGCATCTCATTTAATTTATAAAGTCTCATATGAGAAAGGAACATTAAGCATCCACCTCTATACGACAAAACTTGTTATAGCATAAATATTGCATCCTAATTAATTTAGTTCAATATTATTAAAAAATGAAATATATAACTAAAAAATTGGAATAAAGAGGCCTTCACGGAAATGAAAGCGGACTCGAAATCAATCAAATATATTGTTGAAGCATTGGAATAAACAAATCCTCTTTTGTGTGTCCATATTTAAGTTTTTTTCGTATTTGTAGAGTCTTGCCGAGTCTCTCCTGGGTCTTTCTTGAGTCTTTCTTGAGTCGATGAGCCAAGTGCCATCCGAGTCTTTGTTGAGTCTGAGTTGTGCAACATTGCTTATTAGGTTGTTCATTTATCGTGTTTATGATGGATCATCAATGCAAATATCAATGGGATGGTTTAATCAACTACTATACGTTTAAAAGATCCAATGAGTGACATAATTGGAAGTCACTATTTTAGCAATATATTCAAGGTTAGATTCAGAGCAACGTTTATCCTATTCTTTACCCTTCTTCCATCATTTTTTGACTTTGGCTTTGTTTTGTATGCTTGTGTTAGAAACAGTATCTGAAGAATTCTATTGGCTCTTCTGGCTTCACCTAGGAGTTATAGTGTTCTAGCAGGAGGCACTTAATCCTTCTCCATTGATCTTGTCAACTATGCATCTTTACCAATGCTAGATTATTTTCTCCATGCTAATCTATATACCATTGCTACTTGGGAACATATGGAGGAGCAATTTTCTCTTTTTGTATGCATATTTTTAATACAGTATTTTATCTCTATTGAGAGGCATCCCACAGAGTTGGATCATTCTTTTTGGATAGAGTTGATGAAATCTACAGGTGTAGTGTTTTTTTCTTTTTTTCTTTTTATGGTATTTTGTGAAACATGTTGTGATCATCTTCCATATTTTATCAGTTATCCTGTAGAAATGTTTTTATGTTCTTAATGCAAAATGTCTCAATGGAGGGACATCCATGGTAGGTGTCTCATTGTGTAAAGCACCACTTTGTATTAATGAAAGTAAATGTACATATTATTTTTGTGGTTCATTTTTCACACATTCTTAGTATCCTTGACCAAAAGGTATACCTTTTTCCTATTGTTGATGTATAATGCTTTCTTAGCTTTGGCATGAGATTTGGATTCACAAAATAAATTAACAAGTGCAGCAAATAAATTGATCATTTTTATATTCTTGAGTAGTGCCCAAATTTTATTTGTATCTTTAGAATGCTAGGGGATTTAAGCTTCACATAGGAGTTTACAAAATGTCTTAATGGGGGAGCATCCATGAAAGGTGTCTCATTGTGCAAAGCGCCACTTTGTATTATTGAGTAAATGTATATATTATTTTTGTGGTTCCTTTTTCACTCATTCTCAGTATACCTTTGGTATGAAATCTGGATTCACAACATAAATTAATAAGTGCAGCAAAGAGGTTGATTTGTGTAGATTTCTTTTACACATAGTTGGATGGACTTCAATTTTGGGATTGATTCTGCTACAAACTTTTATTTTTAATATTTAAAGATCTATTTTCTTCCATGATTTCATATGTTTTCATTTGATTTGTAGAGCATGAAAATGACTAAGGTTCATCAACTTGTAATTTTAAATGTTTTCTTTAAATTATATGCTCATCAACCAACTTTACGGTGAGGAAGGAGGCTCACTTGATTGTAGGGAAGATGAGGAAGGGTGAGGAAAAATCAGTTAAAGTGGGATAGTGAGGCCAGGAGTCTAGTAGGTAGAATTCCAAGAGTCTTTGGTTAAACTTGTAAAGGGTGAATCTTTGCATTATTTAAATATGTTATCTTTTTGGCATTGTATGTTATCTTCACATGTTAAATAGATAAACTATTTGCTTTTGTTCTTATATTCTTACAAGTTGTGGATGGTTGTGGACTATTCTCTCCATTCATGGTTTTATTCATGAATCTTGTAGGAAAGGATGTCACAATATATAGACGATATTCTTGAATGCTTGTAATGCCTTTTCTTAATTATATTAATCATTGCTAATAGTAACAACTTGATGTTAATCAAGTATCCCTCAGTGACTTGTAGGATATCCTTTATTTCTCAAAAATACATTGGCGTTTATGAAGATGGTAGTCATTGGACTATTCTCTCTGCTCTTTGTAATTCTCTTTTTGTTTATGTCAATCAGTTCTTCAAATCACTGTAGCTATGATAGATTAAATATATTAATGTTAGATTAATTGCTAGAACAGTTTCATAATGCATTCTATTCTTAGATACATTTTAGTTGAAACCATAAACACATATTAGGGTTCTTCATTTTCTATGAAGGAATATATAATTGGTTCATTTGACAAGCTGAACTTATGAAGTTGACAAGGGAAATTTTACCACATAAAATTTTTGGTGCTATAAGCCAGGCTATTTCCCTTGTATGGTTTATAGTTTAATTAATTTGCATGGATTGTTAGTTAATGGGAATAAACACAATGTGTACCCTAGCCAAACAGTAATGAAGAGAACTTGCAAGCGGGATTTCATACACCAAATCTAGAATCCAATTTTCAATAAAATTATGTACAGTTTGATAAAAAAATACCTTATCCACCTAATGTTTAGTTGCAATCTAATTTTTTTCCACATGTCAAGACCAAAGATCCTTTTTCTATCCCAACCCAAGAGTGATAATATTTTTTTTGTCTTACCCATAATTACACTCGTCAGATCAATAGCTTATTGGTTCTCTAGAAACATATCAAACAACATATCTCTAGCAGATATTCTATTAGTCACAATCATTGATACTTATATTAATGATAAGTGCATATTCATAAACTTCTATTGTATCTTAGGTTGGTTAGCTTTCATTAATGGTGCTATAAGAAAATTACCATATGAAAGCTAAAATGTGTTATCTTTCATTGATTTTCCAATGTTGTTGTTAGAAGGAAAGCTAACACACGTTAGAACTTCTTCATGGTGATAGAAGGAAAACTATGTTAGCATTCATATGAAAGCTAACACACACTACCTTTGGTGACATTATGGTTGTGCTCGAAGAAAAACTACATCAGCGTTCATATGAAAGATAACACACACTACCTTTGGTGACATTGTGGTTGTGTTAAACTACCATATGAAAGCTAACACACATTATATTTGAGGACAATGTGCTTGCGGTAGAAGGAAAACTACCATATGAAAGCTAACAACCATTAGCTTTCATTCACTGTGCAATGTTATTGTTAGAAGGAAAGATAACACGTGTTAGCTTTCATTGAACATACCTTATTGTTATTAGAAATAAAGCTAACACATCTTACATTTCATATTCTTGTTAGAAGGAAAGATAACACATGTTAGCTTTCATTCACCATAGAATGTTGTTGTTAGAAGGAAAGCTAACATGCACTAAATTTCATGTTGTTGTTAGAATGAAAGCTAACATGAGTTAGTTTTCATGTTGTTGTTAGAACGAAAGCATACATGTGTTAGATCTTCTTCATGATGCTAAAATAAAAACTACCATATGAAAGCTACCATGCTTTAGCTTTGACGAAAATCTGGTTGTGCTAGAAGAAAAAATAGCATATGAAAGTTAACAAACATTAGATTTGGTGAAAATGTGGTTGTGCTAGAAGGAAAACTACTTTATGGAAGCTAGTACATGTTAGCTTTGATGACAATGTGGTAATGCTAGAAGGAAAACTACCATATGAAAGCTAACACACATTAGCTTTGAGGACAATGTGGTTGTGGTAGAAGGAAAACTACCATATGAAAGCTAACACCCCTTAGCTTTCATTCACCATATTATCTTTCATTGACCTTGCAATATTGCTATTAGAAGGAAATCTAGCATGCATTAAAGTTCATGTTGTTGTTAGAATGAAATGAAACATGAGTTAGATTTCATGTTGTTAGAACGAAAGCTAACCATGTTAGATCTCCTTCATGGTACTAGAAGAAAAAATACCATATTAAATCTATCACACATTATCTTTGATGACAATGTGAATGTGCTAGAAAGAAAACTACCATTTGAAAGCTAACACATGTTAAATTTCATTCACTGTGCAATATTGTTGTTAGAAGGAAATCTAACACGCGTTAGCTTTCATTGGTACTGCAATATTGTCATTCGAAGGAAAGCTAACATATGTTAGATTTCATATTGTTGTTAGAAGGAAAGCTAACACTCTTTAGCTTTCATACATTGTGCAATGTTGTTGTTAGAAGCAAAGCTAATATGTGTTAGATTTCATGTTGTTAGAATGAAAGCTAACATGAGTTAGATTTCATGTTGTTGTTAGAACGAAAGCTAGTTAGCTTTCATACACTATGCAATGTTGTTGTTAGAAGGAAAACTTACATGTGTTAGATTTCCTATTGTTGTTAGAAGGAAAGCTAACATTAGTTAGATTTCATGTTATTTCTAGAATGAAAACTAAAATGCGTTAGATTTTCTTCAAGATGCTATAATAAAAACTACTTGTGAAAGGTAATAGGCGTTAGATTTTTTTCAAGATGCTAGAATAAAAACTACCATGTGAAAGCTAACACGCATTAGCTATTGATAAGAATGTGGTTGTGCTAGAAGGAAACCACCATATGAAAGCTAACACATGTTAGATTTCGTGACAATGTGGTTGTGCCAGAAGAAAAACTACCATATGAAAGATAACACACAATAGCTTTGATGATAATGTCGTTGTGTTGGAAGGAAAACTATCATATGAAACCTAACACCCATTAGCTTTGATAACAATGTGGTGGTGCTAGAAGAAAAACTAACATATGAAAACTAACACATGTTAGCTTTGGTTATAATGTGGTTGTGCTAGAAGGAAAATTGCCATATGAAATCTAGGACATGTTATATTTGATGGCAATGTGGTTGTGCTCGAAATAAAACTATCATATGAAAGCTAAGACCCATTAGATTTCATTCACTGTGCAATGTTGTTGGTCGAAATAAATATAACACATGTTATATTTCATTTCCCTTGGAATATTGCTATTAGAAGGAAAGCTAACATGCACTAGATTCCATGATGTCATTAGAAAAAAAAACTAACATGAGTTAGATTTCATGTTGTTGTGAGAATAAAAGCTAACATGTGTTAGATCTCCTTCATTGTGCTAGAAGGAAAACTATCATATGAAAGATGACATGCTTTAGCTTTGATAACAATGCCATTCTTTTAGAAACAAAACTATCATTTCAAAGCTAACACGTGTTAGCTTTCATGCACTGTGCAATGGTGTTAGTAGAAAGAAAACTAACATGTGTTAGCTTTCATTGACCGTGCAATATTGTCATTCGAACCAAAGAAAAACATGTGTTATATTTCATATTTTTGTTAGAAGGAATTCTAACATGTGTTAGCTTTCATACACCATGCAATGTTGTTGTTAGAAGGAAATATAACATGTGTTAGATTTCATGTTTTCAAAATAAAGGAAAGCTAACACGCATTGACTTTGATAACATTGTGGTTGAGCTAGAATGAAAACCACCATTCAAAACTTAACAAGCATTAGCTTTGGTGACAATGTGGTTGCGCGAGAAGGAAAACTACCATATGAAAGTTAACACACATTAGCTTTGGTGAAAATGTGGTTGTGTTAGAAGGAAAACTATCATATGAAAACCAACACCCGTTAGCTTTCATTCACTATGCTATGTTGTTGTTAGAAGGAAAGATAACATGTGTTAGCTTTCATTGACCTTGCAATATTGTTATTATAAGGAAAGCTAACATGCATTAGTGCTCATGTTGTTGTTAGAAGGAAAGGTAACATGAGTTATAGTTCATGTTGTTAGAATGAAAGCTAACATGGATTAGTGTTCATGTTGTTGTTAGAAGAAAAGGTAACATGAGTTAGATTTCATGTTGTCAGAATTAGAAACTACCATATTAAATCTATCACATGTTAGCTTTGATGAAAACGTGATTGTGCTAGAAATAAAACTACCCTTTGAAATCTAACACCTGCTAGCTTTCATTCACTGTGCAAT
The DNA here is from genome assembly GCA_001517045.1 of Pseudotsuga menziesii. Lineage (NCBI taxonomy): Eukaryota > Viridiplantae > Streptophyta > Pinopsida > Pinales > Pinaceae > Pseudotsuga > Pseudotsuga menziesii. The sequence continues at coordinate 133,106 of LPNX010498999.1, forward strand.
ATTGTTGTTAGAAGGAAATGTAAAATGAATTAGCTTTCATTGACCATGCATTATTTTCATTCAAAGGAAACCTTAACATATGTTGTACTTCATATTATTGTTAGAAGGATAGCTAACACGTGTTAGCTTTCATACACCGTGCGGTGATGTTGTTAGAAGCAAAGCTAACATAAGTTAGATTTCGTGTTGTTATTAGAAGGAAAGTTAACATGAGTTAGTTTTCATGTTGTTGTTGGAACATAAGCTTGTTAGGTTTCATACTCTGTGCACTGTTGTTATAAAGAAAGCTAACATGTGTTAGATCTCCTTCATTGTGCTAAAAGAAAAACTACGATATGAAAGCTAATACACGTTAGATTTGATAACAATGTGGTTGTGCTAGAATAAAAGCTACCATATGTAGATCTTCATGGTACTAGAAGAAAAACTACCATATGAAAGCTAACACACGTTAGCTTTGGTTACAATGTGGTTGTGCTAGAAGGAAAAATACCATATGAAAGCTAAGACGCATTAGCTATGGTAAAGATAAGATGCATTAGCTTTGATGGCAATGTGGTTGTGCTAGAAGGAAAACTATGATATCAAAGCTAACACCCATTAGCTTTCATTCACTATGCAATGTTGTTGTTAGAATAAAAACTAACATGCATTAACTTTCATTGATTGTGGAATATTGTTATTACAAAGAAAACTAGCATGCATTATATTTCGTGTTGTTGTTAGAAGGAAAGCTAACATGAGTTAGATTCCATGTTGTTGTTAGAACAAAAGCTAAGATGCATTAGATCTCCTTCATGGTGCTAAAATGAAAACTACCATATGGAAGTTAACACGCTTTAGCTTAAACTATCATTTTAAATATAGTACATGTTAGCTTTCATGCACCATGCAATGTTGTTAGTAGAAGGAAAACATAACATGTGTTAGCTTTCATACACTGTGCAATGTTGTTGTTAGAAGCAAAGCTAACATGCATTAGATTTCTTGTTGCTAGAAGGAAAACTAACATGAGTTATATTTCATGTTGTTGTTAGAACAAAAGTAGTTAGCTTTCATACACCGTGCAATGTTGTTGTTAGAAAAAAAAACATGCCTTAGATTTCATGTTGTTGTTAGAAAGAAATACAACATGTGTTAGATTTCCTTCATGCTATTGAAAAACTACCATGTGAAAGTAAAATGGATTCGATTTGATGACAATGTGGTTGTGCTAGAAGTAGAACTACCATAAGAAAGTTAACAAACATTATCTTTGGTGACAGTGTGGTTGTGATAGATGGAAAACTATCATATACATATGATAGATTTGATGGCAATGTGGTTGTGATGGAAGGAAAACTATCATATGAAACCTAACATTCATACACCATGTAATGTTGTTAGAAGTAACGCTAACACACGTTAGCTTTCATTTCCATGCAATATTGTATTAGAAGGAAAACTAAAATGCGTTAAATTTCATATTATTTAAGAAGAAAAAAATACCATGAGTTAGATCTCCTTCATGGTGCTAAAAGGAAAAATACCATATCAAAGCTAAAACGCTTTAGCTTAAACTACCATTTCAAATCTAACACACGTTAGTTTTCATGTATCGTGCAATGTTGTTAGTAGAAGGAAAACTAACATGTGTTATCTTTCATTGATCGTCCAATATTGTATTCGAAAGAAAGCTAACATATGTTATATTTCATATTGTTGTTAGAAAGAAAGCTAACACATGTTAGCTTTCATACACCGTGCAATGTTGTTGTTAGAAGCAAAGCCAACATGCGTTAGATTTCATGTTATTAGAATGAAAGCTAACATGAGTTATATTTCATTTTATTGTTAGAATGAAACCTAGTTAGCTTTCAAACACTGTGCAATGTTGTTGTTATAAGGAAATCCAACATGCGTTAGATTTCATGTTATTGTTAGAATAAAAGCCAACATGTGTTAGCTCTCATTTATGCTACTAGAAAATTTTCCATATGAAAGATAACATTAGATTTGATGACAATGTGGTTGTGCTAGAAGTAAAATTACAATATGAAAGTTAACAACCATTAGCTTTGGTGACCATGCGGTTGTGCTAGAAGGAGAACTACTATATGAAAGCCAACATGTGATAGCTTTGATGACAATGTGGTTATGCTGCAAGAAAAACTATCATATGAAACCTAACATTCATACACCGTGCAATGTTAGTTTGTCTCATTTGTAGTGAATATATTTCTCAATCAGGTAGATATTATGTTTTCAAGCTACTCGGTCTCTTTACTCACTGTGTGCCAATGATTTTTCCTTCACATCAACCCATGCATTCCTCTTACAATGACATTCTCTCAAACAATCCTTACACTCATGTGACATGCTTAGGTTTCTTGAACTGATTACATGGAAAACAACAAAGAGCATGCATGTTCCTTTTTCATTAGGATATTTCCATGTTTCCCATGTGCCAAGCATTTGGTGGTTTTATATGAGTTGATATATGTCTTTCTCTCATACTACTTGAATTTAAAATTATCAGGTCTTCATATATATATTTTTGTATGATTTATATGTAAATTCTATTTTCATAGTGTCCACTAAATGGTGGGGAACATTGTTTCTTTGTGAACAAAACTATTTCCATATTGTTTTAAAATTTTGTAGGTATATTACTTTGTTGAAGGTTGCACTTTTGCTAAAATTTAAGAGCACACTTTATATAGTTTAACCTTATTTACAAATTACAATTCAATGTTGTGATACAGGATCGAAATCAGATACAATAGAAAATAAAATTTTAACAATAGGAGACTATGTTGACCTCCTAATTAATGGTCAAGTTATTGGGCTAGGAAAGGTTGATTCTACAGAGACTGAAACTTATTATGGAAAAGAAAGGTATAATGCAGGGTGTGTTATGGTTTTGATAATTGATGTCACTCAACCATATTTGAATGTGGAAGATGTTGATGAAGGGGACATACATCCATGGAAGATAATGAATTTGAGGCACAACAAAGGTAAATTAAAATCTTGAAGAATATGTTGATATTACATTGAATGTTTTTTTTGAGTAAACACTAAGCTTATTTGATTTGGTGTACAGGTGCAAATTTCTCTTCTACATTTTCTATTGGAGACAAGGTAGAACTTCTGCAACATGGAGCAAAGGTGGGTGAAGGCTCCATATTCAATACAGATCTTGCGTATAAGTTGCATGGAAGGATGGTAAAGAAAGAATGCATAGTGGTTAAAATTGAGAAGGTGTTAAAACATGATGCTCTTCTACCAAACCCAACAGGATTTGAGATTCCACTAGGGGGTGCATTTTAATCTTATGATATTTGGTCAGAATCAGATTTTGAACCACATTGTCATGATCATCACATAAATAATCGTCAAGACAGGGTTACATTCAAATTTAAAAAGGTTTCTCTTACACATGAATGCACAGGAACAAGCATGTTCATTTTCTAAGGGATCATAGTTTATATCCACAAGGATGACATGGTTGAGGGTGAAACTCTAGGTGAAATGGAATTTGGTGTTTTTGTGGAAGACATAGATGGAAATTGTGAAACATGTAGAATTGGTGATAAGTCAATACATTTTTTGGTTAGATGGCCAATAAATAAGTTGGTGGACGATGAAGGTGATATTTTAAGGGTGAAGGAAAATTTCAAGGAGCCACCCAAGGAAATGGTGGTATGGGATATTATAGAGGACACGACACCCTTAAATAAATGGGATGGTGATATTTATAATGATAAAAAATTAGACTCAATTGATATGCATGTAACAATGCCATATAAAAGGATTAAACGAGTTACTGCTACAAAAACGGTTGGAAAAATCCAAACACAAATAGATGAAGAGAAAGAAATTTGACTTTTAACAACAGATGAATGTTGCAAACAAGATTGTCTTCAGCATGTGGATAGGAAAGAAATTGCAGATGCTAGAAGGGGTATGAAACACATAAGTAAAAATGGTATTTGGGAATTTGTCTTGAACTCATTCAATTCAAACATAATCATGTCAAATAGCCGTGGCCATGGCATACCTCCTATTGTTAGGAAAAAAAGGACATGAGATTTAATGGAAGTATTATTTGTAAGAAAGCATGGTACAAGATACAAAATATCAAAGCACCTTCTATAACTACCAACAATATTTCCAACATGGACATGTTAAATCCATTCATGGTAATACCAACAAATGCAAAGCACGTCCACATACCGTGACAGCCATAGAAATATTGCATAGAATTGTCATGGATAATTTAGTTTTTTCACCAAAACAAACACGTCAAGTTGAACAAGATGGAACCTTTGCTCCTTTAAGATTGCTTGCTTCAACTTATACACAAATTTCTTTGTTAAAGGAGATCAATGAGGCTCTTCAAAAGATCAATTATTCATCAATATCACAACCAACAATGAGCAAGATGCAGAATACTCATTTTCAAGACGTGGCATTCTCAAAGAACACCAACTTTAGTAAATGTAGTGAATGTATCGTGTTGAAAGCACATATGAAGTTAGTGACGACAAAAGAGTTGGAAGAAAAGGCATGAGGTAGACTAAACAAGCATAACAAGACTGTTATGTGTGGAATATATTTCTACTATGCACATAGAATTATGTCAGAGCAGTTTCCAAGGGAGTATTTGAGCATTATCCATGATAAAATGGACAAAAAAAAGACTTCATTACCAATATTACGTGTCAAATCAAAATCTATTGCAGGAACAAACTTGGGTTTGTCATTGACAGGTATGCTAACACATGGGAATAACCCAGGAGGGTTTGGTCATTTCTCCCTACCATTTGTACACATAGGGTCACTATTTACAATTACATCTCTTGCAAAGTGCTTGAGGGACCTTGAATATCCACACCTTGATATGTATGGTGATCTCCTTTATGAGAGTAGAAGTTCAAGAAACGCACTTTCAAATGCATTACTTGAAACCTCTACTTACTCAAAATGTAGAGTGTACAAGGATAATTTTCTATCTCAAGGAAGATAAAAAAACTCAGAATTTTTATTTCAAACCTATTCCTCCACATTTATTGTTATAGTTGGACAATGCAGCAAGTTATAATAAGATTCATTATGTTTTCATGTTTTTATCACTATTAACTGCACTTGGTTTCTTCATCACTATTGAGGTTGGGTTCTTGCTTGTGGGTCACACCCATGAAGACATAGATGGAACCTATGGAAGAATTTCTTCCAAATTGAAAAGTAAAGATATATATTCTTTACCTAAAATGATGGATACACATCTCACAATAGAAGAAAAAAGAGTCTCTCCACCTACACTTATTAACAAAGTGTATGAATTCAAAATTTTCCTTAATGGATACATCAAGGAGGTAAAAGATGCACTAGTTGGACATCTTTATGTTCAGTACTTCCAATTTCTTGTACTTAATGGTGTTCTGGTGATTACGTATCAAGAATCAATTACAGATATTGAATGGTCAGAACTAGTAGAGTTGTGGAACATAGATGATGAAGGTCGACCTAAATTGTCCATAGGGAAGCCATATTTCTTAGGTCCCAAGGAGAATGATGTCTATTTAAAATAAATAAAGGAAGGAATAACATTATACATAAAAATGTCAAACGACACTATTGGCAATGAGAATTCGCCAATTGTAACAGAGGAATGAAAAAATAAAGTAGAGCATTGGGAAAGAGTTTTTGATACATTAGATGAAATCTACAATGATCATACAATAGTGGATGGAAGTGGATCATCTTTTGAGGATTTATTGCCCAAGACGAGACATATTGACCAAAACAATAACAACCAAAACTGATTTTGCATTTACTCTAAAAGCCAAAAATCACAGATTTAAACCTCCAAGATGATAAAAAATAGTAAGAATTGTCTAAACAAAATTATTCATCACATATTCTGACATACTTCAGAGATTAATTCACCATCAACATCCTAAGGTTTTTGGTTCCTTTGATAAACCAATTTTTTATAATTGATATGCTATTTGAAATTTCTCGCACATTAATATTTATTGACGAAGTAAACATTCATCGACATAATTTTTAATACAATGATAATGAAAATATTTATATTCTAATTCATAATTTATTTTGATCATCACAAGGGTAAAACCTAGACTTTAAGTTCATAATTTATTTTTGTGGACTATAAAGTGGTGTCAAATTCTTAAAATAAAACATCATACTAAACAAAGACAAAATTAACTACTATTACAATAATTAAAATTGTTGTAATAGCAAATACAATGCCTATGTTATGCCATAATTCCACAACATTATATATCACTCTAATTTAATGATGTCAATCTCCTAGAATTAAAATGGAAACTCAATTTAGACACAATAATTAATATAGTATCAAATTATAACGAAAATCCAAGTTAACAATAGTAATGAACGTCGATTATTAATACCATTAAATAACTTTATATGTAACAAATTTCTTTCACAATCTATATTCATGACGTATTCCTACTAAACTTTTAGTAGAAAAATGAAAATAAAATAATGAAAATAGATTATGTTGCTATTGTAATTTATAATTGACTTTGATTGTTAAAATAATAAACTTAAACATACACTGAATATATAATATTTTATCTCGTCGATTATAAATTGTTGCCAACTTTGTAATATAATATGGTTATGAAGTTTTGAGGTTGTAGCATCTCTAGAAAATCTTGGAGAATGATTGAGCAAATCTAGTAGCATTTTGTAACTTATAACCTCAAAATTAAAATCAATACTCCCTACCTTATTCTCCTAATTGAAGTGGGTCTTTCCTCCATCGAGAGCATGGCTATGACTAGGTTTCTTATGTAGAAGTACATGATAAATAACATGTGATATTATAGATTCCGTAAACGCACTTAAATATCTAGTCAAAACCATTGGGAGATCAATAAAAATGTCATTCTGCAAAATATTAATAATCTCAAAAATATTGTTACTTCAAAGTTTAAAGAAAAACATGGTGCGATAAGGATATAGATGTTAAAAAAATTAAGATATTATAAGTAGGTCATTAAACTTGATATAGAATATCAAAATTACCTTTGTTTATTGACTCAGTTCAAAGTAAAAAATTAATATAGTCAAGATATTAAGAATGCACTCTCATGAGCTCCATAGTGAAATAGGGTGTTTAACAATTACTAAAATGAAGTGGGCATAAAGAATTTTCCTACTCAAAAATATTGTTAATTCAAAGTTTAAAGAAAAACGTGGTGCGACAAGGATATAGATGTTAAAAAAATTAAGATATTATAAGTAGGTCATTAAACTTGATATAGAATGTCAAAATTACCTTTGTTTATTGATTAGTTCAAGGTAAAAAGTTAATATAGCCAAGATATTAAGAACACACTCTCATGAGCTCCATAGTGAAATAGGGCATTGAACAATTCCTAAAATGAACTAGGAATAAACATTTTTCCATCTCTGTGGGACTATGACCATTGCAAATGAAAATCACTTTCTCTTGGAGTGTCTTGCATACACCCATATTAGATTTCAGTTTCATAATATTTGTTGCAATATAGGCCTTCCTAACCTTCTTACAATCCATAATTATGGTGAGCTCATAACTCTTCTCTTCAAGCATTTTCAGCATATGAATACAACCTTAAAGCAAACCAAATAATTTCTCTTAAAGTCAGACATACCAAACTTGGTCTTATCGGACATTAACAACCATCATCATCATAATCATCGTCAATAAAACATGGTACCAAACACATACAATATTTACCAACTATATATTGAATTTAAATTGTCATAGTAACAAACATATTGGTATTATGTTATTAAATAGTTTTTGCCTAGGTCATTCTAAAATTGTGCCAACCTTTTACTTGCGGAGTAACTCAACACAAACATAGTAGTTACTACATCAAGATATATTAAATTGGTTAATCATAATAACATACACAATAATAATGTCATTAAATAATTTTAACCAACTTAACTTTTAATACAAACTATAATAATATTAACATAAATAATGTAATGAAACCAAGTTTAAGGCTTTACTCTTTTTGAAAAAACTCAATCTAGTTAAAGTTCTAAAGACCTAGATCCATTGCATATTTACAAATTTAATGAAATATGTGTTAGTGGCTAGCTGACTTTTCTTGACATCATCATCGATAGTTTGTCGAGCAGTCCAGATCGCTTCACATAAGAACCAGTACTGCTCTGGATCGTCGGAGCCATTTCCTTTGAATATTGGCAACTTCATTTTTTCTCCCACCATTCTGGACCTTCTTCCTCCTGCTGGTGCTCTATTACTATACTATTACTGACACATCGGGAAAGTCGACGTAGAATGTGTGCTCCTTCCTTGTGGTGGAGTAGTGCTCGGAGCAGTAGACATGTTGCTGCTCGGGTTCGATCCTGTCATTCTTCCAGGTGTAGCCTGGGCTTGTATGTCCTCATCATCACAAAAAGGTCGCTTCATCCCATGTGGTTGTTCTTCAAGGTATCACACTTTGAATTCAACATGACCTTCTCCCATCCTCTGCCTCTTTTCTCGAAACCTTGCGCCTCCCCTCGTACAACCACTTATTTCTTCAATGACCTTTACATTCTCACCAAAAATCATGCACATCTACCCCTTATTTCCTTATGCATTTCCCCCCTTTCTGTCGCGGTGCCTACACCCCCCACACAGAGTTCCACTACTCTTGGTCCATCTTTAGGATACCCTTTTCATAGACTAGCTGCTTAATCGACAGTTGTAGCGACAATAAGAACCTTTCGCGAGGTCCACTGAAAAAATTCATTTCCACTTCAATGAAATATTTATTAGTATCAACAACAAACTCAGTGATGTATCCTTCTAAGATACTATCCAACCATACCTCGACTTCCAATGGTGCCTTGTTGTTGGTTTCTTGCAGCAACTGGATCAATTTTGGGGTCCAATGTGTCGGTTCTCCTCCTTGAAAGTTTGTCTTCCACTTAGAAAAAATTTCCAACCATTCATGCAAGAGCATGAGGAATTCACAAAAGAACCATTCATGAGGACCGCCATGGATATATCTATCCAACCACTGGCCCATAGACAACTTAGGATTCTGGTTTTCAGCTTCAGCAAACTCCTGCAACTTCAAGTCAAACCATCCCTTGATCTCTGATCAAGTCGAATGTCAGAACATATCCCCCTCCTATTTTCAACTTGGTCCTTGAAACGGAACCATTTTTTGGTGAAGCCCACCAACAAAGCTTCGTCGACAGGGGTTCCCACTCTATTGACACCCTGCAGCGCAGAATCCCTAAGCACCGGCCCAGACAAGTTTTACCCTGCCCAACCATGTCTACGAAGCAGATGAGGTCTCACCCAAGGCGTTCAGGGAATAGCTGTAAGAACCAAGTTTAAAACAATGGGAGAGGAGTATATGGGGATTCAATGGAGGGAGATCATAACGTATACGATCCTCATACAATATCAAAATATCACAGCATTATTCATGGAACATCATAGAGCATCAAATATAAACATAGATTGCATTAACTTAAAACTAACAGATCGCATTGATATGGCAGGAAGAGACTGAATCACATCGTTATCATGTCATTTTAACAAAACAGAGTAGCAGCATCATAACAGATTTATAACAATAGACAAGAATTGATCCATACTCATCGCATCATATATTAATCTTGCGCAAGTACACCACATTACATAATCCTTCTCCAAAATCGGAGACTGCATACATCAGGAAGAAGCCCAAGTAAAATCATAGTCAAGAAATAAAAATCTCCATAAAATAGATTGCACCAGATCTTATCCCTTCACGTGTGCAATTACATACAATTGTTCACAACTACTCACACACAACATATGATTGCCCCATGACTCCTCAAAATGGATCTATAAATAGGCTTATGCCTTTACATCAAGGGTCCATTAATAACTGACTTCTAACTGCTACTGACCTATTGCAACAAAACTTGGTCAAAATATACATAAAATATTCAAAAAGCAGTTATTTTCCTGCTTAGCATGCCGATATTCCCTTGCATGGTACCACGTGAGCTTGAGCAGCTGTCACGACGTTGCGCAACTCACTTGCCCCAAACCCCTTGCCAACAGATGTCATGACCTTTGTTGGGTATTAAAGAGTTTTAATTAATAGTTGGTTAATGTTATGTGCTTAGGGAAATTTAAATAGGATTTTTTATTATTACGTATGTAAATAGAGTTTTGATAAAGTACCACATGGATGGTCACGATGCCTCCTCTGATTATTTATAGTGTTGTTTTATTTATGTGGAGTATTTTAATATTAATTTGTAATATGGAGACAGACCTTGGAAGGTCCCTAATGATTTGATTAGGTTTGTTTTAGATATAATCTGTTTTTAGTGGATTGAATTTATATTCTAGTTGTGTTACTAAATAGTCATATTTAACATTCTGGTTTATTTAATGCTGAACTAGTTTTAATTAAAACTTGAAACAAGCCTTTGCTGGAAAATGTAATATGTCAACAGAGTACTAAAACCCAAGGAATAAATAACTATACTACTGATAACAAAACCCAGTTATAGTAAGCATAAACTAAATACTTGGCATAATACAGAAACAATCTTAAGGATACAAGCCCTGGTAATATACATCATATATTAAAATTTACAGCCTAGGGTTAGCATTTTAAGAATAATAAACCCTAGCATATTATCAACTAGAGAATCAAACCAACAAGGTTAGTATATGAATTGAAATCATCTACCTAGTATAAAAAAGCAGTTATTCTAGAAAAATAGAATAGGTAGTCAAGGGTTTCATACCTGAATTTGAATCTTTGTTAATGGTTGAACCTGCACACTCAAATAACCAGCATTAACAATTCAATTCAGATCTAACCTCTGTTTGATTACCAAATCACTGGGGAACTACCACGTTCCACCCAACCATGACCCAGAACCATTCATGGTTTTAATCAGGACCCCCCTGAGCTGGACTCCAACATGCAAGGAGCTTAGAGCTCCTAAGGTAGGTTTTCCTAACTGGTATTCAATTCTGAATCAATCCTCTTTTCCTTGCAAGAAAATGTTCTCCAAGAAAACACTTGAGATCCAAAACAGGCAGAATAATAATTTTCCCAAGATCAAAATCAAAACTCCCAACCTTTGCTTGGATTGAGTCTTTATAGATAGACTTTTTAGTCAAAGGGATAGTTAAATCAAGAAATCCTTGATTTCTTGATTTAATCCTTTTTTAGTTACTCATGTAATTTTCAATACTTAACTTAGGAACTTTTAACTAGTTCCTAGTTAAGCTTTCATATGCATTATACTATTTATTAATCCTTTAATAATAAAGAATAATTGATGGAGCTTCTCTTCTTTCTTTTATTTAATTATAAATTTAATCATAATTCATTCTTTATACATACTATGCATAAAATACATAGTATTATAACACTTGTTAACATTTGTCTTTGGGCATCATGCACCATGATCCCTAAGACTTAATGACACTTCTTCATTAAGGTCAAGTAGGTAGGTGGCTTAGGTCTACTAGGATAGGCAAATCTAAACATCCTTGCATGTTCGATTTACCTCGTATAATGTGGTATATGTTCTGTACTTTGATGAGAATACAGAAATTCAAAATTTAATTTAATCACTTATAAATAAGTATGATGAGATCAATATTTTTCTTGAGTCATTTTCACTCGGAAGTTATTAAATTCTTTTCAGTAACCCCTAGCTCTTAGCAGAGCCCATACTCAATGCCTATAGTAGTGAGTTACAAACATAATGAAATTCCATAGCTTTCACTCAACACTAAATTCTAGGATGTACTTGTACGATACACCTAGGAATACAATGTCCAAGGATCCGATGCTCTAGAGATTATGCTCAACATCAACATGGAGGGCTCCAGGGATTATTCCCAACACATCCAATTATCTTTTCATGTGTTCCAGAGCTTCTCTCTCAACAAAATTCATCAATCACTCAAGTGTTCTAGATCTCCTTGCTCAACACAAAACATCTCGTCAATCATGTGCTTCAGGGTCCACGCCCAACACAAACAAGCATATACATATATCATCAATAATTGGCTTACTCCCAATATATAAAACAAATCATCATGTTCATATGAAGTGGGGTCTTTGACATAATATAAAATAAAACATCAAGATAATCAACATAATCAATAGGAACATGGCTATAAGGGTAGGTCCAAAATTTGGGATATTACACTGGTTTACCCTTTCAGTCTGCCCATTTGTTTGTGGATGATATGCAGTACTGAAATTTAACTAGGTACCCAAGCCTTTATATAAGGCTTTCCAAAAGTTACTTGTAAACTTTGCATTTAGACTATTACCTTTGGTACGCCATGTAACCTGAATATTTCTTTTATGAATATGTCTGAATTATTAACGACTTTGGAGGTAGATTTGGCAGGTATAAAATTACACTCTTTGCTTAATTTTTCAACCACAACCATGATGGAATCATGTTGTTTGGAATTCTTGGGAAATATGGTGATGAAATCAATACTGATGGTCTCCTACTTCCATTCTGGTATGGGTAGTGGTTGCAATGATCCTGCGGGGTGTTGATTCTCTGCTTTAACATGCTGGCATTCAAGGCAGCGAGCTAAGTATTCAGCCACTTCATTTTTCATGTTTGGCCAAAAGAAGTATTTTCTAACAATGGTGATCATTTTATGATATCCTGGGTGCCCCGATTATGGTATTTTATGTAGTTCATCTATGTCTGTCAATTTAATTTATCTTATGCTAGGTATATACAACCCATTTTTATACAACAATAGTCCTTGTTGGTTTAGGATAAAGTCTGTTTTTAATTGTTCTTGTTCATTTTTAACAATCTTTTCTTTTAAATTCTTATATTCACCATCATAATTTCTAGTACTTATAATATGATTTCCCAGATCAGATTCATGTTAACTTTTCATATGCTTAGCAAGAACATTAGTATTTCATTTCATTTTCATAACAAAAGCATATAAGTAGGATCACTGAAAGAAACAGTATCACAAGAACAACACAGATTTATCCTCGAAAAACCCTAAAGGGAAAAAACCGAGCAAAATCTTCCTCAATATAGATGCCCCAAAAGATAAAAGATAAAATGAACAAGGAGATCAAAGGCTGATCCTCCTCCTTCTCCAGCTACTTCTCTCTCTCCACTAATGCGCTATACAAGTGAGTGTGTGTGCTCCAAATGAGGAGCGCTACACCTCTTTTTATATTCATCCGTTCACTTAAGTTAACTCATTTGACATGTAGGCTTGAGTTAATCATGTAGGCTCGAGTTACACATGTAGGCTCAAGTAACCACACTAGGGTGCTAATGACCCACCTTTACAATTAGAGGGGACTACCTCATGACTCTTATTAGTTCTTTCGATTAGAAGCATCGGGGTACAAATTAATACAAGTGGTTCTCCCGGTAGGACCTTTAGGGACCACAAAAAGATACATATAGAATATTCTTTGAAGCTACAATATTTCAACACTCCCCCTTAATGAGAAGGGTATTCTACAACAACATCAACAACAACAATAACAGGAGAGAGAGAGAGAGCATCATCAGCATCATCAGGGTAACACATCTATAAATCATTGGAAGCTTTTCAACATCATGTAGTCTTCATCTTCAATCTTCAGTCTTCAGCAACATCAACACTTTGATTGCTTCGATCAACAACAATCTTCATCACTTTGACCTTCCGATCAGCAACATCATCTTCAGCACCTTGACCTTTCGATCAAAAAAATCATCTTCAGCACTTTGATCTTTTGATCAGCAACATCATCATCAGCACTTTGAACTTTCGATAAGTAGCATCATCATCATCTCATTGAACTTTCGATCAGCAACATCATCATCATCATACTTTGATCTTTTGAACAGCAACATCATCATCATCATACTCTGATCTTTCTATCAGTACGTCATCAGCATCATACTCTGATCTTTCGATCAGTACATCATCATCATCATACTCTAATATTTTGATCAGTAAGTCATCATCATCATACTCTGATCTTTCGATCGGTACATCATCATCATCATACTCTGATCTTTCAATCAGTACGTCATCGTCATCACAATAACCTGCAATCCACAACATGAAGACGAAAAGTCTTTGGATCACTTTTGGACCTAAGTCCAGGGATGATACAATCCTATCAAATTCTCAACAATCAAAGTCACCGGACTGATTACGGGATAATCAGTCCCTATCACTTTAGGACTAGGTCCAAGGATGATGCAATCCTACCACATTCTTGGGGACCGAAGCCTCTGGATACCTTTTTGAACCGAAGTTCAAGGATGATGAAATTCTACCACATTCTTGGGGACCGAAGCCTCTGGATACCTTTCTAAACCGAATTTCAAGGATGATGCAATCCTGCCACATTCTCAAGGATTGAAGCCTCCGGATACCTTTCTGAACTGAAGTTCAAGGATGATGCAGTCCTGCCACATTCTCGGGGACCAAAGCCTCTGGATACCTTTCTGAACCAAAGTTCAAGGATGATGCAATCCTACCACATTCTCGGGGACCGAAGCCTCTGGATACCTTTCTGAACTGAAGTTCAAAGATGATGCAATCCTGCTACATTCTCGAGGATCAAAGTCACCGGATCTATTCTAGAAAGATGTCCCAAGATGATACAAACCATCTTCATTCTCGATGACTGAGGTCATCGGATCGCTTCTGGAAAAATGTCCCAGGATGATACAATCCCTCTTCATTCTCGATGACCGAGGTCACCGAATCAATTTAGGGCAAGAGCCCAGGGATGATACAATCCCACTGCAACATCACTACTCCCCCTTTCGAGGAAGGTCTTTCCAAACAACACCAAGCTTGTCTCAAAAGTGTTTGAACTTTACTCGAGACAGAGGCTTTGTCAGCACATCAGCAACTTGTTCATCCATACTCCAATGCTGGAGCTTTATGGCTCCCTTCTGCATCATATCTCGAATGTAGAAATACCGGATTTCTATGTGTTACAACGGAACATAGGGTTCTCTGTCATCACAACTCTGGTTATCACATAGAATCATTGTAGTATCCATCTTCAGGTCAAGGAGACCTGATATCAGCTTCTGAATCCATATGGCTTCACAACTTAGCAGAGCCTTCTGCTATGTATTCTGCTTCAGCTGTGCTTAGAGAAACACTAGACTGGTTTCTGCTAAACCATGAAATCATAGCAGATCCCAGACTATAACATCCACCTGAAGTGGTTTTTCTGTCTGAGATACTTCTGGCCCAATCTACATTTGTGTAGCCATACAATCTATACTCATGGCTACCATCATAGTATAGACCAAATTCTATAGTCCCTATCAGATATCTCATCACATGTTTTGCAGCTACTAGGTGAACTCATCTTGGTTGAACAAGAAATTGACTCAAGGTGTTCACAGCAAAACAAATGTTTGGTCCAATAATCTATCTGTATTGAGTCACATCCACTAACTCTGATGATTCATCAGCTAACAACTTCATGTTGAAATCCATGGGTGTGATCATGGCTTTGCATTCCAACGTATCAAATCTTTTCAAACTTTGCACTACATACTTTCCCTAATTGAGAAAGATTCCTTCATACTTCCAAACCTAGGAAATAAAGTATTAGACCAAGGTCTAAATTCTTCAGCGAACTTCTTCTTTCTTTCTACAATCTATTTCTCATTCCTTGTCAGAGATAGATCATCCACATATAGTCGTAGTATGATAGGTTCATCTTCTACAACCTTATAGTAAAGGTTAGGATCTACTTTACTCTTAGTGAATCCCATGCTTGACAGGAAACTGTCTATCCTTCCATACCAAGCTCTGGGAGCTTGCTTCAGGCCATAGAGGGACTTCTTCAACTTGCAAACGTGAGTCCATTTATATTCAACTTCAAATCCTCATGAATATTTGATGTAAAGCTCTTCCTCAATCATACCATTAAGGAAGGCTTGTCTTTACTTCATCATGGAAGAAACTACCATGATAGTTCTGAAGGAAGTGTACCTTGCTTCCTGGAGTAAGTGTCTCTTCATAATTAATTCCCTCTTTCTAATAGAAACCACAAGTCTTTCCTTACTTCAATCAGCAGAATATTTTATCTTACAAATCCATTTGGAAGATACCACATTCTTGCTTTCTAGTTTGAGTACTATATCCCAAACATAATTCTAGTATCATAACATCTTCTATGAGTTCGCCTTGTCAGGTCATCAACATATCCTTAGTCTTCTGCATTCAACCTTGATGATTGGAACCCACTTTACTCTTCGTAAAGTCTCGATCCATCATGTCGTATCATGTCAAACTCAGATATCTTCTGTAGTCACTCCCCTTGAAGTGGAGTATCATCTTCCTTCTTCATTCTGTACAGGTGGTTCTATGCTTGATATATACTTCTAGTAGGCCTGGTCAATAGAGTATGTTATGTCATAGTCTATTCTTTCAGAGGCAAATCATGAACCTTGCTTTGTACACTTGTTCTTGTAGATCCATAGATACTACGTACTTCCCTTTATGTCTCGAAATCATATCGTATACATCATTCACCATGATCAACTGTTATTCTTTGATCATAGAATTCTTTTCTTCATCTTGAGTTATCTCTCGTACCCATGGTGGTCTTCATCCTTCGAGGTGGATCTACCTCTCTCTAAAGCTCTTTCTTCCGTCATGGTGTCTCTGACCCTGGGAGCTTTAGATTCATGTTTATTGGAGTGAATCTTGAATTGTCATCACTTATTCTTCGGAACAAGTCTCATCCTTCTTTTCTTGTAGGAGGTTGTACAGGACCTTTCCTACAATTCAAATGCACCAGTTGCATGGTTAGAACTATTTCATAAAACATATGCATAACAACAAATTCTTATGCATCATGCAACTGTTTAGCCAATACAACATTCATCCATATCTCACAGAAACGTTTCTAGATGCCTTCCATCTCTACCAGGACAACATTGATATTTGTGCACTAATCCAATATGTCAGCAAAGAGGTTTCATTCTAGATAAGTAGCAATGGAGAGTTGTATAGCACCATGAGCTACTTACCCATCACATTCATAATAGTAGTATACAGTCATTAATGAAAACAATCTATCATGCATAACACATCAACTGAATATAATCAAATGCATAACAAAACAATATCATTAAATGACAATTGAATACTTATCTTTTGTTTGTTTTGTGGGTAGACTCCTTCTTGATCATTCTGCTTCATCATCTTCTTCATTCATGAAATTGTCATTTCTTATCCAAATGATAAGATAGATAAGAGGTTCTTTAAGAATTGAGTTCTTCATATTCCTCATCGCTTGAGGGATCTTCTTTGAATGGTGAGAGCTTGATCTTCAATTGCTTCCACCTTTCTTCTTCTCTTCTTATGAGACAAGCTTCTTCTTCTTCCTAGAGTCTATTGAAATTAATTACTTCCTTCTGGCACACATTCCTTGAATGAATGAATTCTATGATCCTGGGAGACCATTCAAGGTGGCTATCACCACTTCTGCATTCTCCGCTTCTTCTTCTACTGCTTCAAGATGTTCTGCATTCTGGATCTTCACATTCTTCAGCTATTTTCTCAAAGCCATATTCTGATTTATGTTCTTATCTTCAAATAGCTTGATCAAGGAATCAAACATCTTCGGTGTCTTTAGGGGAGACACTTGTGGTACAAGTTGATCCGTGATTGAATCAACAATGATCTTCTTGGCCTTGATCAAGTTCTTCTTGTGTAAGCCGTTGAGCCTCATCTCCTTCTGGAACTGGAACCTCTCTACTCATGAAGGTTGTTATGGAGAGAAATTCCTATGGCTTGGGGTACCACAACTGACAACTTGACTCTAGAAATCAATCCTTTCCAATATGCAATAGAAATTAAACGTCTAACACTAAAGGATCAAACCTCGTACCTTATTCTGTACGGTTGAAGTAGATCCCCGTTGAACTTTCCAATCTTCAGCTTGAATTGCTATATTACTTCCTCAACAACAAGTAAACAATACAAGCATTCTATATATCATGGTGTTAGATCTATTCTAGCATATATAATCAATAATGTAAAAGCATTTGACATAATCCCATAGATAAAATATTCATTAAAATACACATCATTGGACAGGAAAAGATATTTCTATTAATATAAATCATAGATTACAGGATACAACCTCTAAGGGCACGTCTATGAACCGGAGAAACTGAATCCCCCACTTGGGCCTCCACCACTTCAATCCTCCATCTCTCGATAGCAAGCTCACAAGCAAAAGGCAAGCTTGGGAAGAACACAAAAGTGCTCCAATGGACAAAGGGATGCAGACTCAAGAATAAGTTCCAGCAACAATGTACTATAGTTTCTTTGCTCTCAATTCTCTCTTATGCCTTCAATGTACAAAGGGGTTCCTTATATATCTTTTCAAAGGGGTAATGAAAGGTCGAATCTGAGCGATCTCAAGGCATATGGAAGGCTAGGAGTTAAATGAGTTGGATCCATGTCAAGGAAAACTCCAAAAGGATTTGGACTATGCACACATCCCGATGTACGTGGTTATATGGGTCAAACCCGTGTATGTACACGCTTATAGGTTTAAAAGTCATGTATAGCATTTTTCATGTGTTTTTATGGATGATCAAGGAAACATCAAAGGAAAAAAAGTGGTCCATAGGGGCTATGGAGTATGTAGCAGGACAGGGGAAGGCCATACAAAGTGTGATTCACCTGGAGT
Source organism: Pseudotsuga menziesii (assembly GCA_001517045.1). Classification (NCBI taxonomy): domain Eukaryota; kingdom Viridiplantae; phylum Streptophyta; class Pinopsida; order Pinales; family Pinaceae; genus Pseudotsuga; species Pseudotsuga menziesii. Next base: position 151,864 of record LPNX010498999.1, read on the forward strand.
GGTGAAATCCGCTATAATGGATGCCCCCTAATGTATGAGATCATAGGGGTTATACGATGGTCGAAATACATTATAATTCCATCCCAGAAGTGGAGTGATGAAGGATCCCAAATGGAAGACCAGCCACCCAATCAGCATAGTACAATAATACAACTCTTCATATAACTACAAGTACATATAGCAGTCCTGGATACATAAGAGTACAATGGCCATGAATAGGCATGATACATGATGTCACATATGTGGTCATAGCCACGTACAATATACATAGATCAGAATATCCATGATGAAGATATACAAAGGACCATGATCTCCAAAATGGCTGAAGATATATAATAGATCAAGATCTCCATAGTGGCTGGAAATGTCTGGCATATACTGGAATCAAGTCACGAGAGCTGAAATCTCATGAACACTTGCACGATCAAGGAGGTAGCATATAAGAGATGCCACCAATCTGGAAATTCTTCTACACAAACCGCTACGAGTACATGTCCTACTATGTGAATAGAGGTGTCGAGGTCGAACATAGTAGTCCATTGTCTGATAACCGGCCATTAATGTATACCGTTAACAGACACAAGATTACCCACCAATGATGAAAATGGGAATCAAGGTACTAGAGAGCAAACTAACAAGTGTGAATAAATGTGTTGGGGTCGAACACTTGAGAGGATCCATCGATCAGGGGACATTGATGTATTCCCAAGAAACTATCGATGGCGAGAGAAACTACCACTGATGACTGGAAGTCTCAAGGCACTCAAAATGACTCTAGATTACAATCCCAGAATAAATGATCTGAATTCGATGGGATGAAATCCGCTAGAAGGAGGGCACCAAGGCATCCCCCATCATCCAACATGAGGTACTCAGCAAAGCTGTATAATGTGGAAGGACTCGATCATAAGGTGCATGAACTAGTAACTATACCAGGAATGGCCGACATGCAAAGTCAAGATAACTGAGGAATGGCCGACTCAGGTTTCAAATTCCTTCAAACAAGAGCATAACGACGTATGGTGACTGAATGATGGCATCATAGACTCGATATGCAAAATGGGACATCCTTGTGACACAGGAGGCATCAACAGAGGCTCCATGGGGACTGGAAGCTTAACTAGTCGGTGGAGATAAACTCAGATAAGTGAGTACAACTCCTAAAGTCAAACTATAACCCAACCAATGGATGTGATATACAGTGCTCTGTTTGAAGGCGACATGACTCGACAGCTGCCATAGATAACATATTTCCTTGTCCGGATTTTTGGTTTTTTGATTTTTTTGGGACTTTTTTAGTTATTTGAAAAGCTTGAAAAAAGAATAAACTAGCTTTATAGTTACAAACTAGGAGGATACGAGTGTCATAATGGAAAACAAACTAGTTCCAAGCAGTGGAACATACCTATGCTCAATGCAAGGATACATGTGTAGGATATCGACACTCGAGGGAAAATCCCCTCCCGGTAAAAAAGGGAAATCAAGCTGTGAAGGATATAAAAAATGGCTCTGCATGGCTATACATGAGACAAGCTCAGGCTATATGGCTGAAATGCAATGTTAGGGGAGCCGGCATAAAGCTCAATGAGGTAGGAAAAGCTCATGAGAATGCATTCACAACTTGACATGAGGGAGTCCTGAGGGAAATAGGCCAGCAGAAGATCAAGAGGAGTATGAGTCTCTTGCGAAATGTCATGGCAGTACTATACAATGGACTCCCATGCCCTAAAGGAGAAAATGTTGGCATGGGCACCAAATGCAAATATAGCGCTAACTAGGGTACCCATGTAAGGTGAAGGTCTACCACTCACATCATGCCACTTCTAAAGTAGCAACAAGGTTCTGTGACATAATAGAGTGGGTTCGTATCTAAGGACATGGTGATATGGTCATAAGGTCATGCAAAATGCAAACGGTGATGAATCTAACCTATATGCTAGTTTAGACATGATACCTGAGATCGGCACTGAAAAAGGTCTTCTACATCACAAATTATGTCAAAAACGGTTCAAAATGGTTAGAAAATGTTGAAACTATAGGAAAGGGGGTAAAAAAATTTCAAATATTTGAAAAACTTTCTATAAATAGTAAAAAATATAAATCATTTGAAACTTTTACCCATTTGAGCTCTGATTTTCAACTGTAAACTCCAGGAGATCTAGCTGGTGGAATTCACAATCGTTTCTTCCAGGTATTTACTCATGCTCTCCTCTTGCATTTTGATATAATTTTTATAGATTTTCATGGTTAAATGAAGTTTTTAAGCCATCCCAAAGTGTGATGTGGCCCACGCGGATATCGAGGTTTTTTCTGCGTATAGGGCTGGCTATACATGGAAAATGGCCTAAAACCTGCGTACATACGTGGTTGTTTTTAAAACAGTCACGTATGAGGCCGTACATGTGATTTTTCAATAAACTAATGGATAATTTTGCAATTTCTTTTGCAAGATGGTGCTAGAGTGGAGAGGGCATGAGGACGATGAAGTAGAGGAAGTAGTAAGGGCCAACTTAATGGATCAACAAGCTTTACGTGCATGCGGACTCTACAAGTTTTGGTGTCTTGGTGGTTTGAGGGCCAAACCAAGACTGCTACAAATGCTGGTAGACTATTGGGATCCAGACTCGTAGTCCTTCCATATTGATTGGATGTCCCTCACCATAGAGGTGGAGGACATATACTTTATCACTGGTCTTTCTAGATGAGGGGAGGTGGTGAACCTTCGTTCCCGAGGTGGGCCAGGGGGTGGCCTAACTATCGATGAGTACATAGATGTGTACTATTTTCCAGACACTAAGAAGGTGGGGAGTCAAGTCCCTACCAATGATATACAGGTTCTGGGCATAAAGGCCATATTACTGATGCTAGGCAGGATAGCAGGCTTAGCATCACTCCACTAGGCCTCTCGGCCTCTGATTTTCTATGCAGTGGAGTGCATGAGACCCACAATCTATGATTGGAGTACGACACTACTGAGCAACATGAAACACCAGCTCAGTGAGTGTAAGGCAGGCAGGGTACGAAACTTTAGGTTCAGCAGTATTCTGAGCATGTTTTTCTCCGAGCGTGTTCCAGGATTGAGCCCTAGAGTGGACGTTCCTCTCCACGGGGTTCGAGATCTGGCCCAATGGTGTTGGGTAGATGCTATGCGTAAACGGGGGGGTGGTAGGGTGGCCAACCCATATCCAGCTGACTTCTTTCCATGGTGGCGACGACAGATTGTTGCCATTGATGACTACCCCTATGCAGTGATATATTTTCGAGGGGACCCAAACATGCCATTGCCACTAGGATCGACATATGGCGATATAGGTAACGAATCTTGACCCTCACTCTTTTTAAATTTTTTGAGTTATTTAAATTTTTTTTTTATTTTCTTGATTATGTGGAATCAAAAAGACATGTTTTTGCACGACAATACATAGTGACATCTACCATTTTTGTGCAGATGTGGGACCATGGCGGCCAGAGGGATTCCCTCGTCATAGACGAAGGGGAAGAGGAGATGACATCACGGGTGTGGATGCGGAGTGAACGCTCCAGAGCATTCATACCAAATTTGTGAGACTGACTCATAGAGTTCCCATGGCGCAAGTCAAGGACTTTCCTGAGGCCATGCAGCGGTAGGTGGTGGGTGTACCACATGCATGGGTGCATTTATTTCGACAGCTAGCTAGAGTCGTAGTGACGTTCCATGATCACAACCCTCCTCCTCCTCCACAGGATTAGACACCTGGGAGTGTATTCATTTTGTACGACCGTGTATTATATGATGGTGGCTTTAAAAGCCCCAATTTTGTAATATGACACTATGTATTACCACATTTTTGATGTATATACAAAATTTTTATGGTCATCGATTTATTTATTTACATGTGTAAAAATTGTGTTTGTGATTAATTTACTATGAATGAAACAAATGCCAATCTAACACTTAGTTAGCATATGAGTCAGCAACTTGATTATTATTTCTTGGAATGTGTATATATGTTATACTGTCAAATTGTCGTTCTAATAATCTCACACGTAAGAACCTTCTCAACAATGTCAGATCTCTAACATGGTACAAACCATTGAGTTGTGACACTACTAAATCTGAATCAAGACGTACCTCAAGAGATAGAACACCATGCAAAATGGCATCCCGTAGAAGCTCAATAATGGTGCTATATTCAGCAACATTGTTGGAATATGGTCGTAGACATACACCTCCTAAAGACAGTACCTAACCCATAGTAGTATAAATCACCCAAGCAGCTGAGGCTGAGTGTTGAGTGTGACAGCTTGCACCATCCACGAATCCTATGTAGGTGGAAGATTCCATTGACATCTGCCGAAAGAAACAGAAACTAATCACAAACCCGATCATGATAAGAAAAAGAACTAACTATGCAAAGCTGTACAATAATATACAACAAGCAGCCCTCGCTAAAGATCATGCATAGTATTTTTTGAGATAGAGCCCATTTCTAGGCTTTGCCAAAGCTATGCCTTCGTAATCTACTAACTCATAGGCACCCTTTTCTAACACACACTTGACCATGTAAGGACCATGCCACATAGGATTAAACTTCCCTACCCCCAAGGGTTCTTTCGGTTGATCCCACAAGAAGACCAATTCTCCTTCACTAAACACTCTTGGACGGACAGACTTATCGTACTGGGCCTTAATGCGATGCTTATTAACCTCTAGAGCCACCAAGGCATCCCGACGCTGCTCATCAAGTTGCTCAAGGTGAACCAAACGGTCCTCCAAAGGTGAAGTGTCTGGTAAGAGTTCCACAGCTAGCTTCAACGAAGGAATCTCGCATTCAACTGGCAATATCGACTCCACTCCATGTACAAGGTGATATGGAGAAAAACTAGTGGCAGTCTTAACCGCGGTTCGATATGCCCACAAAACAGGATATAACATAATGTGCCAATTTGTCTTGCTTTGTGCGATGGTTCGTTGGAGAATTGATTTGAGTGATTTATTCACTGCCTCTACCTGTCCATTCACTTGGGGGTAGTAAGAAGATGAATGCTCTTTCTTATACCCTAACTTAGATGCCAACTCTTCCATCATATGGTTCTGAAAGTGCGAACCATGGCCAGTGACAAGCTCTTTCGGAATCCTGAACTGAGTAATGATTTGGTTGAATACAAAGTGAGCGGGTGTCTCACCGTCAGATTTTACTGTAGGCATAGCCTCAACCCATTTTGTGAAGTAATCAATAGCCACTATAATGTGATGGTGTCCCCGAGCTGAAGCTGGGTTGCAATCCATAAAATCAAGCCCCCACTTAGTGAAGGGACCAGCGGTGATAATGGGATGTAACAGGGTAGGTTTCGAGCGCATATTACGTGTGAACACCTGCCAAGGGTGGCACCTCTTGATTGCATCAACACAATCTTTAAAGATCAACGGCCATAAATAACCCACTCTCAAAATATTTTGAGCTGTAGAAAGCCCAGATAAATGACCACCACACGCCCCTCCATGGCAATCATTCAACACTACCTCAGCCTCCTCATGAGTTAAACAACGTCGTAAAATGGAATCTACCCCATGGTGGTACAAAGTATTGTCGACTATAAGGTAGTTCTTAGAGACGTGACGTAATCGTCATCGTTCATCTCGCGAGAGGTGAGTAGGGGTCCTCTGTGTTTGCAGATATACTATGATATCTCCATGCCATGGGTCTAATGTTGAGATTAAGAAGATGTGTTCATCGACAAACGTATCTTCACAAACCAACTCCTAGGCCTCGCTCGGAAAATCCAATATAAGCTCTGCAAAAATTAAAGACTTCTTCGATTTTGCCAAAACAAAGTTGAGATCAAATTCTTGTAGAATGACAATCCATTTATTAAACTTTCCCCCAATCATCCTTCGTGTGAGGATGAACTGAAATGGATTGACATGGGTCACAACCAAGGTCTGGAAAAGGAGAATAGAATGTCTCAAATGCTTAACCGCATGTACGGTAGCTAAAGCAAGCTTCTCAACATGAGAATAATGAATCTCTGCATCAATAAGGTTTCGGCTCAGATAATATATGACATGCTCTTGGAGCTAGTCATCCTCTTGAACCAAAACCATACCAATAGTTTCTAAAGATGCGACCACATACAATAGAAAATCATGGCTATAATCCGGAGGACTAATCACCGGGGCCGATTCTAGGGCTCGCTTGAGTGCATCAAAGGACTCCTGGGCTCGCTCATCCCATTCAAAGGGAGTATCCTTCTTCAAGAGACGCATGAAGCCTCTAGTCAAATTGGCAAAGTTGACAACAAATCTTTGTAAGAAGTTTGCCATGGCTTGCAAACACTGAAGATGATGAATATTCTTTAGGGGAGACAACTGAAGTATTTCCTCAACCTTCAAAGGGTCGACTCTTATACCCTCCTTTGAAACGATGAATCCTAACAAACGACCTGACTTCACGCAAAAGATGCACTTATGAGGATTTAATCTAACTGAATAGTGCCGGCATCTTTCGAATACCAATATCAAGTGATAGGGATGACGCATTCTCATACGAGAATGAGTAGCGAGGTCATCCAAAAATACTTCAATAATAGACTTGAGATCATGGAAGATCAAGGTCATCGCCCGCTGAAACGTAGCTCCAGTGTTTTTAAGGCCAAAAGGAATTTTTCGATACACAAATTTTCCCCAAGGACAAATAAATGCGGTCTTATGTTGGTCCTGAGGTTTAATCTGTATCTGATTATACCTGGAAAAGCCTTCCATGAAGGAGAACACCTCGCTACCCGCACACTCATCCAAAATCTGATCAATAAACGGTGTGGGGAAGTTATCCTTAGGACAAGCACGATTCAAATCATGGAAATCAGTGCATATGTGGATTGATCCCTTCTTCTTATCTACCAGAACGGGGTTTTAAACCCACTCCGTCAAGGAAACGGGATAGATGAAACCGGCTTTCAACAGCTTCTCTATCTCTGCCTTAATGGCGGGTGCTTTCCTAGGATTCACAGCGCGTAAACGTTGTCAAACAGGATTATCATTGGGGTAAGTCTTAATCTCATGTTCGACAATTCGAGGGTCAATACCTGGCATCTCGTCGTAATACCAAGCAAAAACATCATGGAATTCCTTGAATAGCTCGGTATATTCCAAAATATCAGCATGGGAACATTCTGCCCCAATATAGACATTCTCTATTGTGCCAGGATTGCGAGAAATGTTGATAGGAATTGTTGACGATATGTTCGCCATGTTTCCATTATCCATCGAACCAGGAGAGCTTAATGGAACCACAGGACTACCAAATTTCTGACTAAGAATCTCCCTATAATCCTCATGCTCCAAACGGTCAAGCTCTGGAATAAAGTAGGATCTATGATGAAGTTCCTCCCATGGTGGCTGAACTTCTGACATAGCCTTGATAATCGCTTCATCTGAAGGGAAAACCATATCAAGGTAGTCGTGGGCATGAGAAGACTATACTGCCCATGCTGGTAGCACATAGGGGTCTTCCTCCTCCGTCTGCGAAGAGGAAGAACAAGGCTCTGCAACACTCTTGATATTAGCTTGATAAGCTATCATAGCTGCAGGAAATGGCATGCTCATCTCGATGGGCTCACTCGAAGTACTCGATGTAGGAAGAATCCAAGGGTCTTCCATATGGGTTGTGTGAAAAGACACTGAGGTCATAGATGTCGAAGCCTCATCGGAACAAGATCCTATCATGAGGATCGGTGTAGGACAACTAAAGCTTCCCATGAGGGATGGATACATGCCTACACCCACACTCCCAGTTGCCAACTAAGAATGTTCAACGATCGGGATCGAATCTCCCGAAGATGCGGTAATAGACGGATTCTTGAATGCCATTTGATCAATCGTTACAATCTTCCTGTTATGTGGAAAGCATACAATGTGGAACAAGGAAGAAGCAACGGCTTGCATACTATACATCCCGTTCCTACCCAGCAAGAGATTGTAGTCAAGGGGGCGCATCAACCACCTCAAACTCTATCGCCACGATCTTCCTCCCCAAACAGACTTTAAGGGAAGGAAGGATACCATGTGGCCTAAAAGATATCCCATCAAATGCAGTTAACATAGTCATTGATTTAGACAGCTCAAAGGAAACCAGACCCTTCCAATAGGACAAAGACATCACAGAAGCCGCAGTGCCCTCGTCAATCACAGTACGTTTGAGGGTCATACCAAGACATTCTACATGCACCAAAAGAGGCACATAGTAGGTAAAGCGAGGATGCAATCCTGCGGTTTCAAATTTGATCATCGAGGAAGAATCATCACCGTTCACACCAAGAGCAGAAAGCAAAGCCTTCCTTTGCGAAGGACAACTCTGAAGCACTTCCAATGCAAACATTACACAAGGAGTGTGGCCCAAATCCTCAACAACTGAATAATTTTGGGCGTCTCAGGAATTTGGATTATGCCCTGAACGCTTAAGGACTCCCTTAGGAATGCAAGGTGCAGCCTCAGGTTTATCCGCAGGTTTCTCAATGCACAAAGGAGTTCCTGGTGGATTAGGCTCTTTACCTGGGCTGGGTTGTGACGAACTATAGTCTTTTGCACAAGTCACAACCTTAGCAGCACGGACCATGTTAATGCACCCACGACCACTACCCTCTGGTGGATCATCATCACTAGACTGGTCATTGGACTTTGATTTCATATTCTGGTTATGCGGTAAAGGGTTCGTTAGCACAGCTGGGCCTTGTGCTAAGAATCTCGAAGCTTCATCAATCTGAGGGCATAAGTAAGTGAGGTGATCGTCCTTACATAACTTGCAAGGGAACTTAACCTCACGTTTAGCTTGCTTGTCCCCCCCAACATTTTTACCGTTCTTGTCATTATTGTTAGCACTCTCATTCTTATTCCCACCCTTTCGATTATTATTTTTACCCTTCTTTCTATTCCGTCCAGGCTGCTGGTTACCCTTTGGGTCCGACAATTGCACAGAAAGTACATTCATAGTTTGGGCGGGTTGAGATGAAGCCGTAACTTGCCTAGAAGTAGATTGGTTGATTGAGAACTGACCAACTTGTTTTGCAACCGAATCTGTAGGTTTCGCACTTGCAAAACCCACAATTCCATCGGCATGTGGTCCAGGTTTGACTTCGGGATCGAAACTGGAATGAGGAGTGTTGGGAATAATCTCATACAACAAACCGGACTGAGCGTATCTCAAGTCCAGTTCCTATGCCCTAAAAATTGCTTGTTCCTCATTTTGCACTCTATATGTGGAAACATCCTTTGCTATATACGACAATACCGACTTGAGGAGCCACTTGAGAAGGAACTTCGGCGGTATAAAGGCTTTAATTAATCTCTTCCGTCTACGCCACTCTTGAATATGATCAGAAATATGGGTGGCTTTATCTTGCCAAAATGTCAACAAGAGTTCAGTACCAACGTCATAACACACTGGTAGCTGGAAGTGATTAAGAAAAGTCATCGCAAGGTCGTCGAACAAAGTAAAAGCACCCCTAGGTAACTCTATATACCATTTTGCAGCATGCCCTGTGAGGGTGTGTTGAAATAGTCTCAAACAGACTGAGTCCCGATGTAATGAATTCGAAGAGAACCATAGGTGAAACATAGTAATGTGTTTGCTCGGATCCTCTCCTAGTTTTCCTTCGAACTTAGGTATGTCCAAAGGAAGCTTGGTAGGGACAGCCGGACAAGCTGGGTCATGAGCCACAGGATTGTTCGTAAGTCTCAATAACTCAGGAAGATTAAGCGTCGCGAGGAAAAGGAGCCTAGGATGATGAGTTCGATGGACCGCTCCCTGGTTCATATAGGGTTGAGTACCACCACAGCCTTGTCCATAGTTTCCTCCTCCTGTCTGACCCGTATAGGGTGCCGTGGAAGTACCATAGTACGGTGGACCTTGACTAGTAGGAGCTACAAAGCTGTAATTAGGAGAGTAAGCAGGTTGTTGATACCCGCCTCCATAAGGTGAATAAATTTGTCCATACTGCGTCCCATAATAAGGTCCATAGGTCATCGCATGTGATGCCCCATGACACACTCCGTAGGTAGGAAGATAAGCTCTGGAAGTAGGGATATACATACCGGAACTAGTAATCTGACCTCTAGAAGCATGAACATAGCCTCCTGAAGCAACAGGCTGTATGTAAAATTGAGACACAATCGGTCTAGTAACTGCAGTACAGACTTGACTCGTAGCCATGTGCTGACTCGAAGGACCACGTGAATAAGGTGGAGGATGAACATTTGAAGAACTAGGGGCCGAGGACAAAGGAATCTGAGTAATAGGATATGTACTACCACCTATCGTCACTCATCTTAGATCTGGTATCCTAATCGGATCGCTAACCCTAGACCTAGGAGGGATATATGATGTAGCTTCCACCATTGGGACGGAAGGTGCAATGTGACTAGTGCTCCCAAACCTCTCCGCATGGTAAGGAATGAGAGTGCCCCCAGGCATAGTGTTAGCCTCGAAGTCGTATTCGACATGAAATGTCAAATCATGCATAGGAAAACCAACCATACCATAACTACCATAGCTAGTAGTGGCGGGTTCAAAATGAGTCTCGGCGTCCTCCGGCATGCCATACTAGTAACGCGTCAATGGGGAATCAGCCCTAGAGTGAGTAGGTCTATCATGCATGGCTCCTATCTCAGAAATCACAGGACCTAACTCGGCTAAGTCGGGTGAAGGATCATAAGTAGGTGTAAATTCCCCATCGTCTACACGAATGGGAGGAGGTGGCTTAGGAATACCTTCTGAAGAATCCCCCATGGTGTGTGAATCAATGTGTGACATAGTTCACCTGGACTGTCTAGGTCTCTCTCCCAAAGGAGGAGGAGAAGTAGAAGGAAGAAGTCCTGCTAAATGACGAGAATGGCGCAGAACTGCACTTGAATCCACAATGACTCAAAAAATAGCAAGGTCTCTCTATTTACGTAAACCCTAGGCCAACTATCGTGCACAAAGCAATCACTAATAAAATCTAAATCCAAATGCAAGCAAACAAGGGCTGGATAAGTGAGCTCCTGAATGAGGCAGGTATGTCTCGCCTAGGAGAGGCTTGAGACTCCCATACACAACAAGCGGAGGTATGTAACCAATTATTGTGGCCCTCAGCTTCAACGCATAAAGCGACTGTGTTGTCCGACCCCAACCTGGCTGGGATACCTGTAGAATAACCTCTACAAGTACCCCCTCGATATCCTAGGTAAGGCCACTAAGGTCAGCTCAATATAATCAATGCTCAGGAATACAGTCGCAGGCAGGATTGACTGTATGGGCAGGGTAGAAAAGCCCAAAAATCTTGAAAGAGCCCCCAGATACGAATACAATCCTGGAAATATCTCTGGTACTACTCAGTTATGACTAGGGGTCATCTGAATCAATAACCGCTCACACTGCCTCGTGCTTAAAACCACTTATACTATGAAACGAGAACTCGACACAGTTCTCGTTTTTCTCTCTCCTAATTTTAGTAGCTATTTTTACCCCCGTTTCAAAAATGGTTGATGCCAGTATCACACTTTTTCATTTTCAGACATTTTTTGGGGCCTTTGAATTATCTTTGTTGTAAAATATTTTTAATTTCTATTTTCAAGTGTGTTTTTTGAAATTTAACAAAATAACATACATTTTTAAGCAATTTATAATGAAAAACATATACATTTTACGGTTTTTTCTATAAAATAAGACATTTTTATGTACAAAATAAGGCATTTTTATTGACAAAATTGTAAATAATTCCTGAGAATAAAGACATTTAAAACCATTTTCAATGAATTTTCAGACAATTTTTCTCTAAAAATGATCATATTTCATATTAGTTATCGAAAAGTGACGACTCACAT
>LPNX010499001.1:10238-57130 GCA_001517045.1 Pseudotsuga menziesii
AAATACTGAGACACATAATTTTTCATGACGAAACCCATAAAGGGAAAAAGTCTCTTTCTTTAGATGTAGGGAAAGCATCAACTTTTTAATACATCAGTTTTAATTGATTCAATAACTCAAATGAGGAAGCTACCTCTATTTCTTCAACATCAATTGAAAAGAAGCTTCTACTCCTTCTTTGTACAAACATCCACTTGTATTGAAGACTTATATTCTTCTCTAGCTCCTCCATTCCTCCCTGTAGCACAAGCACTAATTTGTTTCACAAAATTTTCAATCTAAAACCTTTTACCTTTTTCAAACCCAACCTGTATCAAATATAAACTTTGTCAAATGCAATTCCGTCACAACTTCTCTGTCAAACCTATTTCTGTCAAAATCATCCTATCAAGACCATCTCTATCAAAACATCTTTGTAAAAAAACAACAACTTAGCTTTGTCAAAACATCTTTGTCAGAATCCAACTTATCTCTATCAAGCAACTCTGTCCAAAATCCAACTTATCTCTGTCAAAATTTCTTTGTCATTCTGTCTCAAAATATCTTCATTTATGCAGCAAGTGTTATAAAAAAAAGACCTCCAATGGCAGAGATATAAATTCTTTCTCAATTCATTTGCATTCAATATCTAGTTACTCTCAGCATTGATGCATAACATCTACTTCACTTCAATGTTCAAGATGACTTCTCTGGGTTTTTTTCAGTCTATAATAACCTCAATTTACTTTTCAAATATCTACAAATCACTTAATTCATTTATGTAGACTACTTTCTTCTTTTATTCACCAATCCACAATTGTATAAGGACATACAAGCATTATATATAATTCAATGAACTACACAGTACTTCCTCTGTTTGAAACAACATGTCACACATTCATAAAGTGTGAAATTCAACTCATATCATATTTACCTAACACAGTCAACTCATTGTTGTTCTCTGAGACATTTTATGTGCTGTCTTCATTGTTGAAACACTTCTTCCTTCATTGGTGTTCTTTTCAATACTTCATTCACTGCTAAAACTTAACGCTTTACTTCATCGTTCTGCTTTTTTAATTGCTGAGACCACTTTAGTGTTCAATGCTCTACATTTTTTATTGTTGAGACACTCCAGTGTTTCCTTCACTGATTTGCATTTTCTTTATTGAATACATACTACACTTTTTTCTGCGCACACACCCAATTCTCTTCACACTCAGAGCATTCATCCATATATTTTTACATGCATTTTCAACCTTTAAACTATTCGATATAGTTATGGTTATGAAAACTTTGAAAACCAATTCTCAAAAAATATACAGTTATCAAAACTGTGTAAACTAATTAAGACAAAGTTTCAAATTGTTTTGGCCATTAACTATTTGTCAACGCTAATAATTTATGGGCAACGTTAATAAACAGGGTTCTTGCAATAAAATTTGGAAACATGCTAATTGATGGATTAACACGTTTGGAATTATTTGAAGGCTTATCACGTTGGAGTCATGCATTTGAGACTGCATTTGAGACTACAGAGGAAACCTTGGAATGCTAGAATCATGTGTTTGAGATTATAGAGAGAGACTGATAAGATTAAAAAGATGATTTGGAAGTATAACCATAATATTGATATCTTAAAGATGATTTGGAAGCATAACCATAAGACTGGAAGCCTAACCATAAGATTGATATCTTAGACATAACGTTCAATAGGTTTTAAGCAATATATGTTTACATGAATGACAAACTCATAACATTTCAAACCGACCAACAAACTCCCCCTTTGTTATTGATGGCAAACATATACATGTTCTCCCCCTTTTGACATCGATGACAAATCAACTCCATCTGTGATCAAGTGTAAGAACCAATGATGCTCCCCCTAACATAAATATTTGTTACTAAATAAACCTGTGCAAAATGTAACCAATCTGCCTGAATATACATGTGAAAGCTATAACCAATCTGTGTAGAAACTGATAATTATCAAGACTGAAAAGAACCACCTAAAATTTGAACCAAAAAGTAGCATAGCAGAGAATCCCCCAATAGAATTCTGTCATTGGAAATATGCAAATCTAATATGTAATTATAACTAGTTGTTCATCACTTTGATAACAAAATGAAAGAGATTACATAGAACAAACACCTAATTGTTCCCTAAGAGTTTCAAATTGCTGCTGAGGTAAAGTATTAGTGAATATGTCAGATATTTGATTATGTGTGCCAACATATTCTAGCTTGATAAGAATGTTTAAAACTTGCTCTCTGAGAAAATGAAACTTAATTGGAATATGTTTTGTTTTTGAGTGCATAACTGGGTTCTTGGAAATGCTAATGGCACTTGTATTGTCACATAAAATAGGAATATGATCATCATAGGTGACATGTATATCTGCTAGCATTTGTTTCATCCAAATTACATGTTTGCAACAATTTGCAGCATCAACGTATTCTGCTTGAGCAGTAGAAAGAGATAATTTTGATTGGTTCTTGCTAGACCAACTTACCAAGCATCCTCCCAGATAAAATGATGCCCCACTTGTACTTTTACGATCATCTACACAACCTACCCAATCTACATCAGTAAAAGCATATAAATCAAGATTGTTACCTTTGGGATACCATAAGACATAATCTGGTGTTCTCGATATCTAAGAATCCTCTTAACTGCAAGAAAATGAGAAGATTTGGGAGATGATTGAAACTGAGCAACCTGACATATTACATTCATAACATTTGGCCTTGTAGTTGTTACATATAAGAGACTACCAATCATAGATCTATATATTTTATGCTCAACATTCTTAGACTCATCTGTGTTACTTAACTTACATTCAGTGACCATGGGAGTTCCTACTGGTTTACAATCTTTCATTTGAAATTTATTTAGCATTTCATTTATGTATTTGGTTTGAGAGATAAAAATGTCTTTATCAGTTCTTCAAATTTGGAGGCCTAAGAAAAACTTTAATTCACCAAGAATAGACATTTCAAACTCATTATGTATACTTTGTGCGACTGTTTGCTAAGCTGGTCATTATCACTCCCAAATATAATATCATCTACATATATTTCAACAATTATCAAGCTATCATGTTCTTCTTTAATGTAGAGATTACTGTCAGTATTTCCTTTTTTGTGTCCCTTGTTGCCTTAGATATTTATTAAGCCAGGAATACCAAGATCGTGGAGCTTGCTTTAGCTGATACAGAGCTTTCTTTAACCTGTAAACATAATTTTCTTCTTTAGATAGTTGAAATCCTTTTGGTTGTTCCATGTAAACCACTTCTTCTAGTTCACCATTTAAGAAAGCAGACTTGAGATCCATTTGATAAACTTTAATTTGTTTAGAACAAGCATAAGCTACAATTAATCTAATTGCTTCCATCCTTGCAACAGGAGAATAAGTTTCACCATAATCTATGCCTTCTACCTGAGCATAACCTTTACAAACCAGTATAGCTTTGTTTCGAGTCACCTTACTTGCTTCATCTAATTTGTTTCTGAATACCCACTTAGCCCCAATAACATTTTTGTTCATAGGTCGAGGAACTAGTTCCCAGGTTTCATTCTTTTCTATTTGACTTAACTCTTCCTTCATGGCTTTTACCTAATGTTCATCATTAATTGGTTCTTCAACATTCTTAGGTTCAAATAAAGAAATTAATGATACTTGTTCTTGATTTGTAATTGATTCTTTCCTTTTACTTCTTGTCTCAACACCTACATTTATATCACCAATTATTTGATCTCCAGGATTATTTCTTTGTCTCCTTTTACTTGGAGTTTTGGATGGAGTTGAACCTTGTAACAAAGTAGAAGGAGTCATATTTTCATTTTTTATTGATTTAGTTTCCTCTTTGTCACTTTCTTCTTCTTCCTCCTTAAGTTTGTTATATATTTGATAATATTTCTTTTCAGTTTTTTATTTCAAGAACGAGGATTCATCAATCTTGACATCTATAGATTCAACAGTGTTCCTTAGTCTAAAATTATAACATTTATACACCTTTATTGAACATGAATATCCAACCATATGCCTTCATTAGTTCTAGAATCCAATTTACCCATATGTTTATCAATTCTTTTAATATAGCACTTACTCCCAAAAATTCTGAAGTGTTTTATACTAGCTGATCTACCTTTCCATAACTGATAAGGTGTTTTATCATTATTATTTATTAAAAATATTCTATTCAATATGTGTACAACAATATTAAATTATTTAGGCCGAAACATATTACTCAAACTACACTTATTTAACATTGTTCTTGCCATCTCCATAATAGTCTTGTTTTTCCTTTCAACAACACCATTTTGTTGGGGTGTTTCTATAACAAAGAATTGTCTTTTACTTCCATTTTCATCACAGTAATTATCAAACTAATTTGACACAAACTCTCCCCCATTGTTTGACCTTAAACACTTAATCTTCATATCAATTTCATTTTCAGTCAATTCTTTGAAAACTTGAAAACAATTAAATGCTTCAGACTTCTTTTTCAATAAAAATAACCAAGTCATTTGAGTGAAATCATCCACAAATAACAGGAAGTACTTTTCACCGTTTAATCATGTTTCCCTCATAGGTCCACAAATATCAGTATGTATTATTTCCAAAGGCTTTGTTATAGAATATTCCGTTGTTTTAAACTTGATTCTAGTTTGTTTACCATGTTTACATTGCTTGCAAATAAAGATAGAAAGGTTCTTTATAACAGGTAAGTCTCTTATTGCTTCCTTTTTATTTAACTGAATCAATTTATCAAAATTAATGTGCCCAAGTC
This sequence comes from Pseudotsuga menziesii, assembly GCA_001517045.1. Lineage (NCBI taxonomy): Eukaryota > Viridiplantae > Streptophyta > Pinopsida > Pinales > Pinaceae > Pseudotsuga > Pseudotsuga menziesii. The sequence goes on from LPNX010499001.1 coordinate 15,011, forward strand.
TTTTGTGCCATAACCAACTTTCATCTTCATTCCAAGATAACAATTTTCATCCTGCTCATCTAATATGTAAATATTATTTGGTGTCCTTGTAGCTGTTCCAACTAACTGATTTGTTTTGACATTTCTAATTCGAAACTGCTTGGAATCAAATATCATAAAGTGCCCTTTATCACATTTTTGACTTACACTTAACAAGTTATGTTCCATGTCTTCAATCAATGAAACATTTTCAGCCATATTTTATTTATTTATTTAGACATGCAGTGCCTTTTCCAATTATTCGAGCTGACTGGTGATTACCAAATGTAACTATTCCCTCTTTGCCTTCATCTAAAGCAATAAAATTCTATTTTCTACATGTCATGTGTTTTGAACACCCACTATCAACACAACGCTTAACTCTATGGTCTGGTTGTAAATCAAGATTGCAATCTTCAATGTTTAGGTGTTGATTTTTTTTTCCATCATTTAGTTTTCACATCTGTGTATTTGCTTATAGCATATTTTAAGAAGTTTATAGGGAAATTTCTTGCTATATGCCAAAAATTATTGCATTTGTAACATTTAAGTTCAATATTTAAGACATCAAAACTATTATATGAATTATTCATAGTGTTTAGATTTCTTCTCCCATACTTAAATCTAGATATATCATAGTTGTTCCATGCAATCCTGTTTCTTAACAAACCATTACAGAAAATTGCTTTATGCCCATACTTACGGTAGAAAAAACAATATCCATCAAATCTATCTTGATACCTGTCATAAATTATTCTTTGAATTGTTGATTTAACCTGATTTCTTTCTTGCTTTTCTGATCCAATCTGCATACTGGTATTCTTTTTCCATGTTCCTATTTTCTCAAGAGTTGTGCTTGTACTTGCATTAGTAGTCTCTGATTTATACACTATTCCAGTCTTGTTAGTGCTTGTACTTGCACTAGTAGGATTTATTTCATACCCTATTCCAGTCTTGTCATTAGTAGATATTTGACAACTAATAATCTGATTTAGAATTTTTGAACTACTATTCATGTTACTTTCTTTCAACTTTTTCCTTAAAGAAACAACTTCAATCTTCAGACATTCATTGTCTTTAACTTTCTCTATAAGAACCTTGTTTAATGCTTCTTCAGTTAATCTAGCTTCTTCTATTTTAACTTTTAAATCAATTATCATTGTCCTAGTTGTCACAACCCCAAATTTTCACAAAAATTTAAAATTTTTGAGTTAACAATAAATGTTATAACCTGCGGTTCTACTAACAGCTAACAGTTGGCCTAAAGATCAGTTAAGTAATTGGTTTCTACAATAACTTAACGGTTTACTTTTCATAGCAAGATTAAAATCTTTTTGTGTGTTATTTGCTTCAGTTTACTGATTAGCTCTTTTATGTCAGTAGGTGGAATTTATTGTTAAATACAGGGCTTACTTAGCATTCGTGCTAATGCAGATGAATATTGTTTCTTATAGGTTTTTACAGGTATGATCAATCGAGTATATATTTTAAAAAGATTTATTAGTGTCAGGAGTATTTTGTTTGCAAATTAAAAAGATTAGTACAATAAGATGCTAAACACTAGACAACTCCTGCAAGGTAAAATCATTTGATTTTCATTAGTTGTTCAAATAAACAAGCTTGGAAAAAGTGTAATGACAGTACAACATAATTGCGACTTTATCACTAGAATCTCAAATATGTGTATTTCTTCTTTAGTCTAAGTGGTTAGTAATACTCATAAACATTGTTTTCTTGACAATATTTTTGCAATAATATATTGTCTTGCCTATATAATCATTGTCCCTTAAATTATTTCTATAGGGTACTCATAGCCTATTATATTATAAACAGTAAGAACTTTTGAGTGTAGAAACTATGACTATTATACTCTTCTACAAGAGCTTAAGGCTACCCATACTTTGTTCCCAAGTTTATCTCTGAGTTCTACTTACTTTTGAAAATGTAATAGGATCGTCCTTATTCCTATCATCAGTTTTATCTCTGTAATTATCTTACTGTCCACTAGACACTTTGTATGAACATAAATCCAAGTTGGAAATACTCCCAAGTATTAACAAAGTAATGTTGCATAAACTATACGACATAATTTTGTGATAATACTTTTATCTTTAAATTTGTACTACTTCATAGTTTTGATGCTATGGGAGTTATCAGTTCATTTATAATTCTTAGTTATGCATAATTGACTTGTTTGATGAGCCATCAATCTACAAAAGTTTGCTATTGTCACGTATTCAATTCTAGCCTTAACTTCTTGGAATTATTATAAGATGCTATCTATAAATGTTAGACTTAGAATATCCCTAAAGTAAAAAGGGTTTTCTATGCCCAAGATATAAAAAATGAGTGGTATATCAATGGTTAACTTACCAAGCACTCAAATCCCAACCTTCATTGTGTTCAAGTTTGCAAGGAACAACTCAAGGGTCTTAATGCTTTGCTACTAGTGTCGCCACAGTCTTGTAATAGTTATCATGCACTATAGTAAAACTATATTAAAGACTTAACTATGTCCTAATCTAAAAACATAACATATATCATATGCTTTCTATCTTATTAAAACAAAGTTATAAAATGGTTATGCCATCGCTTAACTCATTATGGTAATGTTTATTATAAAAAAATATATGTTGTTGTAGCAATGGTTTTGGCTTATTCCACGTCGGGTTTATGTTTATGGTTATACATGGCACTAATGCTTGGTCAACGTAAACTCTCCACGATAATAATCTGGTGATTAGGTTCATATAGTACATGATGCAAATGATTAGAGGTTTGGTTCCAAATTATTGGGATGTTGTTATAGTTTACCCCACGCTGCAAAAATCAAACAATAATATAATGTCTCCATGCAGGAACTATGGATCACGACCCTCGTTGTTTGAATAAATTTATGGCTACGTGGAGGAATCCTGTCCATGTGTGGAAAATATAAAACACTTTGAAAACCTAACCTAATGCATTATTGTCCCACAGTTTACGTTGCTCCAGGGTTGCTTGGGCTCATCACCCATGGCCGTCGTCATTCTCCTGGTTACCGTCACCTTATACCTTGACTCTAAGCTACCTCCGTCCTCCAATGAGTGGTTTTGATTTCTCGTTCTTTCTCTATCAATCATGGAGTTGTTCTTCTTGTTGTTTGTATTTTGCTACCTGTGAAACCTTCTTCCCAAGGTCTATTTAGTTTGGTGATTCTTCAGTTTTCTTCTCGGCTCTTCGTAGCTTGCTACTGTGTGAGGTTTTGAGAGTTGATAGGTTCTCCACTGTGCCATTTATAGGTGGCAGTGCTCACAAAATGGTTCACCCTACTCCCAATGATAGGTAAATATTACATAAACATTTCTTTTATACACAGCAAGTTTCAATAAAGAAATACTTTCCAGATTTTTGCACGTAAGGTGATTTTTTTGACAAGGGTTTACACTTGCTGTAGATGCTCATTGAAGCGCAACTCGTATAGGGATAAGAAGACAACCCTTATGACAGTCGTGGCTCGTGGCTCAATCTTGGGTAAGCCCTGTGGCCTGAAAGATGGGTTCTCTCCTTAAATGCAGTTGGGGTGGTCGTTGGACTCACCCAGGTTTGAATACCCTTTCTCGTCTTGCCACGAGTTATATTATGTTTTTTACTGTTTATAGGTTATTTATAAGCATGTTTAAAAATTAAACCCTTGATAGGGTGGGTGCGCATTGTGAGTGTAGTGTTTTTGGTCAAAGCTTGGCTTCACAGTCTGTTTTGGTTGTACATTTTGCGAAGGTGGCTTCGCCGCAAGTTGTTTTGGTTGTTAACCGTTTAAGCTGTACTCTGTATAATTTAGGGTCTATACCCTTCTGAATATTACTAAAGTTGAACTCAGTTGAGTATTTATCAGTTTTTTATATATTAAATTTTGAAGGCTGGTACTCAAAGCCGTGATGTAAATCTTTATTATTTGATGAAATTTGCAGGTTAGGGTTTGACCTGTAAAACCCTTGTTTGGTTTATTTTACTCTTAAGTTAATAATTATGTTGTTTCTCTATTTTAGTCTATTTGTCCTTAAAGGACTAAGAGTGGATTATTTGACTATTTAGATGATTACAAAATTATACGAGAAAAGGATTATTATGTCTGCAATAGTAATGTATTAGTTTTAAGGGTTTGAACCCCGACATTTAGATGTATGTTGTTATTAATAGACTCTGTTTCTTTTATAAATGCAATTGCACCTGTTAGTCAATAATTTTAAAAGAAAGTAACCTAAGTAAAACCTAGGTTACTAAAGTACTAAAATATTTATAATTTATGCTCAAAACATGAGCTAGGATTTACTCCCTTCTATTTTAAATAGGATAGTGTTTCCTATATTATTACCTTGTAATTTTTATTAATGTTATACAGTTTTTCTTTAATTTGTATTTATAAATTATTAACCTAGAATTGTCATTGTTTAAGAATAATATTTATATTTATAATACTATTATTTAAGTATAACATACATTCTCAACTTTTGTTGGTTCTTGTTTATATAGTGGTTATGAGTGAAGGCAGACTGTAATCTTTGTGTTCATTTAATTTCAATTTGTATCAGTGGGTTACTTAGAATACAAAGTTAAAAGAACCTCCATACTTATTAGTATTCTTTATATTTACATATTTCTACAAAAGTATAAAATAGTTTATAGTATTAACTTAAGACTCTAAGTTATTACTATCCTTTAAAGCTCAGTAAGGACTACTATAGCCTTTATCATATTATTTAACTATAGTTCAAATAGATACAGGAAGATTAATTGTTACTAGAGGGAAAGGCTATTAGTACTATATTTATATCTATTCTTAACATAAACTATTAACTTCCAAATGATAAGACTAATTCTCCTATTTCCAAGTAAAGTACAGTTTATGTAAACAAAGACTGTGTAGAAAATAATTGATAAAATTTACCTACTAATGTCAATTAGTACTATGAATAATATTCTGTATTAACCTGCTATTTGCACAGTCTATTTCTGATAACATGTCTACAAACAAATTAATAATCTTTCTAGAAAGCATCCATCTACTGAAAAGTAACATTTCACTACTATGAAAACTTAAATATTCAATTCATTTATAATCCTACCATACTTCATTTACTTAAACAAAATACTTGTGCTAGAGTACGATCTGGATTACTCTAGATGGGGAAAAACACAGGTAGGATTTATCTTTCATCACAGTACAGATCTAGTCTACAATAACTAAGAGGTTTTCACACAGCATATCTTAACATCATTCCTTTATTGATCATACATAGAGATAAACTATAACACAGGAATAAAATGGTAATGAAACTTGTCTTTAAAACTGGACAACAATAGCAATGGGAGGCCATTCCTCCCTACCAACTCCTGGAGAGTGCTCAAACAACGACTTCTCAGGACCCCCGATCCTGTTCTAGTCTGCTTGGCTAGAACTAGGTGGAGCAATCATCAAAGTACCAGTCCTGAGAGTCAATACCAACCCTGCATACTGCAGTAAGATATTTCAGCTGCAAAGCTGTAGTAGATCAACTTCCTACAGTTTACCCCTCAAACACCTTCCTTCAATTTCCCTTTCCCAATGAATTCCTTGAAGTACATTCACCTGAATGATTATTCTCCTGGAATGAGCAGCCTCAGCTCTCTACATTGGGCACTTTTAATAAGATTGCCTAGGTCTTTTTGGGTTAGTTGTCATTAATTGAGCCACCTGCTCTGATCCCACTTTCTTGGGGGATCATGACCCCAAATGTAGGGAAGTTTCCACCTGCAACATAGGAAGTGTTTGAGGATGCTGCCACTTGTATTTTTTCTCTCCACCTAGTTCCTTCCACCACTTGACCAGTAACACTCTTTTTAACAACCCTGCCAGGCTGTTGTCTCCACTTTTATTTATTACAAATTAAATATTCAAAATTACATTCCACATCCTTGACTCTGTTGAGTCATAAGTTTCCACTTAGCATTAAATTTAACATAATGTTTGGGAATAATATCAAAATAAGATAACATTACTTTACAAAATTGGGGCATGTGACACCAATGCTTGCTATCAATTTGCTAGATTCTTGTAAGTCTTCTTCAATTTTCTTTATTTCTTCTTTAAGAGACTTATATTCCCTTCTTTTAATTCAAAGTTTGGTTAGTGCACTTACAAGTTCTGCTTCTAGATCAACTTCAACTTCTTCTTCTTCAATAAATTTATCATTTTGATTATCTAAAGCCAGAAATAGTCTAATGTCTCAGCTTTAACCACTTCCATCCATATCTGATGAATCGCTATCATTCTTTATGAATGGACTCTTATTTTTATAAGAATTTATTTGAAATGGGTTCTTGTATTTTTTATTGTATTCTTTAGTCTTTCTATTACTTTCTTCTTCACCATTAGAATGTTTATTGAAAGGATACTTGGAAGCAAAATGTCCTATTCTACCACAATCAAAGCATTTGAGAGGAATTTTACCTTTGTACTTTCCATTACCTCTTCTTGGATTTTTTACAAATTTAGCTTCTTCCACATCTTCTTCTAAGTCTTCATGATTGTTGATTTCAGTTTCAACTTTTTCTTGTCTCTCTTTACTGCCTTGAAAGTTGCTTCTTTCCTAGAAGGATTCTCACTAGTAGTCCTCATTTCATATGCTGTTAGTATTCCATGTGATTCATCCATTTCTAAAGTATCAATATTAGTTCTTTCTTCTAAAGCAGATACTTTTGAGTTAAATCTTACATGTAAAGATCTAAGTTCATTTTGCACAATATTGATATCTTTAATATTTTCTCCTAAACCTCTCATGGTATTAACTACTTCATCAATGCGTAAGAAATAGGTTGTTATATCTTCATTTTCCTCCATCTTTAATCTTTCAAATTGATTCCTATAAGATTGTAGTTTAGCAGTCTTTACCTTAGCATCTCCTTCATAAATATTTTTAAGTTTTTCCAATAATTCTTTTGCTGACTCACAGTGAAAACCTTAACAAATTCAGAACCTGGAAAGCCTCCAAGAATTGCATACATAGCTTTGGAATTACTTTCATAGAGTTTTTTACTTATGGCATCTATTGGAATAGTTATTGGATTTCTGTATTCATTCAACATAGCTTGCCAAACATCAACTCCTTGAGACTGCAAAAAAAACTTCATCCTAACACTCCAAAAAGCATAGTTATGCCCATGAAATAAAGGTAATCCATGTTTAGTAAACTCAGATTTCTTATCCATCATAAACAATCAAATAATTCTAGTAGTTAAATTGAAACTGAAGCAACCGACTCTAATACCGATTGTTGAAGCAACCGACTCTGAGTCATGCATTTGAGACTACGTTTGAAACTGCAGAGGCAACATTGGAATGCTGGAACCATGCGTCTGAGACTGCAGAGAGATACTGATAAGATAAAAAAGATGATTTGGAAGCATAACCATAAGATTGATATATTAAAGATGATTTGGAAGCATAACAATAATATTGGAAGCATAACCATACTATTGATATCTTAGACATAACATTCAATAGTGTTTAAGCAATATATGTTTACATCAATGACAAACTCATAACATTTCAAACTGACCAACGTTTAGAACCCATAAATGAACATAAATGGGAAAACCAGAACCTATGTTTGAGCCCCTCTCATCACCATGAGAGTTACATTCGTAAACCATGAAGGAGGAGAGAAAGAATTGAAAATATCGTAGTTCCATGGCAATAAAAAGTAGAAAGATCCATCAATCCTACATATAACTCCTGACACATCATCCATAAATAATTATAGAATTCATTTAAACCTCCATGGCACATAAACATAATAAAATAACATCAATAAGTATATGAACAAATACTTATCTTTAATGACACTTGGCTGCCATAGGACAAATTTCCTTCTAGTCATAGACATAGTCAATCCTTCCTCGCTTGAATAGGTCACCCCTGTGTTGAGACAATGGATCCACATGTAGAGAATATCTTAGTCTAGAAACTGGTGCAGGTTGGTCAAACCATAGCCAACCCCAACCAACACTTTCAGGATCTTCAGGCTCCCACACTTAGCAGAACTTCCAAATTTAGCCTAATGGCCAAATTCTGCTCAAATATCACCTTCCCGCAATTTTGCCTATGAAATCGCCATTCCGACACTCTGTTTCCGCAATAGAGTCCCGCTGTCGGGATGCGTGATGCGGGATCTAAAAATACCCAAGTCATGCCTCACAACTTTACTCCCTAAATGGCCTTCCCGAAATCGGGTTTCGGGATGTGGGATCCCAACTTACCAAAGTTGCTCCCCCAAAAATCTCTTCCTGAAATTCTTCCCCCACAATTATCCTAGCCATTAGATCTTTTCGGCCTTCCCATTAACCGTCGATCTTATTTTTCGTGTGGACCTCTCAGATATCTGTGGATTTGTTAAATTCCTCGCAACCTTTGTTGCGGGATTCTTTTGGACCGTCAGATATTGATCTGCAAACTCAATCTCCAGCATCCATTCTCTGTAAAAACTTGTTATGGAAGAAAACCTACGGGTTGCACTAATTGATCATAAAATTGATCAATCCAACCTGCAATCTTCTCGATTCTTTATCCTAACACTCTTATGCATCCATCTACACTCTATTTCAACTATTCAAACAAGAAATTAATTCGTGAATGTATTAACTCCTCAGAAATACACAAATTTTCATTAAAATGCTGAAGTTAGCTCTGCACAGATACACAGTTCAACACAACACATGCATAAATTCTAACAACCCAACAAACACATGGTTAATCCTTCTATTAAGTAACAATGTAAAATGCATACAACTTGGATCGCTCTCCTTCCGATTCGTCAAAATATTTACAAATAGAACTAGACGTACATCTGTACTTTACCCCACAAACTCAGAATTCTAATGCTAAAGAGCAGAACCCCCTCTACATCTCTAAACTGTCTATTTATCCTAAAAGTATGACTGCCTCAATTGAGTGGTCCTGCAACTGAAAACAAACAAACTCCTAAGCATGATGAAAATGTCTTTTTCAGAATGAAATAAACCTATGGTCTGATCTCCATGAAGGGAGTCATGATACATAGCCGCTCCTATGGTACAAACATACAATGACTCAGCAAAACAAAATAAATCAAAATATATGCCATAGCATGTGACCAACTCATCACATTGCTGGCATGCCATGATGCTCCTGCATCAGACTCGCAAGGTAGAAAAATTATGAACCCCTATTCATTTGATCAGCTACAGTGAAACCCTTGGCTTCCAACTTTGCAGCACTCATCGAAGTGGAATCATCTGTTGGTCGCTTCTTCTACTTGATCAAATACTCCAGATAGTCCTTCCTCCTTGTACTCTTTACCACTTTAGAGTCCATAATGGCCTCAAATTCCAATGATTGTGCCACAGGCATCTGCCCCACCCATTGTAAGTCTTCAGTAGGATATTCACCTTCTGCAAAGGTTCCAGTGTCACCTGTTACATAAGGATATAGATCTGCTACATTAAATATTGAAGATATACCCACTCCTGTAGGAATCTTTAGTTCATAAGAATTTGATGAAAATTTTCTGATTACCTTGCAGGGTCCAATCTTCTTCATCTTTATCTTGTTATACTCCCCTTTTGGAAATTTGTCTCTCTTCAGATATGCTAAGAACAAATCTCCTACTTCATAGTTCTTTTCCCTTCTTTTGGAATCTGATCTGGCATTGTAACCGGTGTTACTATGTTGTAACCTTTCTTTCACTTGCTCCTGTAGCTTGCTAATCCTTATAGAAAACTCTTCTCCATCGGAACTTCGTTTCTCCAATTGACCTAAGTCACAAAGTTCACACACTCCTCTTGGATGCATTCCATATAGATTTTGAAATGGACTCATCCATGTGCTTCTGTTTGGTGAATCATTATAGGCAAATTCAACTTGAGCTAATACTCTGTCCCACTACTTAGGACTCTCCCTAATCAAAGTCCTCAACATACTCCTATTGACTACTTTGGTTTGTCCATGAGACTGTGGGTGATATGCTGAACTGAAATTCATTCTGGTACCCAACTTCTTCCACCAGGTCCTCCAGAAATGATATGTGAACTTCACATCTCTGTCTGATACAATGCTTCTAGGTAAACCATGTAGCTTCACAACTTCATCAAAGAACAAGTTAGCAATATGTGTAGCATCACTAGTCTTGTAACATGGAGTGAAATCTGCCATCTTAGTGAATATATCAACAACAACAAAGATAGAATCATGTCCCCTTTGAGTTCTTGGAAAACCCATAATGAAATCCATACTCATAGAATCCGAAGGCATAGTTGGAATAGGCAATGGTGTATACAATCATGTGTTCTAGATTCTCCCTTTAGCATGCTGGAATACTCTGCATCTATTTACAAACTTCTCCACTTCAGACCTTGTTGTAATCTCACAAATCACATAAGGTTACCAATAATGCACACTAAAATATACATATAAAAGAGAGACAAGAGATAAGAACAAAACATGTGAATTAACAGATTATATTACATGAATGAGTCCATACAACACAGAGAACTGAACTGAGTTCTCATCTGGCTCAACAGCCTAATATATATGATTACAGAAGGGTTACAAAATAACTACCTGTCAGTTCGGTGAACCAACACGACCTTAGGTGGTCGACTTAATCTATAGTTTAGTCAGTCGACCGACTTAGTCAGCTGATCGACTAAGTCAGCTCATCGACTAAGTCAGCTCATTGACTTAGTCAGCTAATCGACTAAGTCAGCTATTGTTCAAGTCAACTTATCAACTTGCTCCTTCTACATCTCCCCCATGAACAAAACGTTTCTTCGTCCTGAAGAAACAGGGAGGTACAAAATTCTTCCTGGCTAGTCTCAATCGTTATTATGGTGGGATGTAAAGTCTGATGGTTGGTATTTTCTGTACACATACTTCTACAATGTTTGGGACTGTTACTGTGAGGTGATGTTGGAAATTTGTCCAACTCTACAAAATTTTCTGCATTTCGATGGTGAGTGTGGTCAAGCCTGATAAGATTGACATCTTCTCTGAAATGGATACTTCAGCTATCCTCTCCATGTCGGGACCCATAAACTAGTCCTTCTCCTCTGCAGTCTCGATAAGTCATTTCATCTATGGGAATATGATGTCAAATTTCTCCAAGTTAGGGAGAGCTTGTTGCACCCACTGATGTGCTTCCCTTTCTAGTCTCTGCAATTTGGCTGTTTCAAGCACTATTTGTTCTTCTATTGTCATTATGAGTGCTTCCTTAATGGTTTTCCTGCTTTCTAGTGCCTGAATCCCTTGACGAGTCTGCCAAGTTCGTTGATAGACTTGGCCGTAGTAATTAGGCCAGTCTCTCAGTATTTCTTCAGTTACGATAGACTCCTCCATGTGATCTTGCAACACTTTGTAAGCTTTCGTGAAGGCGGTGTGCTGTGCCATTAGGAGTCTGGCAGTTTCCTATTTTTGTTCCTTCTTTATTTCCTGAAGCTATTTTTTGAGGGCCGAAACCATGCTCTCAAATAGCTGATACTCCCTCTCGAGCGGTTTATCTATGTCAACCTCGACGGGGCTGTTACGGAGAGAAATTCCTATGGCTTGTGGTACCACAACAGACAGCTTTGACTCTAGAAATCAATATTTCCCAATATGCAATAGAAATAAAATGTCTAACACTAAAGGATCAGACCTCGTACCTTATTCCGGACGGTTGAAGTAGATCCCCGTTGAGCTTTCCAATCTTCAGCTTGAATTGATATAATACTTTCTCAACAACAAGTAAACAATACAAGCATACTATATATCATGGTGTTAGATCTATTCTAGCATATATAATCAATAATGTAAAAGTATTTGACATATTCCAATGGATACAATATTTAATCAAATACACATCATTGGACAGGAAAAGATAGTTCTTATTAATATAAATCAAAGATTACAAGATAGATACAACCTCTGACAGCACGTCTACGAACTAGAGAAACTGAATCCCCCACTTGGGCCTCCACCACCTCAATCCTCCATCTCACGATAGCAATCTCACTAGCAAAAGGAAAGCTTGGGAAGAACACAAAAGTGCTCCAAAGGGACAAAGGGATGCAGACTCAAGTATAAATTCCGGCAACAATGGACTATAGTTTCTTTGCTTTCAATCTCTCTATATGCCTTCAATGTACAAAAGGGTTCCTTATATAGCTTCACAAGGGATAATGAAGGGTCGAATCCCAGCGATCTCAAGGAATATGGAAGACCATGAGTTGAATGAGTCGGATCCATGTCAAGGAAAACTCCAAAAGGATTTGGATTATGCACACATCCCGATGTATGCGGTTATATGGGTCAAACCTGCATATGTACGCAGTTATCAAGTAAAAAGCCGCATATATCATTTTTCATATAGTTTTAGGGATGATCAAGGAAACATCAAAGGATAAAAGATGGTCCATGGGGTCTAAAGAGTCTACAGTGGGACAGTGGAAGGCCATACAAAGTGTGATTCACTTGGAGTGGTGAAATCCGCTATAACAGATGCCCCCTAATGTGTGAGGTCATAGGGGTCATACGATGGCTGAAATACATTATAATTCCATTCCAGAAGTGGAGTGATGAAGGATCCCAAATGGAAGACCAGCCACCCAATCAGCATAGTAAAATAATACAACTCTTCATATAACTGCAAGTATATATAGCAGTCATGGATACATAAGAGTACAATGGCCATGAATAGGCATGATACATGATATCACATATGTGGTCATCACCATGTACAATATACATAGATCAGAATCTCCATGATGAAGATATACACAGGACCATGATCTCAAAAATGGCTGAAGATATACAATAGATCAAGATATCCATAGTGGCTGGACATATCTTACATACACTGGAATGAAGTCACGAGAGCTAAAATCTCATGAACACTAGCATGATCAAGGAGGTAGCATATAAGAGATGCCACCAGTCTGGAAGGTATTCTACACAAACCGCTACGAGTACATGTCCTACTATGCGAATAGAGGTGTCGAGGTCAAACATAGTAGTCCATCGTCTGATTACCGGGCATTGATGTATACCGTTAACAGACGCGAGATTACCCACCGATAATGAAAATGGGAATAAAGGTACTAGAGTGCAAACTAACAAGTGTGAATAGATGTGTTGAGGTCGAACACTTGAGAGAATCCATCGATCAGGGGACATTGATGTATTCCCAAGAAACTGTCGATGGCGAGAGAACCTGCCACTGATGATTGCAAGTCTCAAGGCACTCAAAAGGACTCTAGATTCCAATCCCAGAATAAATGATCTAAAGTCGATGGGATGAAATCTGCTGGAAGGAGGGCATTAAGGTATCCCCCATCATCCAACACGAGGTACTCAGCAAAGCTGTCTAATGCGGAAGGAATTGATCATAAGGTGCACGAACCAGTAACTATACCGGGAATGGCCGACATGCAAAGTCAAGATAACTGAGGAATGGCCGACACAGGTTTCAACTTCCTTCAAACAAGATCATAACAGTGTATGGTGACTGAATGAAGGCAGCATAGACTCGATATACAAACTGGGACATCTCTGTGACATAGGAGGCATCAACAGAGGCTCCATAGAGACTGGAAGCTTAACCAGTCGGTGGAGATAAACTCAGATAAATGAGTACAACTCCTAAGTCAAACTATAACCCAACTAATGGATGTGATATACAGTGCTCTATTCGAAGGCGACACGACTCGACAACTGCCAAAGATAACATCTTTCCTTTTCCGGCTTTTTGGTTTTTTGATTTTTTTTTTTGGACTTTTTCAGTTATTTGAAAAGCTTGAAAAAAGAATAAACTAGCTGTATAGTTACAAACTAGGAGGAGACGAGTGTCATAAGGGAAAACAAACTAGTTCCAAGAAGTGGAACATACCTATGCTCAATGCAAGGATACATGTGTAGGATATCGACACTCGGGGGAAAATCCCCTCTCGGTAAAAAGGGAAATCAAGCTATGAAGGATATATAAAATGGCTCTGCATGGCTAGACATGAGACAAGCTCGGGCTATATGGCTGAAACGCAATGTCAGGGGAGCCGGCATAAAGCTCAATAAGGCAGGAAAATCTCATGATAATGCATTCACAACTTGACATAAGGGAGTCCTGAGGGAAATAGGCCAGCATAAGATCAAGAGGAGTATGAGGCTCTTGCGAAATGTCATGGCAATACTATACAATGAACTCCCAGACCTAAGAGAGGACTCACAGCATGGGTACCAAATAAAAAAGGGATCTAATTATGAGCACCCATGTATAGGAAAGCTCTACCATTCACACAGTACCACTTCTAACAGTATCATGAAAGTTCCATGATAGCATGGAATGGGTTTGTACCTAAGGTTAAGATGGAACGGTCATAAGGCAATGCATAAGTGCAAGCAGATGTGAAATCCTAACCTATATGCCAGTTCAGACATGATACCTATGATAGGCATGAACGGGTCGAAATCTCAGAGAGAGTGTACAAAAACGTGGACTCTACATGACGACCATATTAGTCCAAAACAACCCAAAATAGTCAATGAAGAATCCAAACTATAGGATACAGGGAGGAATGATCATGACAACAGAACCCAAAGGAAACAATGCGGTGAACGATGAGACATAAAAAGGAAACTAAGGTGTAGACCCAACGTTCACGCATCCACTACCACCCCCATGAGGGTGACCACTGGTGTAAAGGCCGAGCGAAGGGAAAAAATCCTCCACAATGGAGTAGAGGATAGAATGTGACCACTTCAAATATATGAGCAGGGTAAGGGGTTGTGATGCCCCCAAGTCTAACACCAGGGTCCATACTAGGACCAACATGGGTGATAGGATACCAGGCATGTCGAAAATAAAAGGACCTAAAATCAAGAGAGAAAAAATATACTCAAGTAACCACGATCCCAAAGGCCAACTAGCGCAAAAAGAGCACACTCCTAAGAAAATCTACAGCCAAAATACAAGCAAACCACGGGGAGGATATGTGAGCTCCCAAATGCAGCAGGTATGTCTCACCTGGGAGAGGCTCGAAACTCCCATACACTACAAGCAGAGGTACGTAACCAATTATAGTGGCCCTCAGCTTCAACACATAAAGTACACACCATAACAAACAATAATTGGTTACATACCTCCACTTGTAGTGTATGGGAGTTTCGAGTCTCTCCCAGGCGAGACATACCTGCTACATTCGGGAGCTCACATATCCTCCCCGTGGTTTGCTTGTATTTTGGATGTAGATTTTCTTAGGAGTGTGCTCTTTGTGCGCTAGTTGGCCTTTGGGATCGTGGTTACTTGAGTATATTTATGCTCTCTTGAGTTCAGGTCCTTTTATTTTCGGCATGCCTGGTATCCTATCACCCATCTTGGTCCTAGTACGGACCCTGGTGTCAGACTTGGGGGCATCACAGCCCCTTACCGTGCTCATAGATTTGGGAATGGTCATATTCCATCCTCTAATCCATTTGTGGAGGATTTTTATTCCCTTCGCTTGGTCTTTACACCAGTGGTCACCCTCATGGGGTGGTAGTGGATGCGTGAATGTTGGGTCTACACCTTATATTCCTTTTTATGTCCCATTGTTCACTGCATTGTTTCCTTTGGGTGCTGTTGTCATGATCATTCCTCCCTATTCCCTATAGTTTGGATTCTTTATTGACTATTTAGTGTTTGTCATGTAGAATCCACGTTTTGTACACTCTCTCCGAGGTTTCAACCCATTCATGCCTATCATAGGTATTATGTTTGAACTGGCATTTAGGTTAGGATTTCGCATCCGCTTGCACTTATGCATTGCCTTATGACCGTTCCATCTTAACCTTAGGTACGAACCCATTCCATGCTATCACGGAACCTTCATGCTATTGTTAGAAGTGGTACTATGTGAATGGTAGAGCTTTCCTATACATGGGTGTCCTAGTTATCTCCCTTTTGCATTTGGTACCCATGCTGTGAGTCCTCTCTTAGGTCCGGGAGTCCCCCTTTAGTCTCGCCATGTCCTTGAGCAAGAGCTTCATACTCCTCTTGAACTTTATGCTGGCCATTTCCCTGGGACTCCCTTATGTCAAGTTGTAATTGCATTATCATGAGATTTGCCTGCCTTATTGAGCTTTATGCCGGCTCCCCTGACATTGTGTTTCAGCCATATAGCCCGAGCTTGTCTCATGTCTAGCCATGCAGAGCCATTTCTTATATCCTTCACAGCTTGATTTCCCTTTTTACCGGGAGGGGGTTTTCCCTCGAGTGTCGATATCTTACACATGTATCCTTGCATTGAGCATAGGTATGTTCCACTGCTTGGAACTAGTTTGTTTGCCTTTATGACACTCGTCTCCTCCTAGTTTGTAACTATAAAGCTAGTTTATTCTTTTTTCAAGCTTTTCAAATAACTGAAAAAGTCCAAAAAAATAAAAAAACCAAAAAGTCGGACAAGGAAAGATGTTATCTTTGGCAGCTGTCGAGTCCTGTCACCTTCAAACAGAGAACTGTATATCACATCCATTAGTTGGGTTATAGTTTGAATTTAGGAGTTATACTCATTTATCTGAGTTTATCTCCACCGACTGGTTAAGCTTCCAGTCTCTATGGAGCCTCTGTTGATGCCTCCTATGTCATAGAGATGTCCCAGTTTGTATATCGAGTCTATGCTGCCTTCATTCAGTCACCATACGCCGTTATGCTCTTGTTCGAAGGAAGTTGAAACCTGTGTCGACCGTTCCTCAGTTATCTTGACTTTGCATGTCGGCCATTCCCGGTATAGTTACTGGTTCGTGCACCTTATGATCAAGTCCTTCCGCATTAGATAGCTTTGCTGAGTACCTCGTGTTGGATGATGGGGGATGCCTTAATGCCCTCCTTCTAGCGGATTTCATCCCATCGACTTTAGATCATTTATTATGGGATTGGAATCTAGAGTCCTTTTGAGTGCCTTGAGACTTGTAGTCATCAGTGGCAAGTTCTCTCGTCATCGACAGTTTCTTGGGAATACATCAATGTCCTCTGATCGATGGATTCTCTCAAGTGTTCGACCTCAACACATCTATTCACACTTGTTAGTTTGCACTCTAGTACCTTGATTCCCATTTTCATTATCGGTGGGTAATCTCACGTCTATTAATGGTATACATCAATGGCCGGTAATCAGACAATGGACTACTATGTTCGATCTCGACACCTCTATTCGCATAGTAGGACATGTACTCGTAGCGGTTTGTGTAGAAGACCTTTCGGACTGGTGGCATCTCTTATATGCTACCTCCTTGATCGTGCCAGTGTTCATCAGATTTCAGCTCTTGTGACTTCATTCCAGTGTATGTCAGATATGTCCAGCCACTATGGAGATCTTGATCTATTATATATCTTTAGCCATTTTGGAGATCATGGTCCTATGTATATCTTCATCATGGAGATTATGATCTATGTATATTGTACGTGGTGATGACCACATATGTGATATCATGTATTATGCCTGTTCATGGCCTTGTACTCTTATGTATCCGGGACTGCTATATGTACTTGCAGTTATATGCAGAGTTGTATTATTGTACTATGCTAATTGGGTGGCTGGTATTCCATTTGGGATCCTTCATCACTCCACTTCTGGGATGGACTTATAATGTATTTCGGCCATCGTATGATCCCTCTGACCTCACACATTAGGGGGCATCTGTTATAGTGGATTTCACCACTTCAGGTGAATCACACTTTGTATGGCCTTCCCCTATCCCGCTACAGACTCTTTAGACCCCATGGACCATCTTTTATCCTTTGATGTTTCCTTGATCATCCCTAAAACTATATGAAAAATGATATACGTGGCTTTTTACCTGATAACCGCGTACATACGCGGGTTTGACCCATATAACCGTGTACATTGGGATGTGTGCATAATCGAAATCCTTGTGAAGTTTTCCTTGACATGGATCCGACTCATTTGACTCCTGGCCTTCCATATGCCTTGAGATCGCTCGGATTCGACCCTTCATTATCCCTTGTGAAGCTATATAAGGAACCCCTTGGTATATTGAAGGCATATAGAGAGATTGAAAGCAAAGAAACTATAGTCCATTGTTGCCGGAATTTATACTTGATTCTGCATCCCTTTGTCCCTTTGGATCACTTTGGTGTTCTTCCCAAGCTTTCCTTTTGCTAGTGAGCTTGCTATTGTGAGATGGAGGATTGAGGTGGTGGAGGCCAAGTGGGGGATTCAGTTTCTCCGGTTTGCAGACGTGCCGTCAGAGGTTGTATCTATCTTGTAATCTCTGATTTATATTAATAAGAACCATCTTTTCCTGTCCAATGATGTGTATTTGATTGAATATTGTATCCATTGGAATATGTCAAATGCTTTTACATTATTGATTATATATGCTAGAATAGATCTAACACCATGATATATAGTATGCTTGTATTGTTTACTTGTTGTTGAGGAAGTATTATATCAATTCAAGCTGAAGATTGGAAAGCTCAATGGGGATCTACTTCAACTGTCCGGAATAAGGTATGAGGTCTGATCCTTTAGTGTTAGACATTTTATTTCAATGAAACATTTTCAGCCATATTTTTATTATTATTTAGACATGCAGTGCCTTTTCCAATTATTCGAGCTGACTGGTGATTACCAAATGTAACTGTTCCCTCTTTGCCTTCATCTAAAGCAATAAAATTCTATTTTCTACATGTCATGTGTTTTGAACACCCACTATCAACACAACGCTTAACTCTATGGTCTGGTTGTAAATCAAGATTGCAATCTTCAATGTTTAGGTGTTGATTTTTTTTTCCATCATTTAGTTTTCACATCTATGTATTTGCTTATAGCAGATTTTAAGAAGTTTATAGGGAAATTTCTTGCTATATGCCAAAAATTATTGCATTTGTAACATTTAAGTTCAATATTTAAGACATCAAAACTATTATATGAATTATTCATAGTGTTTAGATTTCTTCTCCCATACTTAAATCTAGATATATCATAGTTGTTCCATGCAATCCTGTTTCTTAACAAACCATTACAGAAAATTGCTTTATGCCCATACTTACGGTAGAAAAAACAATATCCATCAAATCTATCTTGATACTTGTCATAAATTATTCTTTGAATTGTTGATTTAACCTGATTTCTTTCTTGCTTTTCTGATCCAATCTGCATACTGGTATTATTTTTCCATGTTCCTATTTTCTCAAGAGTTGTGCTTGTACTTGCATTAGTAGTCTCTGATTTATACACTATTCCAGTCTTGTTAGTGCTTGTACTTGCATTAGTAGGATTTATTTCATACCCTATTCCAGTCTTGTCATTAGTAGATATTTGACAACTAATCATCTGATTTAGAATTTTTGAACTACTATTCATGTTACTTTCTTGCAACATTTTCCTTAAAGAAACAACTTCAATCTTCAGACATTGAACATTGTCTTTAACTTTCTCTATAAGAACCTTGTTTAATGCTTCTTCAGTTAATCTAGCTTCTTCTATTTTAACTTTTAAATCAATTATCATTGTCCTAGTTGTCACAACCCCAAATTTTCACAAAAATTTAAAATTTTCGAGTTAACAATAAATGTTATAACCTGCGGTTCTACTAATAGCTAACAGTTGGCCTAAAGATCAATTAAGTAATTGGTTTCTACAATAACTTAACGGTTTACTTTTCGTAGCAAGATTAAAATATTTTTGTGTGTTATTTGCTTTAGTTTACTAATTAGCTCTTTTATGTCATTAGGTGGAATCTACTTTTAAATACAGGGCTTACTTAGCATTCGTGCTAATGCAGATGAATACTGTTTCTTACAGGTTTTTACAGGTATGATCGATCAAGTATATATTTTTAAAAGATTTATTAGTGTCAGCAGTATTTTGTTTGCAAATTAAAAATCCTAGTACAATAAGCTGCTAAACACTAGATAGCTCCTGCAAGGTAAAATCATTTGATTTTCATTAGTTGTTCAAATAAACAATCTTGGAAAAAGTGTAATGACAGTACAACATAATTGCGACTTTATCACTAGAATCTCATATATGTGTATTTCTTCTTTAGTCTAAGTGGTTAGTAATACTCATAAACATTGTTTTCTTGACAATATTTTTGCAATAATATCTTGTCTTGCCTGTATAATCATTGTCCCTTAAATTATTTCTATAGGGTACTCATAGCCTATTATCTTATAAACAGTAAGAACTTTTGAGTGTAGAAACTATGACTATTATACTCTTCCACAAGAGCTTAAGGCTACCCATACTTTGTTCCCAAGTTTATCTCTGAGTTCTACTTACTTTTGAAAATGTAATAGGATCGTCCTTATTCCTATCATCAGTTTTATCTCTGTAATTATCTTACTGTCCACTAGACACTTTGTATGAACATAAATCCAAGTTGGAAACACTCCCAAGTATTAACAAAGTAATGTTGCATAAACTATACGACATAATTTTGTGATAATACTTTTATCTTTAAATTTGTACTACTTCATAGTTTCGATGCTATGGGAGTTATCAGTTCATTTATAATTCTTAGTTATGCATAATTGACTTTTTCGATGAGCCATCAATCTACAAAAGTTTGTTATTGTCACGTATGCAATTCTAGCCTTAACTTCTTGGCATTATTATAAGATACTATCTATAAATGTTAGACTTAGAATATCCCTAAAGTAAAAAGGGTTTACTATGCCCAAGCTATAAAAAATGAGTGGTATATCAATGGCTAACTTACCAAGCACTCAAATCCCAACCTTCATTGTGTTCAAGTTTGCAAGGAACAACTCAAGGGTCTTAATGCTTTGCCACTAGAGTCGCCACAGTCTTGTAATAGTTATCATGCACTATAGTAAAACTATATTAAAGACTTAACTATGTCCTAATCTAAAAACATAACATATATCATATGCTTTCTATCTTATTAAAACAAAGTTAGAAGATGGTTATGCCATCGCTTAACTCATTATGGTAATGTTTATTATAAAACAATATATGTTGTTGTAGCAAGGGTTTTGGCTTATTCCACATCGGGTTTATGTTTATGGTTATACATGGCACTAATGCTTGGTCAACGTAAACTCTCCACGATAATAATCTGGTGATTAGGTTCATATAGTACATGATGCAAATGATTAGAGGTTTGGTTCCAAATTATTGGGCTGTTGTTATAGTTTACCCCACGTTGCAAAAATCAAACAATAATATAATGTCTCCATGTAGGAACTATGGATCACGACCCTTGTTGTTTGAATAAATTCATGGCTACATGGAGGAATCCTGTCCATGTGTGGAAAATATAAAACACTTTGAAAACCTAACCTAATGCATTATATTCCCACAGTTTACGTTGCTCCAGGGTTGCTTGGGCTCATCACCCATGGCCGTCGTCATTCTCTTGGTTACCGTCGCCTTATACCTTGACTCTGAGCTGCCTCCATCCTCCAATGAGTGGTTTTGATTTCTACTTATTTCTCTATCAATCATGGAGTTCTTCTTGTTGTTGTTTGCATTTTGCTGCCTGTGAAACCTTCTTCCTAAGGTCTGTTTAGTTTGGTGATTCTTCAGTTTTCTTCTCGCCTCTTTGTAGCTTGCTACTGTGTGAGGTTTTGAGAGTTGATAGGTTCTCCACTGTGCCATTTATAGGTGACAGTGCTCACAAAATGGTTCACCATACTCCTAGTGATAGGTAAATATTACATAAACCTTTCTTTTATACACAACAAGTTTCAATAAAGAAATACTTTCAAGATTTTTGCATGTAAGGTGATTTTTTTGACAAGGGTTTACACTTGCTACAGGTGCTCATTGAAGTGCAGCTCGTACAGGGATAAGAAGACAACCGTTGCGACAGCCATGGCTTGTGTCTCAATCTCGGGTAAGCCCTATGGTCTGAAAGATGGGTTCTCTCCTTAAATGCAATTGGGGTGGTCGTTGGACTCACCCAGGGTTTGAATACCCTTTCTCGTCTTGCCACGAGTTATATTTTGTTTTTTAATATTTACAGGTTATTTATAAGCATGTTTAAAAATTAAACCCTTGATAGGGTGGATGCGCATTGTGAGTGTAGTGTTTTTGGTCGAAGCTTAGCTTCACAGTCAGTTTTGGTTGTACATTTTGCGAAGGTGGATTCGCTGCAAGTTGTTTTGGTTGTTAGCCATTTAAGCTGTACTCTATATAATTTAGGGTTTATACCCTTCTGAATATTACTGAAGTTGAACTCAGTTGAGTATTTATCAGGTTTTTATATATTAAATTTTGAAGGATGGTACTCACAGCCATGATGTAAATCTTTATTATTTGATGAAATTTGCAGGTTAGGGTTTGACCTGTAAAACCCTTGTTTGGTTTATTTTACTCTTAAGTTAATAATTATGTTGTTTATTTAATTTAGTCTATGTGTCCTTAAAGGACTAAGAGTGGATTATTTGACTATTTAGATGATTACAAAATTATACGAGAAAGGATTATTACAATAGTAATGTATTAGTTTTAAGGGTTTGAACCCCGACATTTAGATGTATGATGTTATTAATAGACTCTGTTTCTTTTATAAATGCAATTGCACCTGTTAGTCAATAATTTTTAAAGAAAGTAGCCTAAGTAAAACCTAGGTTACTAAAGTACTAAAATATTTATAATTTATGCTCAAAACATGAGCTAGGATTTACTCCCTTCTATTTTAAATAGGATAGTGTTTCCTATATTATTACCTTGTAATTTTTATTAATGTTATACAGTTTTTCTTTAATTTGTATTTATAAATTATTAACCTATAATTGTCATTGTTTAAGAATAATATTTATATTTATAATACTATTATTTGAGTATAACATACATTCTCAACTTCTGTTGGTTCTTGTTTATATAGTGGTTATGAGTGAAGGCAGTCTATAATATTTCTGTTCATTTAATTTCAATTTGTATTAGTGGGTTACTTAGAATACAAAGTTAAAAGAACCTCCATACTTATCAGTATTCTTTATATTTACATAGTTCTACAAAAATATAAAATAATTTATAGTATTAACTTAAGACTCTAAGTTATTACTATCCTTTAAAGCTCAGTAAGGACTACTATAGCCTTTATCATATTATTTAACTATAGTTCAAATAGATACAGGAAGATTAATTGTTACTAGAGGGAAAGACTATTAGTACTATATTTATATCTATTTTTAACATAAACTATTAACTTCCAAATGATAAGACTAATTCTCCTATTTCCAAGTAAAGTACAGTTTATGTAAACAAAGACTGTGTAGAAAATAATTGATAAAATTTACCTACTAATGTCAATTAGTACTATGAATAATATTCTGTATTAACCTGCTATTTGCACAGTCTATTTCTGATAACATGTCTGCAAACAAATTAATAATCTTTCTAGAAAGCATCCATCTACTGAAAAGTAACATTTCACTACTATGAAAACTTAAATATTCAATTCATTTATAATCCTATCATACTTCATTTACTTAAACAAAATACCTATGCTAGAGTACGATGTGGATTACTCTAGATGGGGAAAAACACAGGTAGGATTTATCTTTCATCACAGTACAGATTTAGTCTAGAATAACTAAGAGGTTTTCACACAGCATATATTAACATCATTCCTTTATTGATCATACATAGAGATAAACTATAACACATGAATAAAATGATAATGAAACTTGTCTTTAAAGCTGGACGACAACAACAATGGGAGGCCATTCCTCCCTACCAACTCCTGGAGAGCACTCAAACAGCGACTTCTCAGGACCCCTGATCCTATTCTGGTCTGCTTGGCTAGAACTAGGTGGAGCAATCATCAAAGTACCAGTCTTGAGACTCAATACCAACCCTGCATACTGCAGTAAGATATTTCAGCTGCAAATCTGTACTAGATCAACTTCCTGGAGTTTACCCCTCAAACACCTTCCTTCAATTTCCCTTTCCCAATGAATTCCTTAAAGTACATTCACCTGAATGATTCTTCTCCTGGAATGAGCAGCTTCATCTCTCTACATTGGGCACTTTTAATAAGATTGCTTAGGTCTTTTTGGGTTAGTTGTCATTAATTGAGCCACCTGCTCTGATCCCACTTTCTTGGGGGATCATGACCCCAAATGTAGGGAAGTTGCCACCTACAACATAGGAAGTGTTTGAGGATGTTGCCACTTGTCTTTTTGCTCTCCACCTAGTTCCTTCCACCACTTGACCAGTAACACTCTTTTTAACAACCCTGCCAGGCTGTTGTCTCCACTTTTATTTATTAAAAATTAAATATTCAGAATTACATTCCACATCCTTGACTTTGTTGAGTCATCAGTTTCCACTTAGCATTAAATTTAACATAATGTTTGGGAATAATATCAAAATAAGATAACATTATTTTACAAAATTGGGGCATGTGACACCAGTGCTTTCTATCAATTTGCTAGATTCTTGTAAGTCTTCTTCAATTTTCTTTATTTCTTCTTTAAGAGACTTATATTCCCTTCTTTTAATTCAAAGTTTGGTTAGTGCACTTACAAGTTCTGCTTCTAGATCAACTTCAACTTCTTCTTCTTCAATAAATTTATCATTTTGATTATCTAAAGCCATAAATAGTCTAATGTCTCAGCTTTAACCACTTCCATCCATATCTGATGAATCACTGTCATTCTTTATGAATGGACTCTTCTTTTTATAAGAATTTATTTGAAATGGGTTCTTGTATTTTTTATTGTATTCTTTAGTCTTTCTATTACTTTCTTCTTCACCATTAGAATGTTTATTGAAAGGATACTTGGAAGCAAAATGTCCTATTCTACCACAATCAAAGCATTTGAGAGGAAGTTTACCTTTGTACTTTCCACTACCTCTTCTTGGATTTTTTACAAATTTAGCTTCTTCCACATCTTCTTCTGAGTCTTCATGATTGTTGATTTTAGTTTCAACTTTTTTCTTGTCTCTCTCTACTGCCTTGAAAGTTGCTTCTTTCCTAGAAGGATTCTCACTAGTAGTCCTCATTTCATACGCTGTTAGTATTCCATGTGATTCATCCATTTCTAAAGTATCAAGATTAGTTCTTTCTTCTAAAGAAGATAATTTTGTGTTAAATATTACATGTAAAGATCTAAGTTCATTTTGCACAATATTGATATCTTTAATATTTTCTCCTAAACCTCTCATGGTATTAACTACTTCATCAATGCGTAAGAAATAGGTTGTTATATCTTCATTTTCCTCCATCTTTAATCTTTCAAATTGATTCCTATAAGATTGTAGTTTAGCATTCTTTACCTTAGCATCTCCTTCATAAATATTTTTAAGTTTTTCCAATAATTCTTTTGCTGATTCACAGTGCAAACTTTAACAAATTTAGAACCTGGCAAGCCTCCAAGAATTTCATACATAGCTTTGGAATTAATTTCATAGAGTTTTTTACTTGTGGCATCTATTGGAATAGTTGCTGGATTTTTGTATTCATTCAACATAGCTTGCCAAACATCAACTCCCTGAGACTGTAAAAAAAAATTCATCCTAACACTCCAAAAAGCATAGTTATGCCCATGAAATAAAGGTAATCCATGTTTAGTAAACTCATATTTCTTATCCATCATAAACAATCAAATAATTCTAGTAGTTAAACTGAAACTAAAGCAACCCACTGTAATACTGATTGTTGAAGCAACCGACTCTGAGTCATGCATTTGAGACTATGTTTGAAACTGCAGAGGCAACGTTGGAATGCTGCAACCATGCGTCTGAGACTGCAGAGAGATACTGATAAGATAAAAAATATGATTTGGAAGCATAACCATAATATTGATATCTTAGACATAACATTCAATAGTGTTTAAGCAATATATGTTTACATCAATGACAAACTCATAACATTTCAAACTGACCAACGTTTAGAACCCATAAATGAACAGAAATGGGAAAACCAGAACCTGTGTTTGAGCCCCTCTCATCACCATGAGAGTTACATTCGTAAACCATGAAGGAGGAGAGAAAGAATTGAAAATATTGTAGTTACATGGCAATAAAAAGTAGAAAGATCCATTGATCCTACATATAAATCCTGACACATCATCCATAAATAATTATAGAATTCATTTAAACCTCCATGGCACATAAACATAATAAAATAACATCAATAAGTATATGAACAAATACTTATCTTTAATGACAATTGGTTGTCGTAGGACAAATTTCCTTCTAGTGATAGACATAGTCAATCCTTCCTCACTTTAATAGGTCACTCCTGTGTTGAGATAATGGATCCACATGTAGAGAATCTCTTAGTCTAGAAACTGGTGCAGGTTGGTCAAACCACAGCCAACCCCAACCGACACTTAGCAGGACTTCCAAATTTAGCCTAATGGCCAAATTCTGCTCCAAATATCACCTTCCCACAATTTTGCCTATGAAATCGCCATTCTGACACTCTGTTTCTGCAATAGAGTCCCACTGTCAGGATGTGGGATGCAGGATCTAAAAACACCCAAGTCGTGCCTCACAACTTTACTCCCTAAATGGCCTTCCGGAAATCGGGTTTTGGGATGTGGGATCCCAACTTCCCAAAGTTGCTCCCCCAAAAATCTCTTCCTGAAATTCTTCCCCCACAATTATCCTAGCCATTAGATATTTTTGGCCTTCCCATTAACTGTCGATCTTATTTTTCGCGTGGACCTCTCAGATATCTGTGGATTTGTTAACTTCCTCGCAAACTTCGTTGCGGGATTCTTTTGGACCGACAGATATTGATCTACAAACTCAATCTCCAGCATCCGTTCTCTGCAAAAACTTGTTATGGAAGAAAACCTGTGGGTTGCACTGATTGATCATAAAATTGATCAATCCAACCTGCAATATTCTCAATTATTTATCCTAACACTCTTATGCATGCATCTACACTCTATTTAAACTATTCAAGCAAGAAATTAATGCGTGAATGTATTAACTCCTCAGAAATACACAAATGTTCATTAAAATGCTGAAGTTAGCTCTGCACAGATACACAGTTCAACACAACACATGCATAAATTCTAACAACCCAACAAACACACGGTTAATCCTTCTATTAAGTAACAAAGTAAAATGCATATAGCTTGGA
This sequence comes from Pseudotsuga menziesii, assembly GCA_001517045.1. Classification (NCBI taxonomy): domain Eukaryota; kingdom Viridiplantae; phylum Streptophyta; class Pinopsida; order Pinales; family Pinaceae; genus Pseudotsuga; species Pseudotsuga menziesii. Next base: position 42,126 of record LPNX010499001.1, read on the forward strand.
TCGCTCTCCTTCCGATTCATCAAAATATTTACAAATAGAACTAGACATACGTCTGTACTTTACCCTGCAAACTTAAATTCTAATGCTAAAGAGAAGAACCCCCTCTACATCTCTAAACTGTCTATTTATCCTAAAACTATGACTTCCTCAATTGAGTGGTCCTGCAATTGAAAACAAACGAACTCCTAAGCATGATGAAAATGTCTTTTTCAGAATGAAATAAACCTGCGGTCTGATCTCCACAAAGGGAGTCATGATACGTAGCCGCTCCTATGGTACTAACATACAATGACTCAGCAAAACAAAATAGATCAAAATATATGCCATAGCATGTGACCAACTCATCACATTGTTGGCATGCCATGATGCTCCTGCATCAGACTCGCAAGGTAGAAAAATTATGAACCCCTGTTCATTTGATCAGCTACAGTGAAACCCTTGGATTCCAACTTTGCAGTGCTAATCGAAGTGGAATCATCTGTTGGTCGCTTCTTCTACTTGATCAAATACTCCAGATAGTCCTTCCTCCTTGTACTCTTTACCACTTTAGAGTCCAGAATGGCCTCAACTTCCAATGATTGTGCCACAGGCATCTACCCCACCCATTGTAAGTCTTCAGTAGGATATTCACCTTCTGCAAAGGTTCCAGTGTCACCTGTTACATAAGGATATAGATATGCTACATTAAATATTGGAGATATACCCACTCCTATAGGCATCTTTAGTTCATAAGAATTTGCTGAAAATTTTCTGATTACCCTGTAGGGTCCAATCTTCTTCATCTTTAGCTTGTTATACTCCCCTTTTGGAAATTTGTCTCTCTTCAGATATGCTAAGAACAAATCTCCTACTTCATAGTTCTTTTCCCTTCTTTTGGAATCTACTCTGGCATTGTAACTGGTGTTACTTTGTTGTAACCTTTCTTTCACTTGCTCCTGTAGCTTGCTAATCCTTATAGAAAACTCTTCTCCATCGGCACTTCATTTCTCCAATTGACGTAACTGACGAAGTTCACACACTCCTCTTGGATGCATTCCATATAGATTTTGAAATGGGCTCATCCATGTGCTTCTGTTTGGTGAATCATTATAGGCAAATTCAACTTGAGCTAATACTCTATCCCACTGCTTAGGACTCTCCCTAATCAAAGTCCTCAACAGACTCTTATTGACTACTTTGGTTTGTCCATGAGACTATGGGTGATATGCTGAACTGAAATTCAGTCTAGTACCCAACTTCTTCCACGAGGTCCTCCAGAAATAATATGTGAACTTCACATCTCTATCTGATACAATGCTTCTAGGTAAACCATGTAGCTTCACAACTTCATCAAAGAACAAGTTAGCAATATGTGTAGCATCACTAGTCTTGTAACATGGAGTGAAATTTTCCATCTTAGTGAATATATCAACAACAGCAAAGATAGAATCATGTCCCCTCTGAGTTCTTGGAAAACCCATAATGAAATCCATACTCACAGAATCCCAAGGCCTAGTTGGAATAGGCAATGGTGTATACAATCATGTGTTATGGATTCTCCCTTTAGCATGCTGGAATACTCTGCATCTATTTACAAACTTCTCCACTTCAGACCTTGTTGTAATCTCACAGATCACATAAGGTTACCAATAATGCACACTAAAATATACATATAAAACAAAGACAAGAGATAAAAACAAAACAGGTGAATGAACAGATTATATTACATGAATGAGTCCATACAACACAGAGAACTGAACTGAGTTCTCATCTGGCTCAACAGCCTAATATATATGATTACAAAATGGTTACAAAATAACTACCTGTCGGTTCAGTGAACCGACACAACCTTAGGTGGCCAACTTAATCTCTAGTTTAGTCAGCCGACCGACTTAGTCAGCTGATCGACTAAGTCGGCTCATAGACTAAGTCGGCTCATCGACTAAGTCGGATCATTGACTTAGTCATCTAATCGACTAAGTCAGGTATCATTCAAGTCAACTTATTGACTTGCTCCTTCTACATCTCCCCCCGAACAAAACGTTTCTTCGTCCCGAAGAAACAAGGAGGTACAAAATTCTTCCTGGCTGGTCTCAATAGTTATTATGGTGGGATGTAAAGTTTGATGGTTCACAGACTTCTACAATGGTTGGGGCTGTTACTATGAGGTGATGTTGGAAATCTGTCCAACTCTACAAAATTTTCTGGATGTCGATGGTGAGTGTGGTCAAGCCTGATAAGATCGACATCTTCTCTAAAATGGAGACTTCAGCTATCCTCTCCATGTCGAGACCCATAAACTAGTCCTTCTCCTCTGTAGTCTCGATAAGTCATTTCATCTGTGGGAAGATGATGTCGAATTTCTCCAATTTAGGGAGAGCTTGTTGCACCCACTGATGTGCTTCCCTTTCTAGTCTTTGCAGTTTGGCTGTTTCAAGCACTATTTGTTCTTCTATTGTCATTTTGAGTGCTTCCTTAGTGGTTTTCCTACTTTCTAATGCCTGAATCCCTTGACAAGTCTACCAAGTCCATTGATATACTTGCCCATAGTAATTAGGCCAGTCTCTCAGTATTTCTTCAGTTACGATAGACTCCTCCATGTGATCTTGCAGCACTTTGTAAGCTTTCGTGAAGGCGGTGTGCTGTGCCATTAGGAGTCTGGCAGTTTCCTCTTTTTGTTCCTTCTTTGTTTCCTAAAGCTATGTTTTGAGGGCCGACACCATGCTCTCAAATAGCTGATATGCCCTTTCAAGCGGTGTATCTGTGTCAACCTCGACGCAGCCCGGCAGGATGGAATGGGCCAGGTCTCAGCATTTGGTGAGGAACTCGACCTATTCTGCATTCTTGTCGTCGAGTTCCTTATTTCGTTGCTCACTCCTTGTCTTTGCTTCACCTACTAGGGTATTAAGGAGTTGTCCTAGCTCTAGGTCGATTAGGGAGCTTGCATCCTTCAATCTCATTTGGACCTTTGATGGCTATCCATGATGCTCCTTCTTTTGTTTCTCCTTCCTCTTCTTATGCTTTTCTTTTTCTGCTTGTGTTGGCACCTGTGTACCTATAGCAGTTGAGTCAGGATTTTTGGTTTGTGGGATAGTGGCTGCTGGTTTCTCTGGTTGGGGAGGTGGGATGACTACCACTTCTAGTTGTTTGGATGTAGCTAGTTGTGGTGGGCCTTGCTGTGAGTCAGGGGGTGGTGGTGGTGGTGGAGATGGTGGTGGTGGTGATTGAGTTGGTGAATGGTCGGGGGTGATTGGTTTGGTGAATGTGTGGGTGATTGTTGGATTGTCGGGGTGGGGAGGTGAGTCTAAGTCAGAGAACATTTGGTTAATTTATCGGGCTATGTCCTCCTCATTTTCTTCTCCTCTAGTTGGGGTTGTGGCTGGTGGGTTGGATTGAGGTACAGTCGGGGTGATAGTTGAGGACTGACATGCAACCACTTTAGCTTCTTTGTTGGGATTTCTCTCGAAAGTTGACATGATGATTGCAAAGGTTCTGGACTGGGCTTTGTGTCCTGGTTGGTATCCTCCGACCATGAAGAGAGGTGCTTTTGTAGATATCTTCTGGGCTGACGTGAACAGATCAGGCAGTTTATTAATGAATGCCTGCAAATCTTTGTCTTTGTCAAACTTTGACTTTACCTCTTCTGACATAACAATTTTGCATAAGTCGAGGGGGCTTACTAACTACGGTGCTGGTACTTGTTCCTCGGTTATTTTCGTCGATGATGGGGGTGAAGGCATAGACACTAAATCGACAATGTTTTCAGGAATTGTCCTAGTCTTAGCTTTCTTTGGTTGACCCTCTTGTGCTCCCACCTCGATGAATCTTTGGAACTGGGTTTCAACTGGCACCTTGTTTGTTGTGGCGTCCTCTATGATGTCGAGGGCCATGGCTGCCAGTTCCTCCTTTCCTTCTCATGAGTCTACAAGGATACGCTTGCGCTTACCATTACCTTGTTGTTGTTTTTGTGTCTTGAGCTTCTTCTTGGTGCTGCTACCACTTCACTAAATCACTAAGATTTATGCCTGAAGCAAGTGGTTTATAAGGGCATACAGCACCCCATACACTAAGTAGGGTGAAGGCATTAAACCTTTTGGCACTTTCTGCCAGGGTCTGTAGTATCATGTGGGGGGTGGATCAAAATAATAGCTATAAGAAGGCACGGAGTTATAGGGCATAAGAAAAAGAAATTACTAAAGAAGATCAACAAGGAAGGAGCGGAGCAGCCCGATATTACATATATTAACTAAAAGGTGTTATGGAGAAATAAAAAATAGAAAGGCTAATCCGATCTAAACTGGAAGGTAAGTAAATGACTGACTGCGTCCTTGAACCAACAAAATGGGTAAAGGGTATGGCACAAAGGGATTTCTCTGTATGCATATTGAAGCTTGTCCCACTCTGCTGCTATGTCCTTTGACAATTTTCTAATGATGCCTTTTGTGACAGCATACTCAGGGTTTTCTAGCTCTATCTCCCCCCTCAGCTCCTGGTTCAAGACAACACTTTTTGCAGCCGGAGGAATTACCTGTTGCTTTGGCTATGGCTCTGCTATTTGAGGTTCTGCCCTTTTTGCGGTCAGAGGTTTAATCGTTATTTGAAGTCGGCTGGTATGTTCGACTGGTGTCTCCTCCGACACAAAGGTGCTGATATAGAGGTTGAGCTCATAGTCTTCCTCTTTTTCCTGGTCTATGAGTGGCTCCTCGATCGAGAAGTTGATATGCTTTGCTCTTGTTGGTACTGTTATTTTGGTTTTGGCCTCTCGAGACAGCTCCCGAAATATCTGGTCGACTAATGGGTAGTAGTCGAGGGCTTTAACGTTTGAGTCATCGCCTTGCATGTACCACACCAAGGTATGGTCGAGTTCGAGCTGGATGTGGGAGTTGTTCGGTATACTTCTTTGGAAGTTTTGTGGCACCCTCCATCTAGTTGTGTGGACTTTGAGCTGTTGAAGCCAGTTCTCCAATAGTATTTTCCCATGTTCAAGCTCCTGCAAGGTTCCTGAAAGACTAGAACCCCCTCTGGACAGATATGGTACATGACTATCCATAAGATTAGGGAGGGGAACTTGATGATTCCCCCCATTTCTTAGCATCTTTCACAGATGGTCTTGATCATGTCGGCGACATATTCAACCCATCTATATATCCTTCCATCTGTCGCAATGGTGTTGACAGCTTCTAGCATGTCCAATTTAAGGTTCTTTCCTCGACCTGACAGAGTGAGTGTTATTGCAATTATTTTGGCCACAATCTGTGGCATTCGGGTTGTGATTTGGCTAATCATCAACCCCTTGGAGTTCTTACCCGAAGATGACCTAGTTAGCTCTTTGACCATTCCTTCTTTGATACCAACTGGTACTGGGTTTCCTTCATTGGAAAGACCGGTCAGCTTGGAGATGACTTCTCCAGATATGTCGACTGGTTGGTCGAAGTAGAACTAACCATTGTAGTACCAGCTGATGATGAATTTTACAGTAGTTTCCTTCGTTCCACCAAATTTGGCCATGTGTGGTGCATTGACATAGCTGAAGATAGTGTTGTGTTTGATTTTCTCTATGGCTTGAGTGGCCTTTTTGTTTACATAGGCCCATTCTTGCATCTTGGCCCATAGTTTTTTCCATGAGCCTTCCTGTACCTTCGCATTCTTAATGTTTTTCAACCTGCGGACTAAAGGTGTATTCGCATCCTGTAGTTCCTTGGCTTTGGTCGAGGCTCTAGTTTGTTTGGGGCATGTTTGGGGGCCATTGTGTCGGTTTGGTGGTATATTTCACTAAGGGGTTCTCGGTGTTTAGTCAATTGGATGCTCTGATGCTCTCTCTATATGGATTGCAGTGAATGATCCTCTGGCAATCCAGTATTTATAGGCGATGCTATGGATGTGTGCATCGATGGGTGTATTAATGGCGGACATGATGTTCTAGCTGGAATACTTGAGTGTTCATTAATGGCGAATTGCTTTCGGCGCTCGATGTCATGAATGCACGATGGGACTATCGAGGTCGTCGGTCGATGTTGGTTATGAGAATGGTCGATGGAAGTGGTTAATCGATGGTGTTATGTCGATGGGCGTGATGTCAGTTGTCGAAATGGTAATTTCCTGTCATAGCTTTCTATATGTACGGTATTTTTTGGATTTCGAATTAGTAAGTTTTTATGGCTTTTGGTTGACGGTTATGGTCGTTATATATATATTTATTTTATTTATTTTAATTTAAAAAAAAAAATTCTGTAGCGTTTTAGTCGGGCTCCATTAACGAGCTTCTGAAATACTATGCCTTGTAACATCCTTAGTCAGACTGATCCATTGGGATGTATCTCTTCGACAACGTAAGGTCCCATCCATTATGTGTGGATCTTTTTAGGTTTGCCTTTTACCCGACTATTGTATAGTAAAGCAAGGTCTCCGATCGACAAGTTTTTGTTTTTGATGTTTCGGTCGTTCCATGCTTTCTATTGTTGTTTCTGGATTTCTTGATCTTGTATTGCCATTAGTCAGTGCTCTTCAAGTTTTCTTAGTTGCAATAGTAGGTCCTTTCTTCCTTGTTCGACATCGAAATGTAGTATTTCTACGATGATAGGTGTTTGTTGTTGGAAGTGTAGTGGAACTACTGCTTCTTGTCCATAGACTAGTCGAAAAGGAGTTTGGTTGGTCAGTCGTTTATATGCTCTTCTGTATGCCCATAATATTGCAGGTATTTTCTCATCCCAGTCATCCTTACCAACATTACATATTTTGGTTAGTCCTCTTGTTAATTTTTTATTAAATGATTCAATTTCTCCATTCAACTGAGGATGGTATGCTGTGCTCCGACGATGGTCGATTTGGAACTGGTCGGTTAGGGTTTTGATAGTTCTGTTGATGAAGTGTGTTCTTTGGTTGCTAATCAGCACTAGTGGACATCCAAATCTAGTGATGATATTCTCATTGATAAACTTAGCACCTATCTCACTAGAACATGTGTCGACTGGTTCAGCTTCTGCCCATTTAGTTACATATTCGACTACAGTTATGATATACCTTGCACTTGTCCTTTCAGGATGAAGAAACATTCTGTTCATGGGAGATATGTAGAAGGAGAAAGTCGATAAGTCAACTTGAATGATAACTGACTTAGTCGATCAGTCGACTAAGTCAGTTGGCCAACTAAACTAGAGATTAGGTCGGCCACCTAAGGTCGTGTCGGTTCACCGAACCGACATGTAGTTATTTTGTAACCATTATGTAATCATATATATTAGGCTATTGAGCCAGATGAGAACTCAGTTCAGTTCTTTTTGTTGTATGGAATCATTCATGTAATATAATCTTTTAATTCACCTATTTTGTTCTTATCTATTGTCTTTGTTTTATATGTATATTTTAGTGTGTATTATTACATCATTTTTTTGCACACGGGACAAGACATTAACATTTTTCTTTGTATTTATTTTTTCCAACATGGTAGGGAAATCCTCTAGTGAGTGATCCCCTACTCCATAGTGAGTACAAAATTTGAGGTTAGTTCTCTCTTTATATGGACAGTCTGCATACCGATGTCCCTCTTTATAACATGTAAAGCGCTGGATGGGTCGACAGGGTTGATTGTTGCGATTCCCAGGGAATCGACCTCTTCCTCCGTAGCTTGCATGTCGATTGTCGTACCGATGCTCATATCGTTGACCGTCATATCTATGAACCTTCTGATCGTCTGCTAAATTTTTTTTCTCGTTAGTTTGTACTGGGTTTCCTTCATTGGAGAGACCGGTAAGCTTGGAGATGACTTCTCCAGAGATGTCGACCGGTTGATCGAAGTAGAACCGACCATTGTGGTACCAGCTGATGATGAATTTTACAGTAGTTTCCTTTGTGCCACAAAAGCTGGCCATGTGTGGTGCATTGACATAGCTGAAGATAGTGCTGTGTTTGATTTTCTCTACGGCTTGAGTGGCCTTTTTGTTTACATAGGCCCATTCTTGCATCTTAGCCCATATTTTTTGCCATAAGCATTTCTGTACCTTGGCATTCTTAATGTTTTTCAACCTGCAGACTAAAGGTGTATTCGCATCCTGTAGTTCCTTGGCTTTAGTCGAGGCTCTAGTTTGTTTGGGGCATGTTTGGGGGCCATTGTGTCGTTTTGGTGGTCTATTTCACTAAGGGGTTCTCGGTGTTTAGTTGATTGGATGCTCTGATGCTCTCTCTATATGGATTGCAGTGAATGATCCTCCGGTAATCTAGTATTTCTAGGTGATGCTGTGGATGTGTGCATCGATGGGTGTATTAATGGCGGACATGATGTTCTAGCTGGAATACTTGAGTGTGCATTAATGGCGAATTACTTTCGGCGTTCGATGTCATGAATGCATGATGGGACTATCGAGGTCATCGCTTGATGTTGGTTATGAGAATGGTCGATGGAAGTGGTTAATTGATGGTGTTATGTCGATGGGCGTGATGTCGGTTGTCGAAATGGTAATTTGCTGTCATAGCTTTCTATATGTACGGTATTTTTGGATTTTGAATTTTTAAGTTTTTATGGCTTTTGGTTGACGGTTATGGTCGTTATATATATATATATATATATATATATATATAAATAAATTTCTGTAGCATTTTAGTCGGGCTCCATTAACAAGCTTCCGAAATACTATGCCCTATAACGTCCTTAGTCAGACTGATCCATTGGGATGTATCTCTTCGACAATGTAAGGTCCCATCCATTATGCGTGGATCTTTTTAGGTTTGCCTTTTACCCGACTATTGTATAGTGAAGCAAGGTCTCTGATCGACAAGTTTTTGTTTTTGATGTTTCGGTCGTTCCATGCTTTCTGTTGTTGTTTCTGGATTTCTTGATGTTGTATTGCCATTAGTCGGTGCTCTTCAAGTTTTCTTAGTTGCAATAGTTGGTCCTTTCTTCCTTGTTCGACATCGACATGTAGTATTTCTATGATGATAGGTGTTTGTTTTCGGAAGTGTAGTGGAACTACTGCTTCTTGTCCATAGACTAGTCGAAAAGGAGTTTGGTCGGTCGATCGTTTATATGCTGTTTTGTATGCCCATAATACTGTAGGTATTTTCTCATCCCAGTCATCCTTATCAACATTACATATTTTGGTTAGTCCTCTTGTTAATGTTTTATTAAATGCTTCAATTGCTCCATTCGACTGAGGATGGTATGCTGTGCTCCGACGATGGTCGATTTGGAACTGGTCGGTTAGGGTTTTGATAATTCTATTGATGAAGTGTGTTCCTTGGTTGCTAATCAACATTAGTGGACATCCAAATCTAGTGATGATATTCTCATAGATAAAATTACCAGCTATCTCACTAGAACATGTGTCGACTGGTTCAGCTTCTGCCCATTTAGTTACATATTCGACTATAGTTATGATATACCTTGCACCTGTCCTTTCGGGATGAAGAAACATTTTGGTCATGGGAGATATGTAGATGGAGAAAGTCGATAAGTCGACTTGTATGATAACTGACTTAGTCGATCAGTCGACTAAGTCGGTCGGCCAACTAAACTATAGATTAGGTCGGCCACCTAAGGTCGTGTCGGTTCACCGAAACGACAGGTAGTTATTTTGTAACCATTCTGTAATCATATATATTAGGCTGTTGAGCCAGATGAGAACTCAGTTCAGTTCTTTTTGTTGTATGGACTCATTCATGTAATATAATCTGTTAATTCACCTATTTTGTTCTTATCTATTGTCTTTGTTTTATATGTATATTTTAGTGTGTATTATTACATCATTTTTTTGCACACAGGACAAGACATTAACATTTTTCTTTGTATTTATTTTTTTCAACATGGTAGGGCAATCCTCTAGTGAGTGATCCCCTACTCCACAGTGAGTACAAAATTTGAGGTTAGTTCTGTCTTTATATGGACAGTCTGCATACCGATGTCCCTCTTTATAACATGTAAAGTGTTGGATGGGTCGACACGGTTGATTATCGTGATTCCCAAGGAATCGACCTCTTCCTCCGTAGCTTGCACGTCGATTGTCGTACCAGTTCTCATATCGTTGACCGTCATATCTCTGAACATTCTGATCGTCTGCTAAATTGTTTTGCTCGTTAGTTTGTACTAGGTTTCCTTCATTAGAGAGACCGGTCAGCTTGGAGATGACTTCTCCAGAGATGTCGACCGGTTGTTCGAAGTAGAACCGACCATTGTGGTACCAGCTCATGATGAATTTTATAGTAGTTTCCTTCATGCCACCAAAGTTGGCCATGTGTGGTGCATTGACATAGCTGAATATAGTGCTGTGTTTGATTTTCTCTACGGTTTGAGTGGCCTTTTTGTTTACATAGGCCCATTCTTGCATCTCGGCCCATAGTTTTTGCCATGAGCCTTCATGTACCTTGGCATTCTTAATGTTTTTCAACCTACGAACTAAAGGTGTATTCGCATCCTGTAGTTCCTTGGCTTTGGTCGAGGCTCTAGTTTGTTTGGGGCATGTTTGGGGGCCATTGTGTCGGTTTGGTGGTCTATTTCACTAAGGGGTTCTCGGTGTTTAGTTGATTGGATGCTCTGATGCTCTCTCTATATGGATTGCGGTGAATGATCCTCCAGCAATCCAGTATTTATAGGCGATGCTGTGGATGTGTGCATCGATGTGTGTACTAATGGCGGACATGATGTTATAGCTGGAATACTTGAGTGTGCATTAATGGCGAATTGCTTTCGGCGCTCGATGTCATGAATGCACGATGGGACTATCGAGGTCGTCGGTCGATGTTGGTTATGATAATGGTCGATGGAAGTGGTTAATCGATGGTGTTATGTCGATGGCTGTGATGTCGGTTGTCGAAATGGTAATTTCCTATCATAGCTTTCTATATGTACGATATTTTTGGATTTTGAATTTTTAAGTTTTTATGGCTTTTGGTTGACGGTTATGGTCGTTATATATATATTTATTTTATTTATTTTAATTTAAAAAAAAAAATTCTGTAGCGTTTTAGTCGGGCTCCATTAACGAGCTTCTGAAATACTATGCCCTATAATGTCCTGAGTCGGACTGAGCCGTTGGGATGTATCTCTTCGACAATGTAAGGTCCCATCCATTCTATGTGTAGATTTTTAGGTTTTCCTTTTACTCGACTATTGTATAGTAAATCAAGGTCTCCAATCGACAAGTTTTTGTTTTTGATGTTTCGGTCGTTCCATGCTTTCTGTTGTTGTTTTTGGATTTCTTGATGTTGTATTGCCATTAGTCGTTGCTCTTCAAGTTTTCTTAGTTGCAATAGTTGGTCCTTTCTTCCTTGTTCGACATCGACATGTAGTATTTCTGCGATGATAGGTGTTTGTTGTCAGAAGTGTAGTGGAACTACTGCTTCTTGTCCATAGACTAGTCGAAAAGGAGTTTGGTCGGTCGATCATTTATATGCTATTCTATATGCCCATAATACTGTAGGTATTTTTTCATCCCAGTAATCCTTATCAACATTACATATTTTGGTTAGTCCTCTTGTTAATGTTTTATTAAATGCTTCAATTGCTCCATTCGACTGAGGATGGTATGCTGTGCTCCGACAATGGTCGATTTGGAACTGGTCGGTTAGGGTTTTGATAGTTCTGTTGATGAAGTGTGTTCCTTGGTCACTAATCAGCATTAGTGGACATCCAAATCTAGTGATGATATTCTCATAGATAAACTTAGCAGCTATCTCACTAGAACATGTGTTGACTGGTTCATCTTTTTCCCATTTAGTTACATATTCGACTATAGTTATGATATACCTTGCACCTGTCCTTTTAGGATGAAGAAACATTTTGTTCATGGGAGATATGTAGAAGGAGAAAGTTGATAAGTCAACTTGAATGATAACTGACTTAGTCGATCAGTCGACTAAGTCGGTCGGCCAACTAAACTATAGATTAGGTCGGCCACCTAAGGTTGTGTCAGTTCACCAAACCGACAGGTAGTTATTTTGTAACCATTCTGTAATCATATATATTAGGATGTTGATCCAGATGAGAACTCAGTTCAGTTATTTTTGTTGCATGGACTCATTCATGTAATATAATCTGTTAATTCACCTGTTTTGTTCTTATCTATTGTCTTTGTTTTATATGTATATTTTAGTGTGTATTATTACATCATTTTTTTGCACACAGGACAAGACATTAACATTTTTCTTTGTATTTATTTTTTCCAACATGGTAGGGCAATCCTCTAGTGAGTGATCCCCTACTCCACAATGAGTACAAAATTTGAGGTTAGTTCTGTCTTTATATGGACAGTCTACATACCGATGTCCCTATTTATAATATGTAAAGCGCTGGATGGGTCAACACGGTTGATTGTCGCAATTCCCAAGGAATCGACCTCTTCCTCCATAGCTTGCACGTCGATTGTCGTACCGGTTCTCATATCGTTGACCGTCATATCTTTGAACGTTCTGATCGTCTGCTAAATTGTTTTGCTCGTTAGTTTGCGGAACTGGATTGGTTTGGTAGACTGTATGATAGTTTTGTCAGTTCTTTAGGTTCAAATGGTAGTCAGCCATATTGTGATTTTTGGTTTCACAGATTGCATACCAGGATGCCTTGTCGTTCTTCATGTTGAACGGGTAGTATTTTGTCGAGTGGTCCTCTTGTTCCTGGCAGATGTTGCAAAAATATTTCGTTTGCACAAATCGAACATCCTGTCGGATGTATTCCTGTTGACAGTTGTCTTTGGAGTGGTCGGTCGTTAAGCATTTGGTGCACCAGATCTCCTGATTCTTGAGGTTTAACTACTTTAAAGACTTCTGTACACTCTTGAGCTGTTCTTCCAATTTGTGGTCTGTGGGGTAAGCGGGTATGTCCTCGTCCATCTCCACTTGAAGATATTTTTTTAGCGCATCTTCGTAAGATTTGAATGTTTCCAGACTGATTTTTTGGTGCAGTTTCTAAGATAACCCTACAAGAAATCACTGGATTAGTAATTGTTCATCTATAACATAGTCCAGCTATCTCAGAAGGTCTTTCCAGTGCTTATCATAGTCGCAGACAGTTTCCCCTGGATTTTGTGATGTAGTTTTTAGTTTTTTTGCTGCCAGGTGTTTGGCATATGGAGTTTTGAAAAATGATAGAAATTGTGCCTTGATCTCGACTTTGGTTGCTCTAGGTTGTCTTTTTGAAAAGTTAATATACCACGTCAATGCCCTTTTCCTCAAGGCACTGATGAACTGTGCCATTTGTCTATATTCGTCTGTAACTTGGTTGGCCTCCCAAGTTGACTCGCAGACAAACCAGTGTCATCTGGGGTCCTCATCCCCCTCATATAGAGGAATGTGAGCTGATCCGTGACCCATGTCTGAATCACTATCACTGCTCTCAGGAGGTGGTGGCGGTGGAGGTGGGGGTGGAGGTGAGGGTGGTGGGGTTATTGGTTTATTCATCTCTGTGGGACTATGGTCGATGAAACTTTCGTTCCTGTCGATTGTCAATTCTTCGTCTACTGGCAGTCGGTTGATGTCAACTTTTTCTGTCGATGGCCCACTGCAACTATTTGTCTGCAGTTCTGAGTGTTCCATGTCTTCTAAAGCTGTATTTGATGGGGGTGGTTCTCCTTCATGTGTCGGTAAGAGTAAGTGGAGACTTCGGTGGGAGGGTACTGCTTGAATGGTTACCCAATTCCCTTCCTCTGGTCGACGTATAATGAGTTGTCGTCCAATGTATGTTTCTTCGTCTAGTTGAATCCATATACTAAAGTCACAAGCTCGTAGTCGGAGGTCCTCTTCGACAATAGTCTGTATCCAAGTATGCGAATTCAACGGAGAGAGGGTTGTTCCGTCATGGGGAGCTCTTAATTGGAGAGCTTCTGGCTGCTCTATCCACAATTATTCCTCCATAGGGGATGCCTCTTGTTCCATGCCTTCTTTATGTAGGTTATGACCCGAATTTGGCGAATTCTCTTCTTGGTCGGTCGCCCTAGGAATTCTTCCTCCATGCAGCTCTAAGGCTCTTTCTCTTCTTGATTCCCTCCTCTATTGTCTCTCTTCCCTCTCTATTTTCTAGATGTCTGACATACCTTCGTGTGATACTATTCTCTTGAGTTCCCTTTCGGTCGACTTCTCATTACTGGTGACTGGTATCTATTTCTAGTCAAGTAGAATCCACTCTACTCTATCTCGACATATGACCAGCTACCCCCCCATTGCCTACCCAATGCTTTTAGAAATCCTAGATAGTTCAGTCTAGTTTCTTAGGAAGTATTCCCACTCCCTTTATGCAATAATTTTTTCCCACTTCCTTTGCTTCTCCACCTAGTTAGAGTTTGATGGCAATTCGTGAAGTGATGGACGAGGTTCAACAATATGTCCTACTCCCTTTTCGATTAGGAATTTGAACAACAAGGTCGGTAAGGAGCACATAAATTTGTTCGATGAGATTTGTGTAAAATTTCTCCTTGACTGTTTCCACTGAAGTTCTGTCTTTGACTGTTTTCTCCTCACAGAAGTCGTTGACGATTTTCTCAAACCACTCCGACAAGTTTGTTCTACCTCCTCGGATCAGTTTTTCTAGCAATTGTTGTTCTTTAGTCCCTTTCGGATTTCTCATCCTAGAGTTTTGTCAAAAGTTGGGGCACTAATTCTACAAAATTTTCATGTGTTTCGGTGAAGAATATTTATTTTGCTTATGCGATTGTTAATCTGTTACTTTGTGCGTAATTCTATAAATAATTTGTAGCTTTACATTCCCACCAGTCCTTAATATCCTGCTTTGGTATCATCTATTTGCATACATTCCAGACATGTACTACTGGAAATAGAACCAATGTTGTAATCTCACAGATCACATAAGGTTACCAATAATACACACTAAAATATACATATAAAACAGAGGCAAGAGATAAGAACAAAACAGATGAATTAACAGATTATATTACATGAATGAGTCCATACAACATAGAGAACTGAACTGAGTTCTCATCTGGCTCAACAGCCTAACATTAGAGGAAATTTGGGGTCTAAAATGGGCCTTATAAGAAAACGTGCCAAAATAAGTTTTTGTGAGTTGGAATTCAAGAACCAATAGAATTTCA
>LPNX010499001.1:57392-84435 GCA_001517045.1 Pseudotsuga menziesii
GGAAGCCCATTTTAGACCCCAAAATTCCTCTAATGTATATATGATTACATAATGGTTACAAAATAACTACCTGTCGGTTCGGTGAACCGACACGATCTTAGGTGGCCAACCTAATCTCTAGTTTTGTCGACCGACTGAATTAGTTGGCTGATCGAATAAGTCGGCTCATTGACTTAGTCAGCTGATCGACTAATTCGGCTATCATTCAAGTCAACTTATCGACTTGCTCCTTCTACAGACCTCATCCTTGGCCATAAGTAGAAATGATCCAACTGTTCGAAGGTTTTATACTTCCAAAGTGACCTCCCATACCGCCATTATGTTTCTCCTGTATTGGGTTCTCTCTCATAGAACACCTTGGTACACACAGTTTACTATTTTTAAAGTGCAACCCATCCTATAGGGTGTACTCCATCCATGGCTCTTTGTCCACCTCCACTGGATTCTTACAAGGCCTGTAAGCTTCCTAGAAATCAATTCCAGCTTCATACAAATATCTCAAATGCTCAAATCCCAAGACTTGGATCTAATTTTCCTACATAATCAATAGTATCCTACTCAAAGCATTAACTACTCTGTTTGACTGTCCACTTATGTGTTTCAATGTAAAGGTAAATCTCCGTAAGAACTCAACCCACTTGACATGTTTCAGGTTCAACTTAGGTTGCTGCATAATATATTGCAATGCATGGTTGTCAGAATACAACACAAATTCCCTAGGCATCAAGTAGTGCCTCCAATGCTTCATTGCTTGAAAAATAGCATAAAACTCCTTATCATAAGATGAATAATTCTTCTTGGCATCATTCAACTTCTCACTAAAATACGCTATGGGCCTATCCTCTTGACTGAGTACAAATTCGATTGCTACTCCACTAGCATCACAATTCACCTGGAAAGGGTGTTTGAAGTCTGGTAACTTCAATACTGGTTGTTCAGTGATCTTCTTCTTCAAGAACTGAAAACTATTTTCATCCTCTACTGTCCATTGAAATGGATGTTTATCCTTCTTAATTGTCTCAATGATAGATGCACAAATACCACTAAAATTCTTTATAAATTTCCTATAGAAACTTTTCAATCCATGAAATCTTCTTACCTCAAATGTGTTCCTTGGTGAAGGCCAATAAATGATTGCTTGCACCTTTTCTAGATCCATCTTCAACCCTTCTCTAAGATAACAAATCCTAGATATACAAGCTCGGTCTTCATGAATGTGCACTTCTTCACATTTATCAACAACTTTTCTTATTGCAGCCTCTCTAAAACATATCTCAGATACTTTAGATGCTCTTCTTTTGTTTGGCTGAAAACCAAAATGTCATCAAGGTAAACTATCACAAACATACCTATGAAATTTCTCAAGACTTCATTCATCAATCTCATAAAAGTGCTTGGTGCGTTGGACAACCCAAATGGCATGACCAACCACTCATACAACCCATCATTTGTTTTAAAGGTTGTCTTCCACTCATCTCCTTCTCTAATCCTTATTTGATGATATCCACTCTTCAAATCTAGTTTTGAAAAGCATGTTGCCCCACTTAGGCAATCCATCATGTCATCCATCCTTGGTAATGGAAATCTATATCTAATAGTGATTTTATTAATTGCTCTGGATTCAGTACACATCCTCCACTCACCATACTTCTTTGGTGTCAGTATTGTTGGTATCTCACATGGACTCAGACTCTTTTGAACCAATCCATTGTCCAACAATCCTTGGACCTGCTTCCTCAATTCTTCATTCTTTTTAGGTGTCAAACTATATGCTTCCTTGTTTGGAAAACTGGCTCCTGGAATAAAATCAATCTGATGACTTATATCCCTTCCGGGTGGTAATTCATCAGGTAAATCATCCACCACAATGTCACTAAACTCACTTAGCATCTCCTGAATCTCCTGAAGTAGATATTCCACGCTGGTATTCATCATCACCACTCATGGCTTACACACCACATCATAGTTCAACTCTTCTTCCTCAACCCACTGCAAATATTCCTTCCTAGACAAAATCAGAACTTTAGGTGCTAACTGTCTGTTGATGTAATTGTAACTTTGGAATGTATTCACTTGTATTTCTTATTTATTGTAACTCAATGTTTATTCTGGGATTTTATCATGTCATGTCATGCCCCAATGTTCCAATCAGGAGAATCAATAATGTAAACAAGTCATGTCAAGTCATTGTGGGCAACCCTCCGATTGTATAAGGGTTAAAGTCCCTGTAGTTCCAGGGCACTAGGGTTATTAGACTCTCCTAGTAAAGGTCAACCCTAGTAGTGTTTTAGTCATGTCGGTATTAGTATAAATAGAGATCTGGACTCTCTATTTAGAACACATCACATACACACTAGAGTGTAGCGCATAGTTGAGGAAGGAGAAGACACTGGGGCTAGAGAAGAAGAAGGTTACTGCTGTCGAGAGTGCATCTTACTGTTTTGAGGTTTTACCTTTTGTGCTGATTCTATCTTTGAGGAAGTTGTAGGGTTTTCTGCATTTATGGTTTCCCTAAGGAAAAAAACTATGTTCATTGTCTCTTGTGTTTTATTGCTGTGCTTGTTGTTCTCTCAGTTAAAGATCCACATAATGCTCGCTTAAATGTTGAAAAACTAACATGGTATCATAGCTAACCTGAGAAGAAGACATTGTGCAGTGATGGGAACTAGGGATTCCTACTTTGTGGATCTCTCTCCATAGATTTTCAGCAAAAGTAAGGTGGAATAACTCTCCTCCTTAGGGTGTATCTTTTTGTTGAAGCAGAATCCAATTCTGAGGTTTTTCAGTTTTGGACCCAACACTACTGCTGGAAATTAGGGATTTTCACATAAGAGGAATTTTTCAATGATCCCAGGCCTAGATTGATCTCCTCCCCAAAATAGAAGTTAGGGATAAATTTCAAATCATTTGGGTCGATAGAACTCCAAAAAATAAAAACCCTAATTTGCTCTTGAACCAGCTCTGCAGGATTTCATCTCAAAATTCAGATCCGACATCTTGACCTGGTAAGATCTAAAATATTTTGTATTTCCATTTGAGGTTCTCAATTAAGATGTGTCATCATACCAAGCTTGATGAAAACCTTGAGGGAGCTGATAACTTCCAAGCTTGGAAGTATAGGATCTCCTTGGTCATGGAAGAAAATGAGTTAGACTCCTACATCCATGAGGAGGTTCTAGTTCCAGAGGGAGATGAGGCTAAGACCTTGCATAAGAAGAAGTTGGTTATGGAAAAGAGGATCATTGCTGATTCTATCAAGGATCACCTTATCCCTTAGGTGTCCTCTCTCAAGACACCTAAAGCTATGTTTGATGCCCTAACCAAATTGATTGAAGGGAAGAACATAAACTGGAAGATGACTATGAGAAACAAATTGAAGAATGTGAAGATTCAGAATGCAGAAAAAATCCAGTCTTACTTCACAAGAGTCTCTAAGATCAAGGAAGAAATAGAAGCAGTAGATGAAGAAGTGGAAAATGCAGAGATTGTGATGACTACCTTGAATGGCCTTCCTAGGTCATGGGATTCTTTCATCCAAGGAATCTGTGCTAGAAATAAGTTAGTCAAGTTCAACAGACTATGGGAAGAGTGTTCTCAAGAAGAAGCACAGATAGAAGCTCGAGAAGAAAAGATGGGAAGTGAAGATCAAGCTCTCACGGTACACTCCAAGTCAACCGAAAGAAGATCTCGTCACCCTAGAGGTAAGCACTATCACAAAGATAACACTAGAAAAGATTTTTCTAGGGTCATATGTTATACATGTGATGAAGCAGGACATTATGCAAATAATTGTCCTAAGAAACCAAAGCTATCAAAGAGGAGCCGCAAAAGAAGACATCATGCTCATTCTACAGAGGATGATGAACCATCCAAGAAGAGAACCAGATATGAAAGTGAAGATTCTTCAAGCAAGGATGAATATGTTTTTATTTCCACTCTCACAGGTAACATTACTCATGGAAGTGATGATTGGCTTATAGACAGTGGGGCCTCCAAACATATGACAAGATTCAAGGAATCCTTTGTGAGACTGTTAGAACATGAATCACCTCACAAGGTGAAGCTAGGAGATGACTTTCAATATCCATTAAAAGGTAGTGGGGAATCTTCCTATAAGCTAGACTCTGGAAAGTCTCTAACAATGAAAGAAGTATTGTTTGTGCCAGGACTCAAGAAGAACCTCCTCTCCATATCAGCATTAGATGCAAAAGGAATGAGGGTTGCATTCATAGATGGTCAAGTCATCATGTGTCCAAAAGGAAACACTATCGATGATGCAGTGGTGATTGGAGAACAAGAAGGAGGATTGTACAAACTAAAGGGTCATCTATAACAAGCCTTGGTCCATGACACAAAAGAGCTAAGTGAACTTTGGCATAGAAGGCTTGCACATGTGCATTACAGAGCACTACCTATTGCAAGCAAAGTTGTTGAAGGTCTTCTAAAAATCCAAGCAAAACATGATAGGGTCTGCAAAGGATGTCTAAAAGGAAAGAATACAAAGAATACATTTCCAAGCAGCGAAAGCAAAGCAAAAGGAATCTCGGAAATCATCCACTCCGATGCATGTGGTCCTATGTCATCAAACTCACTAAGCGGGTATGCATATTATGTTTCTTTTATTGATGATTTTTCTAGGAAGACATGGGTTTATTTCATGAAGAACAAAGATGAAGTATTCAGCAAGTTCAAGGAATTCAAAGCCTTGGTTGAGAACCACACTGAAAAGAATATCAAGACCTTTTGATCAGATAATGGCAGAAAAGTCACTTCAAATGAGTTCAAAGAGCTATGCAAAGAATCTGGGATTAAGAGGGAGTTGTCTACTCCTTATAATACACAACATAATGGGATTGTGGAACGAAAGAATAGAACTATCATGGAAGATGCAAAAGCAATGCTTCATGATCAAGACCTTCCTATGCATATTTGGGAAAAAGTTGCCAGAACAGCGGTGTATGTACAGAACCGTACTCCACATAGAGTACTCGAGAACAAGACTCCTGAAGAAGTCTTCTCTCGAAAGAAACCACAAGTCAGCCATATCAGAGTATTTGGCTTTCCTGTGTACATACACATTCCAAAAGAGAAGATGACTAAATTAGATCCTTCAAGAAAGAAGGGTATATTTGTGGGATAATCTGAAATATCGAACGCTTACAGAATATATTTCCTAGGATTCAAGAAGATTGACATTAGCAAGGATGTGACATTTGATGAAGATATAGCTTACAACAAATCCAAAAAGAAACCTCCTAAAGAATCCGAAGAAGCAGAAGCACCAATAATTCATGATACAACCATGAATGAAGAAGGTCAAGAAGAAGATCGAGAATTTGAAGAACCACAAAGACCTGTAGATCCACCTCTGGAGAAGTATCCTCATTAGAGGAAATTTCAACTCAAAATGGGCCTTTTAAATTTTATTCAAATTCCATGTCATCATGTGTTAGCCAATGAAATTGATTTAAATTTGAAATACCGTATAGGTCTTAAACACTTTTTTAATATAAATTTGGGGATAGGTATCATAAAAGAGCCTACTTTTTTTGTTTGTATTTTTGACATATCTCCCCATGTTTTTACTCTAATTTCAATTGGGAGAGCTTGTTGGATGTGGAATTAAATTCCACATCCAACAAGTACACACTTGGCATACTTTTGATAGAACCCGCTACCCCAAAAACAAGAAATACTTGGAAAAAATGGAATGATGACATCATCATTCCATTTTTTCAGGTATTTCTTTTTTTTGGGTAGCGGGGTCCGTAAAAAGTATGTATAGTGGGTACTCATTGGATGAGGAATTTAATTCCACATCCAACGAGATCTCCTGATCGAAATTTGAGTAAACACGTGGGGAGATATGTCAAAAATACAAACAAAAAAGTAATTTTTTTCTTTTCTTCCTCCAAAATTAATAAATATTATTTTATTATTTTAACTATTATTTTATTATTTCATTTTAGGTGGCCCATTTTGAGTTGAAATTTCCTCTAATGCATAAGAGGAAACCTGCTTGGGTACAAGAACTTATCCAAGGTGCAGAAAGATATGGGGCTTCAGAAGAGAATCACAGAGAAAGAAAGAGGACCAGATCCTGCTTCGGGTATGTAGCATTACTATGTGATTTCATTGATAAAGAACCTTCCAGTTATAAAGAAGCGGCAGAACAAAAAGAATGGAAGGATGCTATGATTGAATAATACCAATCGATCATGAAGAATGGTGTTTGGGATGTTGTCCCAAGACCAAAAGAGAAGTCAGTTGTAAATTCCAAATGGATCTACAAGATCAAACATGCTGTAGATGCTAGCATAGAAAAATATAAGGCAAGATTTGTGGCTCAGGGTTTCTCTCAAAAAGAAGGAATAGATTATGAAGAAACCTTTGCACCTGTAGCCAGATACACTTCCATCAGATTAGTACTTGCTCTGGCTGCAGTGATGAAATGGAAGATATACTAGATGGATGTCAAGACTAATTTCTTGAATGGTGTAGTGGAAGAGGAAGTGTATGTAGAATAACCACTCAGTTTTGAGACACATTACAAGGAGTCTCATGTGTGTAGATTGAAGAAATCCCTATACGGTTTGAAATAGGCACCTAGGACATGGTATGACAGAATTGACAACTTTCTATCCAGTATGGGCTTTACCAAAAGTAAAGTAGATTCCAACCTTTACTACAAGGTTGAAGATGACAACCCAATGATTCTTCTACTATATGTAGATGATCTATTTGTGATAGGTATGGATGGGTTGATTGCTAATACGAAGAGAAATCTTGCTGCTGAGTTCAAGATGAAGGAATTGCGAATGATGCATTATTTTCTAGGTATGGAGGTGTGGCAGAGTGCGGATGGAATCTTTCTTGGACAAGGGAAGTATGCAGTAGAGATCCTAAAGAGGTTTGGGATGATGGACTGCAAGGCTATGGCCACACTTATGGCATTGAACCTGAAGCTATTGAGTGAAGCTTCATCAGAGTCAGTTGATGCTATGATGTATCGTCAGATGATTGGGTCCTTGATGTACCTAATGAACACAAGACTAGACATTTGCTTTGTTGTGAACACCTTCAGCCAGTTCTTGATAGATCTGAGAAATGTTCACTTGATTGTTGCAAAGCATGTTCTAAGGTACCTGAGGGGTACATTTGATTATGGGATCAAGTACGATGCAAATTAGAAGATTAACCTGGAGCGTTATGTTGATTCAGATAGGAAGAGCACTTCAGGGTGTTGCTTCAGTATGGGATCAGGTGTGATCTCTTGGTTTAGCAGGAAGCAATCCTATGTGGCACTGAGTATAGTTGAAGTAGAGTATGTCGCAGCCTGTTCAGCTAGTTGTGAGGTAGTATGGCTAAGGAAGCTACTATCTGATTTATTTGATATCCAGATGGATGCTACTTGTATACATTGTGACAACCAGAGTCGCATGAAGTTGTTAGAGAATCCAGTGTTCCATGACAAGTCGAAGCATGTCGAGATCAAGTATCACTATATCAGGGATATGGTGCAGAGGGGAGCACCGAAGCTCCAGTATGTTGCAACGGACGATCAAATAGATGATGTGTTGAAAAAGCCACTAACCAGAGTAAAGTTTGAGCACTTCAGGGAGAATCTTGATGTTTTCCAGAGTGAGGTCCCTTCCAAGAGGAAGTGACGAGTCCAGAAGCCATTCTAATGAGCAAGTCATATGTAAGGGTTGATCCATTTTGTCATGGTGAGAGGATTGGTTCCTTCCATGTTAGATATGAGTTATGAGATCCATAACCATTCTGATGAGCATGTCAGATGTAAGGGCTGAGCCATTCTATCATGGCTAAAGGATTAAGTTCCTCCCATGTTAGATGTGAGTGCTGGCCATTTTGACGAGTAGGTCAGATGTAAGGGATACCGCCATTCTGACGAGTAGGTTAGATGTAAGGGCTATGCCATTCTGTCATGGCTAAAGGATTAGGTTCCTCCCATGTCAGATGTGAGTGCTGGCCATTCTGACGAGTAGGTCAGATGTAAGGGATACCACCATTCTGACGAGTAGGTCAGATGTGAGTGCTGCCCATTCTGATGTAGGATGAGCTCCTACATAGATGTAAGGGCTACTACCTTTCTGATGAGTAGGTTAGATGTGAGTACTGGCCATTCTGATGTGACTGTAGGATTAGGTCCTATATGATCAGATATAAGGGCTACCACCTTTTTGACGAGTAGGTTAGATGTGAGTGCTGGCCATTCTGAAAAGTAGGTCAGATGTAAGGGCTACCACCTTTCTGATGAGTAGGTCAGATGTGAGTGCTGGCCATTCTGATGAGTAGGTCAGATGTAAGGGCTACCAAATACCTACGAGGAGGTAGGCTTACACCCAGCATGAAAGAAGGCTGGCTCTGTATAACTTCTTGAGACGATAAGAATCATGAGATAGCACATATGATGGTGACCATAGGATATCTAGATCGAGCTATGATCCAAATCCAGTTATGATGACTCCGAGAGATCTAGATCGAGTAATGATCCAGATCCAGTAGTGATGATCTGGATCGAGTGATGATCCAGATCCAGTGATGATGATCCAAATCGAGTGATGATACAGATCTAGTGATGATGATCTAGATCCAATGATGATCCAGATCCAGTGATGATGTTCCAAATCGAGTATGATCCAGAGATGTTCTAGATCAAGTATGATCCAGTGATGTTCCAGATCAAGTATGATCTAGTGATGTTTCAGATCAAGTATGATCCAATGATGATGATCCAGATCGAGTGATGATCTAGATCCAATGATGATGATCCAGATCAAGTGATGATCTAGATCCAATGATGATGATCTAGATCGAGTGATGATCTAGTGATGTCCCAGATCGAGTATGATCCAGATATGTTCTAGATCGAGTATGATCCAGTGATGTTCCAGATCAAGTATGATCCAGTGATGTTTTAGATCGAGTATGATCCAGTGATGATGATCCAGTTTGAGTGATGATCCAGATCTAGATGAAGATGGAATGAAGATAAAGATGAATTGAAGACACGATGACTTGGAGATGAAGATGACAAGAAGGTCCAGAGAAGAAGACCAATGATGAAAATTGTGTCGAGAGAACACCTTCCTAGTTAAGAGGGAGTGTTGATGTAATTGTAACTTTGCAATGTATTCACTTGTATTTCTTATCTATTGTAACCCGATGTTTATTCCGGGATGTTATCATGTCATGTCATGCCCCAATGTTTTGATCAGGAGAATCAAGAATGTAAACAAGTCATGTCAAGTCATTGTGGGTAACCCTCCGATTGTCTAAGGGTTAAAGTCTTTGCAGTTCTGGGGCACTAGGGTTATTAGACTCTCCTAGTAGAGGTAGACCCTAGTAGGGTTTTAGTCATGTTGGGATTAGTATAAATAGAGAGCTGGACTCTCTATTTAGCACACATCACATACTGTTGACAGGCAAATATGACTTGCTCGCAACAAGGGGAGACAACCCAGACCGAGATCCTTAAAGCAGGTTCCAAGTTGTTTGGGATGGTTGTTCCTGACGGGTTTGATGGCTCCGTTAGCCAAAGAATTAATGTAAAAGAAACCTAAAAGATAAAACTAAATCAAATGTACAAGAAAACCAATAACTGATCTAAAATAAAGAAAATATTATAAAAATCTAATCTATTTATTTATATATAAAGATATGTAATAACATTTTACAATATTGAAAAAGAATAGGAAACCCTATTTCTATTTTTGTGAATAATCTTTTTAATTTTCCAATAAAATGATAAGCTAAAAATAAAGTAAATATAATTGAATTAAAGTATATCTAACCTAAAAGATTTCTCGATTAAAAAGAACCTTTACTTCTTTTTCATGTACTTTAATTAAATAGAAATAAATAATGTAACATATGAAATAATTCAATAGTACATTCGTTTACAACCATTCCATTATTGTGAAACATTCAAAGAAGGAAAAGTAAATAAAAAACATTTCTAGGAAAAGTAAAAACATTTCCAGGAAAAGTAATTAAAACATTTCCAGCATTCTTGATTAACTATCTTTAACACAAAAAAGTAAAGTAATTCCTTTCATATGTAAAAGATAACAAATTTTTTGATTATAAATCATTATAATTAAAAAGAAATAATCAAAATAACGTTGGAAACAATAAAAATTGAAAGAAGAATTTGCATTTAAATACAAATAATGGAAACTTGAAATAATTCAAAGTTTATATTATTGGTAGAAACAAATACACACTTACCACATGTAATGAATATTTTTTTTAAACAGAAAACTCAAAAACATTTGATGTTTCAGTTTCACAAAATTTCTCCAGAAATGGGAAAGTGTATAATTTGCAGAAAACTTCTAACAATCTAAATTCTAGAACCTGGATCTCTCTGGAAATCAGCTCCTGCACATACTCAATCCACCAGCCTCCTTCTTCAAAATCATTTGCAGAAAGAAAACATAAGTATAAAGAAAAACATTTCTCCATCCATCAGCCTCAGTGCAGTGCATTCTTCCACTTTTCGAAACCCTAAAGAGTCCTCACTGGAAGCATCTCAATCAGAACATCAAGAAAAATCTGGCTGGCCTGTTCAACGCAACCCCCAGTCTACTCTTTGAACTGTGAAAGACAAATCTCCACTGTCCTGTGAGCCCTCTTCCTCCCCTGGCAGCTACGTTTACATACTGCTTAAATAGGATAGCCGATCTCTATTTCTGGCAGATAACTCACATCAGGACCATCTCCATGAAATTAGAGAACTTTTAATATTCCTTCATTCTTTGGATGCTTCTTTTATTATCAAGTTTTCCTTCATTCCTCACTGAATGTAAAAAGGAAAAGTATGCTCATTTCAAAACCTTCACATGTATCTTTTAATATGTATATCGAATTGAGTATTTAGATAATTAATCTGAATTTGTCCATATGATCATGTGATCAATAAAGTAATAAAGGCTTGGAATTGAGAAAAGTTGTGGACATATCAGCTTGGAATCCAGAAACATCCCACAATTGTAAAATTCAATTTACAGAAAATCTACAGCCGGAAGCTACAGAAATAAAATCAGTAGCTACAGATTTCAAAGATTTTCTCTAGTGGGTTCCCTTCCCCTTGTAGTTGGGAATGGGATCTGTTGGGAGGCCAACAAATGGCGACTTTATGGGGAGAAGTAGTTATCTCTGCAAGAACGTGAAATCTGACTTATACATGTAATATGACAAGAATTTTTTTTTTTACTCAGATCAATATTTTTGTGAAGATAAGAGAACTGTGCTTTTTGATAAGACTAGATTTCAAACTATTACCAAGTTCAATTCTTTTATCATTATCCAGAGATTACCTTCAAAAATGATACGAATTTTAAGTTTTTTTAGAAAACATAAGACTCCAAAAGAAATTAGTCCTGGGAAAAACAACGCAATTTTGATATTTGACCAGTTTTTTTAAGATATGATCCCAATACTACAGTCATGACCCTCCCCGGTGTTAGGATTATTAATCCTCCCTTGTCCAAATTTGGTCATATGTCTAAATCAGGAGTCATGTCTAAATTGAGAGTCCATCTAGTCTATGTATACTCATTAGCACCATTGGGTAAACTTGACCTAATTGGGGCACATGTTTCAGTTACCAAAGTGTGGGGAACACTAATTGAGGCTCACTGCAACTTATTGCACTTGATTGCATAAGTTTAGGAGTCTCCTAGATCAATCCCTACAATTTAGGAAGCAACCGGGAGTGCCGAAACCAACCAAGGTCAGTTCACTTCCATTAATGACTAGTCAAGCCAAGTTAGGAGTTAGTTACATTCAGTTCTAGCCCTCTACATTCAGTTAGCGCTAGGTTTAATTGATTGCACACATGTGGGGCACTTTCCTCACCTACCACAGTCAGTTAACCATTAGTCAACACTAAATGTAACACTTGGTTGTGTTTTAAAGCTTCGATGAACCTCCAATTATGATTTAGACAAGGACAGTTAACTACTGGGTCCTCCGATTGTGATTTAGACAAGTCTTAGTTACCTACAGTCAAGTAGAGTCTAATCAATTAGAAATTCCTCATGTGGATTTGAATTGCTTGTGGCTATTAAATCCATTTTACATTATTGTAATTATCATCTGGATTACTTTTTTGATTAATGAAAGCATTCACAGCTGCAAGCCTTTTGCACTGTTTCATTCTTCAATGGCTGAGTAAATTGTGAGATCTTCTTTGTGAGTTGTGTGTTTGTCTACAGATCTATATGCTCAAATTTAACATGGTATTAGAGCCTCGACGGACAAGGCACTTCTCCTCCTCGGATCTCCTACTGGATCATTTTTTTTGTTTTGCAGGTACAACTTCGAAATGAATTCATCAGTTCCTCTTCTCACCCGATCCTCAAACTATTTTGAATGGAGGGTGAAGATGAATATATGTCTGAGAAGACAAAAACTCTTTTCGGTGTCTATTGGATTTGGTATAAATTATTTTGAGAGTGATAATGACTGGCTAAAAGCAAAGGATAAAGCTTTTGAAATAATGGAACTGGCTCTTTCTCCTAGCATGCGCTACCACAGTAGATCTATTAAAGATCCACAGGAACTATGGGAAAGATTGGACAGAACCTTTGGAAGCACATGGAGCACATCCAACATCCTTGATCCAAAAATCTCGGCCTCCACTCTCTCTGATGAAGTTGTTCAAGATGAAGAAGAAGTAGAAGCTTCTACACAGTCAATTCGAATTGAAGACAGTCTCCATGCAGTGACTCCTTCTCCTAATACTCTGGAAGTTCATGAGATCTCTGATATCTCATCTTCTCATATTTCTGAAACAGAAGAAGAAATTTGAATCTCTGATATTGAAGAAAAATTCTGCTGCACTTCCATGCAAACATTCACCGGTGATTTTCCTTTAAATTATGTGCAAAATTTACCAGTAATTGCTTCCAAAAGTGAAGAGAAATTTGATTTTTTTCCCTCTAATGTTGTTGCTGGTGTGCAAATATGTGATACCTTGGATATTTTGGAAGAAATATCAGATTACCAGATTGATCCATTCACTCCCCATGATCTAGTTTTTCCAACAAATTCCTACAGGATTGCATGCACCAAAATTCAGAATTTTGAAGAAGAAGAAAGCCGTGCATCCACCGTCTCGGTTAACCATTTATTTGAATCTGATATTAACTTTATTGGATCTGATGTGATCTGATGTGATCTTATTTAGATATTATATTATATTTCTTGGTTTAATATATCAAATTCATAATCTTTCAATACCACTTGTAGTTGTTCTCATCAATGGTGTGAAGAAACAAGTACCGCAAGTCTCCTACAAAACTACTGCTGGGGATTTGATTCCATTTCACAGTTTTGGATCTGTTTTGAACCTGTTTAGATCTGATTTACTTTCTGATATGATATTATTTGGTTCATATTTTAAAATTCAAAAGCATTTAGTCATGCTTGTAGTTGCTCTCACCAATTCCGGTGTGAAAAATCAAGTACCGTACTTTCTCTTCAAAACTGCTGATGGGGATGGTGTTAGTTTCCTCATATGAGGTTGCTGATATTTTATTATGTGATTCATTATCTATTTCAGAAGATATATCAGACTATGGAGCTCCAGCATTCACTCTCAACAGTCCCAGTGCTTCTCTACCATTTATCACATGCTCATCTTCTCACAGAACTAGTAAAGATGAAGATTTTCTGCATCCGCCTGGACACATGCTCCTAACACTTGGGGCTGTTCTTACCACTCATGGTTTTCTGTTAATGGATGCAACATATCAGTTTATTGAGTGTTCTTCACATTCTCTTAATTCTCAAGAACCTTTCCTCACTTTTCAGTTGACTTCAGTTGCTCTACATGGGTCCAGTCTTCATTCGGCAGCTGTCTATATTTCTGATTTAGTTGAGCATATCATTCTTCTTCCAAAGAGGAATATTCCTCTAGAAATAATGATGGAGAGTTTCACATGCTAGGCCCCAGGATACCTGTGCACAGAAGAACCAGATTGATCCTGATTCTACCTGCTTAATTAGAAGGGGTTTTTTTTTCCCATGTGGTTTTTCCCCAAGCACCTTATTTTTGAGCAGTTACTTTACTTTACTTGAATTAATAGGTGACCTATGGTCTTAGTTACCAGGGCCCACAGTTTTTCCAAGTTATCATTCAGGGGGGGTGTTAGGATTATTAATCCTCCCTTGTCCAAATTTGGTCATATGTCTACATCGGGAGTCCATCCAGTCTATTTATAGTCATTAGCACCATTGGGTAAACTTGACCTAATTGGGGAACATGTTTCATTTACCAAAGTGTGGGGAACACTAATTGAGGCTCACTGCAACTTATTGCACTTGATTGCATAAGTTTAGGAGTTTCCTAGATCAATCCCTACAATTTAGGAAGCAACTGGGAGTGCTGAAACCAACCAAGGTTAGTTCACTTTCGTTAATGACTAGTCAAGCCAATTTAGGAGTCAGTTACATTCAGTTCTATCCCTCTACATTCAGTTAGCGCTAGGTTTAATTGATTGCACACATGTGGGGCTCTTTTCTCACCTACCACAATCAGTTAACCATTATTCAACACTAAATGTAACACTTGGTTGTGTTTTAAAGCTCCGATGAACCTCCAGTTATGATTTAGACAAGGATAGTTAACTACTGGGTCCTCCGATTGCAATTTAGACAAGTCTTGGTTACCTACAGTCAAGTAGAGTCTAATCAATTCGAACTTCCTCATGTGGATTCGAATTGCTTGTAGCTATTAAAGCCATTTTACATTATTGTAATTATCATCTGGATTACTTTTTTGATTAATGAAAGAATTCACAGCTGCAAGCCTTTTGCACTGTTTCATTCTTCAATGGTTGAGTAAATTATGAGATCTTCTTTGTGAGTTGTGTGTTTGTCTACAGATCTATATGCTCAAATTTAACATGGTATCAAAGCCTCGATGGACAAGGCACTTCTCCTCCTCGGATCTCCTACTGGATCATTTTTTTTGTTTTGTAGGTACAACTTTGAAATGAATTCATCAGTTCCTTTTCTCACCTGATCCTCAGACTATTTTGAATGGAGGGTGAAGATGAATATATGTCTGAGAAGAAAAAAACTCTTTTCGGTGTCTATTGGATTCGATAGAAATTATTTTAAGATATGATCCCAATACTATAGTCATGACCCTCCCTGGAAGCATCCATAGCTTCGAAAGGGTTGACTTTTAACCATACATCCTACCGTTCTAGTCCCAAAATAAGATAAAACACAAATATTTAGAACTTCTCAATTTATTAATGGGTAAGCTGCATTGGAACCTCTTCATGAGTGGGATGGATTTGGATTCTTAGAGATTTCTGTATATATAACAATTTATGATTTGGAATCCAAGTTTGCCACAGACAGAACCCTCCTGCCCGCAGGCGTCCATAGCCTTGAAAGGGTACGTATTTTAAACCATTCTACCCAACGACTTATATCCCAAGCTAATAAGTTTAAAGAAGGTTTCATACTCAGCATTTAAGTGCTCATCTACAAGAGATTTGCATGTTTATAATGGGGGAACGTAATAGGAAACTCTTTACGAGTAAGATAGCATAAAGGATCTATAGATAACTGATTTTATTTTTAAATTGCAACTTGCTTTCCCATAACTGATTTCTAAATAAGTAATAGAATTCCTAGTAATAGTGAATTCAATATTCATTAAATCCAACAATTTGAGGATAATGATAAAAGAAGCGAAGTAAAGTAAAAGTTTTGGTCTAGTAATTTTTTGTTTAAAACAGTTCAATTTCTTTTTCTTTTATATAATCAGATTCCATGTTTATGACAGAAAAACATTCCCAGATCTCAATCATCTTTCCAGATTTTGAAAAATCAAAAGAACAACAAAAATCAAAAATAAAAATAAAAATAAAAATAAATTGAAAAGAAAACAACCAGTAATTACAAGTGTACAATATATACATGAGTTTTATTTGAGCAAATTATTGAAACGAAGGATTTCAAAGTCTACGAGAAAACTCTTATTAAAGAAAATGAAATTATACACACATAACACATGAGTTAAATCAAGATCTCATCAAATGGAAAATAGGTTTAACAACATATGACTAATTATCAGCAAAGAACATAAGAGATTAAAATAAATTAACGTGTTTTAAAGTTTTTTATCCCTCTCTTTTTTTTTTTTTTAAATCCTTCAAAGTTGTTTATTAATAATTGATGAGATGTTAATCTAATGTGTTTTATTCAGAAATAAAAGTAACAAAATAAATCCTAATGAGTATGCAGGTATAGAAAGTTGAAAATTGCTTTATTTTAATGAGAAGATTTAAAAGAGAGAGAAAGTAAAGAATTGCTTCCCTGCTAATGATGTCATTATCTCATTCTTAAAATTATGTTGTGGCAACTCCATATATCTGCATTTATTCAAATATAAACAAACATAAATCATCCTAAATTATAAAACTAATCTAAACTAATAAAATAAAATATATACAAACTAAGTAAATGAAAATTTCCAATGAAGCCATTCACGTAGCTTGAAACCTACCAAAGAAAACAAGTCATGTATGAATATTGGAAATTGGAATAATTCAAAACGAAGAAAAGAAATTAAATCAAATTTTGTATGTACAAAGCATAAAAGATGACATGGAAACCTTTTAATAAATGATTCCTCCCACCATGTATAAATCGGATCATAAAAATCAAATCGGAAGAAAATAGATTTCTCATGAGAATCATGACTAAGAATAATCTTATCAGGAGTATGATTCAAAATTCGTGAAAAGGATTCGGTAAAAAATGTATCTTTTGACACAATATCATCATGACTAAATTTAAAAAGAACAAAATGACATTTGGGTATTATTTTGAAATCAAGTACGTCATTGTGTCTTTTAATATGAAGATTGAAATTGATATCATTGGTTTCAGATATAATTATCATGCTGCAATGAAGAAAATCAATATTCAGTACATCATGAATAAATTGTGTATCCCTTTCAATATTACAAACTAAATCATAATCCTTACTAACAAAATATGAAATAGATGAATATGCATGAGTCTGATGAGTGATGATAGTAGAAAAATTGTTATCTTTTTAATGACAAATTTGAAATAAATCAGAATAGATATCAATGTATCCTTCATCCTCCAAAAGTGTATTCCTTTGTATTCTATCAAAATCTGACCATAATGGAGTATTCCTTAGAAAATCATTAACATGTAGATATAGTCTATGATCAACAAAAACATCAGGATACAAAGAATAGTAAGATTCAGAGTATAAAGAATTAAATGCTTCTCTGTTGATATGATTTGTTTCATTGATTGTTTTAACAGAAGTATCATTAGTAAAACTCTGATCTAATGAATTTTGTGAAGAAATGAAAGGAACTAACTCATCAAAAGAAGAAGACAATGAAATTATATCATCGCTAGCACATTCAGTTGAAAAATCAAGAATTTTTGGTTTATCTTCCATTGTCTTGTGAACAACAAGAGTTTCAAAATTATCACTTAATGTAAAAGTTGAATCATCATCTTTATTCTCTTGTGCATAAGATTCTGTGACTTGTCCATTTTCAACGATTTAATTTTCAACAGTGGAATTAGTAGAAATAGATTCTAAATCATTTTCAACTGATGAACTAACATGCATGCTATCTATTGCAGTTTTTTCATTCTTTTCCAAATCATGAAAATCAGAGAGAGAGATAAGATAGAGAAACCAATCCATTTTGTCTTTTTCGGAAAGCTGGTGTCTTTCATGAAACCTGCAACATATTAGCATAAATTTGGAAAATAAATCATCAAGAGATTCATCTTTATGTCTACGGAGATTTTCTAGTTCAAATCCAAGTTTCATGTAATTATAATTCTCATGAGCATTAAGAAATAACTTCATGAAGTGTTCCCATGAATGAATGGATTTTACTGGCAAGAACTTAAACCAAATCAGAATTCTTCCTATGAAAGTAGCTGTAAAAAGCCTACATTTTTCAAACTCATCAGATAGATCTATGAAATCACAAAAAGAATTAAATTCCGAAAGTTGATGAGAAGCAGAGATCTTACCTTCTCCATTGAAGCTTACCTTCTTGCTGATCGACCCTCCTTTTAGCGCCAATTTGTTGACGGGCAAATATGACTTGCTCGCAACAAGGGGAGACAACCCAGACCGGGATCCTTAAAGTAGGTTCCAAGCTGTTTGGGATGGTTGTTCTCGACGGGTTTGATGGCTCCATTAGCCAAAGAATTAATCTAAAAGAAACCTAAAAGATAAAACTAAATCAAACGTACGGGAAAACTAATAACTGATCTAAAATAAAGAAAATATTATAAAAATATAATCTATTTATTTATATATAAAGATATGTAATAACATTTTACAATATTGAAAAAGAATAAGAAACCCTATTGCTATTTTTGTGAATAATCGTTTTAATTTTCCAATAAAATGATAACCTGAAAATAAAGTAAATATAATTGAATTAAAGTATATCTAACCTAAAATATTTCTAGATTAAAAAGAACCTTTACTTCTTTTTCGCGTACTTTAATTAAATAGAAATAAAGAATGTAACATATGAAATAATTCAATAGTACATTCGTTTACAACCATTCCATTATTGTGAAACATTCAAAGAAGGAAAAGTAAATAAAAAACATTTCTAGGAAAAGTAAAAATATTTCCAGGAAAAGTAAATAAAACATTTCCAGCATTCCTGATTAACTATCTTTAACACAAAAAAGTAAAGTAATTCCTTTCATATGTAAAAGATATTAAATTTTTTTATTATAAATCATTATAATTAAAAAATAATACTCAAAATAGCGCTGGAAACAATAAAAATTGAAAGAAGAATTTGCATTTAAATACAAATAATAGAAACTTGAAATAATTCAAAGTTTATATTATTGGTAGAAACAAATACACAGTTACCACATGTAATGAAGATTTTTTTTAAACAAAAAACTCAAAAACATTTGATGTTTCAGTTTCACAAAATTTCTCCAGAAATGGGAAAGTGTATAATTTTTAGAAAACTTCTAACAATCTAAATTCTGGAACCTGGATCTCTCGGGAAATTAGCTCCTGCACATACTCAATCCACCAGCCTCCTTCTTCAAAATCATTTGCAGAAAAAAAACATAAGTATAAAGAAAAACATTCCTCCATCCATCAGCCTTAGTGCAGTGCATTCTTCCACTTTTCGAAACCCTAAAGAGTCCTCACTAGAAGCATCTCAATCAGAACATCAAGAAAAATCTGGCTGGCCTGTTCAACGCAACCCCCAGTCTGCTCTTTGAAATGTGAAAGACAAATCTCCACCGTCGTGTGAGCCCTCTTCCTCCCCTGGCAGCTGTGTTTACATACTGCTTAAATAGGATAGCCGATCTCTATTTCTGGCAGATAACTCACATCAGAACCGTCTCCATGAAATTAGAGAACTTTTAATATTCCTTCATTCTCTGGATGCTTCTTTTATTATCAAGTTTTCCTTTAGCTCTCGAGATTTCATCGCGTCCTTACAATTTTTGAGGTCAAACTGATAGTACAACAATAGTTCGATCACATTATCCTTGATGATATTGTAACCTCCACAGCTTGGCATCCCTGCAAAAATATATCAATCACCATCCATCTCCTTATTCCCAACAATTTCTCTTCTTCGTTTCCTTTAAGCCTGCAGAAATTAAATTTAGAACAAATAGAATGAAAAATAGAACCAAATATTCTTTTAACTAACAGAATAATTAAAATCCTGTAATTAATTGATGAAGATCGATGAGATAATTGTGTAGCGAATCTCTCCAACCGCCTTCAATCTTGTTACTGATATATATTAATCTTCATAGTCTCCAACAAAGTTCAGTGACTCGATCCTCAGGATGGCATCTTCGATGGTAAATACGTGGAGGAGCTAGAATGATACCCGGAATTGACATTTTTTAATAATTTTACTATCGTGGAAACCCTTAAGTGTGACCCTCCTTTTCAGTGATATTTACCATGATCCTCGTGATTTTCATACAGCGTAGTGAGATCTTGAAGCATGCACGATCTCTTATGTTTTTTAGTGGAGCGAACTGCGCAAAAGGTTGTGAACGATTTTCTCCTTCTCATAGATGCTAATACCATGAGCTAATAGTCATTTTATGAGCTGAAGACTGAAGTGATAGTATTTATCAAGACCGTTAGGTGAGCTGGTTTCTCGTGCTACCTATTCGTAGAGGAAAATATTACAAGATAATCATTACATAATCATTTCAGTATCAACGGTCGCCTTTAAACCTAAACAACCAAAACGCATAATTTTTTGTTTATAAAAAAAATCATTATCATATTATTATAATTATGAGGTTGTCATGAACATAAAACAAACTCAAAAGTTGGAATTTTCATATTATAAAAATGTATACATTTTGGCTCCATATATGTCATGAATATATATCCCTTGAACAAGTTAATTTTTGGAAACATAAATAATTAATGAAAACAAAAATTACTTTGAATTATAAGGAATAATTTCACATAAGTAATTTAAACCAGCTTACAAAATGTGACCATCATGAATATAAAAATAATTTGGAGAAGACCTTCATATACAAAGGACCAAATGAATTTAAAATAATACCATGAAAATTTTAATGAGAAGGACTAGCAAGAGGTTGCAAGCTCAAGTGAAAACGCGGATATGCACTTTAGAACTGCCTCACTGAATGTAAAAAGTAAAAGTATGCTCATTTCAAAACCTTCACGTGTATCTTTTAATATGTATATCGAATTGAGTATTTAGATAATTAATCTGAATTTGTCAATATGATCATGTGATCAATAAAGTAATAAAGGTTTGGAATTGAGAAAAGTTGTGGACATATAAGCTGGGAATCTAGAAACATCCCACACTTGTAAAATTCAATTTACAGAAAATCTACAGCCAAAAGCTATAGAAATAAAATCAGTAGCTACAGATTTCAAAGATTTTCTCTAGTGGGTTCCCTTCCCCTTGCAGTTGGGAAAGGGATATGTTGGGAGGCCAACACATACACACTCAAGTGTAGCGCATAGTTGAGGAAAGAGAAGACACTGGGGCCAGAGAAGAAGAAGGTTACTGCTGTCGGGAGTGCATCTTACTGTTTTGGGGTTTTACCTTTTATGCTGATTCTATCTCTGAGGAAGTTGCAGGGTTTTCTCCATTTATGGTTTCCCCGAGGAAAAACATTGTGTTCATTGTCTCTTGTGTTTGATTGCTGTGCTTTTTTTTCTCTCAATTAAAGATCCATATAATGCTAGCTTAAATGTTGAAAAAATAACACTGTCCTGCTGTACTACCTTCTTGCAAAGGGTGTAGTACATGTGTTATCCCATTCAGCTCAAAACTATGACAATTACTCCTACCATCATGAGTTACTTTCTTATCAAATTTCCACGGTCTTCCTAATAGTATATGACAAACATCCATGGGCATCACATCACACAGAATCTTGTCCTTATATGGGCCTATTTGGAAATCAACTATACACTGCTCACTTACCAGGATTTGATGCCCTTTATATAACCAAGATACTTTGTACATAACATGATGCTTGATCTTATTCAAACTTATCTTTTCCACCATCTCTATGGAAACAAAATTGTCAGTACTCCCATTGTCAATCACCATCTTACATCACTTCCATTGGACTTTACACATAGTCCTGAATAAATATTTCCTTTGAGAAGGCTCTGCTTACTCCTTCTCAGGATTCAACAAGAATTTATTCATCATCAATGACTCTCCTATATTTGGTAAGACTTCCTCTACCATTGACTGTTCTTGCTGCTGCTCATTCTGAGCTACATAGGCTCCTCTATGTACTATGTCTTCTTTTCTTGGACATTCAAATGAATTATGCCCAAGCTGGTTGCATTTGTAACACCTAACAAGAGCTTCTCTGCCTCATCCTCTACCTCTACCTCCTTGGTAAGGTCCTCTTCTGCTAGAATCATCTCCTCTACCATGATGCTCCTGTTGGCTAGAGTTCCTGTACTCTCCTCTCTGTGATCCAAATATTCCTCTTCTAGTCGCTTGCCCTCTTCCTCTGCCTGAACAGCAACCTCTGTTAAATATTTGCTTCCTTGTTATTTTCTCCTCTACTCTCAAGGCACACTGATACTCCTCCTCCATCGTTCTGGGCGATATCATGCTGATCTCTTCTTGTATTTCCATAAGTAGACCATTCACATACCTAGAAACTATCTCTGTTGACTCTTCCACATATCCTACCCTTAGGTTCACTTTATAGAACTCTTCAGTGTATTTTCTCAATGTTAACAATCTCTGCCTAAGGTTCTGCATCTATCTATACAGAATTAACTAGTAATATTTGGGCAAGAACTTATCTCTCATCTTTGCCACCATTCTATCCCAGCCTTTTATTAATGGCTTATTCCTCCTCCTTCTTTCTGTTTGCACACTATCCCACCACAAGGATGCATGCCCCTTCAACCTTGTCGCCACCAATTTGAATCTCTTGTCTTATTCTACCTCATAGTACTCAAAGTACTTATCTAACTCCATGATCCATTCAATGAGATGCTCTGCGACGAGACTTCCATCATAGGTAGGCAACTCCGGTCTTGACCTTGAAGTCGCTCCCAAAATAGATCTGAAATATATCAACTCTGGTGTTTCCTACATAGGTGTAGCTTCTTCTCTTTTCTCTTCATCCTTAGGTTCACTTACATCCCCTACTTTTGGGTCTCTTCATCTGTCCGTTTCCATGGCTTCCAAACGTGCCCTTAACTCTCTCATTTCCTCTAGAACTTCTGCGTTCCCTCTTAGTCAACCTCTATCATGATCTCTTGCTCTTCCCATGCATGCAACCATCTTCTCACACTAAGCCTCTACAATAACAGTTCTCTTTCACACTGTTACAACTTACCTCACCAAGCCTCTTCTCGGCCCTTGGTCTTTTGACAATGCTGGTCCTCTATCTAGAACCTCTTGAGCACTCTTCTTTGCTCTCTACAAAATTCTATAGTTACGCTTCTCTCTTTCACAAGCTTCTCCTTTCTCCTTCATAAATTCTACCCACAATCGCAACTATGGAATTCCTCAACAGGAAATCTTAACTTCCTCGCTCTGATACCAAAATTGGTGCAAGTGGGTCAGACCACAGCCAACCCCAACCAACACTTCTAGGATATTCAGGCTTCCACACTTAGCAGAACTGCCAAATTTAGCCTAATGACCAAATTCTACTCCAAATATCACCTCCGAAATCGTCGTTTCGACACTTTGTTTCAGCAATAGAGTCTCACTGTCAGGATGCGGGATCTCAAAATACCCAAGTCACGCCCTGCAACTTTCCTCCCAAAACGACCTTCCCGAAATCGGGTTTCAGGATGCGAGATGCGGGATGCCAACTTCCCAAAGTTTCTCTCCTGAAAATCTCTTCCCAAAATTCTCCCCCCACAATTCTCATAGCTGTTAGATCTTTTCGGCCTTCCCACCGACTGTCGATCTTCTTTTTTACGCAGACCTCTCAGATCTTTGTGGATCTGTAAAATTCCTTGCAACTTCCATTGCAGGATTCTTCTGGACCGTCATATCTTGATCTATGGACTCAATATCCACCGTCTGTTCTCTGCAAAAAATTGTTAAGGCAGAAAACCTATGGGTTACGTCGATTGATCATAAAATCGATCAATCCAGCTTGCAATCTTCTCTATTCTTTAGCCTAACACTCTTATGCATGCATCTACACTCTATTTAAACTATTCAAGCAATAAATTGATGCGTGAATGCAGTAAATCCTCATAAATACACAAATGTTCATGAAAATTCTGAATTCGGCTCTGTACAGATACACAGTTCAACACAGCACATGCATAAAGACTAACAACCCAACAAACACACAGTTAATCCTTCTATTAAGAAACAAAGGAAAATGCACACAGCCTGGATTGCTCTCCTTCCGATTCTTCAAAATATTTACAAGTAAAACTAGACATACGTCTATCCTTCACTCTGCAAAATAGGAATTCTAATGCTGAAGAGGAGAACCCCCTCTACATCTCTAAACTGTCTATTTATCCTAAAACTACGACCTCCTCAAATGAGTGGTCCTGCAACTGAAAACAAACGAGCTCCTAAGAATGATGAAAACGTCTTTGTCTGAATCAAATAAGCTTGCGGTTTGATCTCCACATAGGGAGTCATGATACACAACCGCTGCTACGGTACTAAAAGACAATGACCTAGCAAAACATAATAAACCAAAATATATGCCACATCATGTGACCAACTCATCACATTGTTGGAATTCCACAATGCTCCTGCATCAGAAACTCTCAAAAATACCTCTTCCGAGAACCATAATGCTTCCCACTATTACTTTGATGTCTGTCTCCATTGCCTATGGGATGTGACTCCCTTTGCCTAACTCGTCCTTCAGGATATCACCATCCCATTTCTCGGCTTCATGTGTGAGAACCTGAACTAGTAGAGTGATATAATGGAATCAAAGGGGAAACAACTAGACTAAATCTAATTCTCAACACACTCTTATACTATCAACATTCCCAACACGGATATATAGCACAAGTCAAGTGGTCCAAATCTCAAGATTAGATTCAAGAAGGAGAAGGCATATGAATTTATAACACAAGGAGGCCAATTCTAACCCAAGCATATCAACTCGAATTAGAGAGAGGTAAGTTTAAGTTTAATTATGGAGACTTAACTCAAGCCAACAACAAGTTCTAATATGATAGGAATTTCTCAATTCCCCTTGACTTTGTGGAATCCATGGTCTCCCATAATCTTTTAGTTTTTTTTGCAGAACCAGTTGTTTATTTAATCAATGATAACAACATTCAAAGATAACAATAATAACAGTAATAACATTAATTTAATAGTAGTGCCAAAGTCCAAAGTCACATTATCAAAAAATGGTCATAAGTCCTTAAAAACACTAACATGAAAAGGACCATAAGTCCATAGTCACCTAAAATATCATAACTCCGTAATGCAAAAGAACATAAGTCACATGAAAGAACATAAGTCCATAATGAAAAAGAACATAAGTTACATAAAAGATCATAAGTCCGGGGCTTAACAAATAGGGTATTACATTTGAAATGAAAATTTTGTCCAAAAAGAACCCAAATGTTTGTGGGAAATTAGAATTTCCAACCATGTTGGTCTGTATGAGAAATTCATCTTTTCTTTTTTTTTAAAATATGAGAGAAAACAACACCCTTTTTCCCTTGGAATTAATGCCTAGAAGAGGAAAATTTGGGCATCCAAGACCAATTTTTTTTCAAACATTAGAGAATCCATTTAATATATAGAAGTAAAACCATTACCATACATTCAATTTCATAAATAAACTTTATAATTTAGTATCATTTTTAAAATTTTCTATTTTATACCTCAAAATCAACACTTTCTCGAGACCTTTCCAAGGTCAAATCTCTCTCAGTTTGATCCCAATTTGTTCCAAATGGAAGGAAATATAATGTTGACATATATTAGGCCAATATAATACCTTTAAAACTAATCCATGACTATTATCCATTATTGGCATCAATTATCATTTTTCAATCCTAGGGGAAAGTTCCCCAATCCAAGCCCATATATTGAAGCCATGTTTCACCAAATGTTGGGAAGATTCTATAGGTAGAAAAAGGGGCATAAATACAAGACCAGAAATTACACAAAAAATAGTATTTACTTACATTAAGTGGCCAATTCCAATATCTCCTTCACTCCAAAGCAAGTTTGATCTCTCCAAGGACATGGGTCATCATTCTTGACAAATCCAATAGCCATGGATGGTCTCCTTGACACTGAAATTCAAATAAAAGTACAATACCAAATGAGCGACCAACATGTATTAATGCCACTTTGTATCTCTAATCCCATGGAAAGGTGGACTATGTAGTAATTCTTTGTCATTTTCTTCAAATACTTTAGGTCATGGTCTAATTTTCTTCTTCAGAATGCATTATTTTTTCTTTATATAAAATATTGTAATTCAAATTGGGAATCAAATTTAATTTAATTTTCCCTTTTTGAAGAAAGACAAAAATATTTCGAGTGGTCTACTTGTAACTTTTCCAAAAGTGTCAAGTTCCTCATGAACTAACCCTAACACTCCTCCTCTATTTTATATTAGATGAAGGCATCCATAATCCTTAATACTTGTTGAATATATCATCTAAGCTCTACTAGTTTTTCTCTAGAGTTCTCATTGTTTGTACTCACTTGTCCTCATTAAGTTGTTGGGATTTCATCATTGATTATTAAGGATTGAGTGGTAGTTGTTGTTTATGTTGGCTATCTCATTAATGAATTGATTATCTAGATTTCTTGTTGTTTCTTCCTTGCAATTACTAATGTTTTTTTTCTTACTAACAACTATTGTTTCACTACTACATTTTTAACCTTTGGGGGATTTTCCATCCACCCCCAAAAGTGGCCTACAGGGGCGATATTGGATTTAGGAGTTCAAACCCTCACCATAGAGACCTACAAGGGGGGTTCATACCCTCCCCCTCGTATACCTACTACCTAGAGACCTACATGGGCGGTTTTGAGGCCTCTTTTATAAACAGATGCAAGGGTGGTTAGGAAACCCCCATCATAGAAATATGCAAGGGAAGTTGGGAATCCCCATTATAGAGACATGCAATGCTGAGTAGAAAACCCCCCTTGTAGATTTTGACAGGGGAAGTTGAGAACCCCCCGCATAGAAACCTAAGAGGAAATTTTCAGACCCTACTCATATATATGTATAGGAGGGGTTCTAAACCTAGCTCATAACAACTTAACAAGGAAGTTTATGACCCCAATCATATATTTGTACAAAGGAAGCTTAGAAACCCTCTTATATCATCATAAGAGGACAGTTTGAAACCCCCCTTGTAGCACCGTAAGAGGGAAGTTTGAAACCCCCCTCATAGCAATGTACGAGGGTTGTTAGGAGTCCCCCTTGTAGCCACTTACAGGGGCAGTTTAGAACCCCCCTGTCACCG
>LPNX010499001.1:84764-99773 GCA_001517045.1 Pseudotsuga menziesii
TAAAAAGAAATTTTTAGGAACTGATATATGTTATGCAAATGATACAATATATACCTTTTGTTATTCAATTAATGCAATTCTAAATCAATATTTATACTTGTGAAATTCAAATTATTCATATCAATGTGAAGGAGAACACCATCAACATTATCTAGACTGTATCAATTTGCAATAGAATGATCAATGGTATTATCTCCCACATTATGGCAAGTCACAAATGGAATAATGGCCAATAATATGCAAAAAAAATTTGGTGTACTTTAAGTATTATAATCAACATTTAGTATGCTTCAAAAAATCACAAATTTTCAAGTGCTACGATGTATCATTGTAACAAGTGACACCCAAAAATTACAATAATGGTGCAAAATCATACTTATGAGTGTTTTAGAATAAAAATTTACACAAGTTTATTGGAACATGACTTTTTCCATCTCAGTATGATCACAATTCTATCCCCTTAACCTATTATAGAACAAAAACTAATACTATTGCAATTATTCCATCCAATCCAGAATTATGTCCTACCATTCAATATTTCAACATAACTTATAGATTAGTTCCCATACAAAATCATGTTTATGCAATATAAGCATAAACATTGACTAGAAATATGATCTCAATTTTAATGAAAAAGAATAGACATATCAAAATTAAAAAAAAGCATATGAAGTTCTAACTAATTTCCTTTATGTTTATACCAAACATTCTTTGCTTCGACATGTTCACATTCTCTGGGTGCATTACACCTAGATAGACTTATCTAGACAGAATCCAGATGGAGCAGGGAAATAATTCCAAGATTTATGTGGAACCAATTGCTACTGGTGCATCAATGGAATCCTCCGAGTTTTTCTGTTGGCTTTGATACTAGTTCTTGTTGGGTAAAATATGCACTATCTAATTCAACACTTAATTGTCAACACGGGAAGGTAGCTTGTGAGATACAAACACTATA
Organism: Pseudotsuga menziesii; assembly: GCA_001517045.1. Taxonomy (NCBI): domain Eukaryota; kingdom Viridiplantae; phylum Streptophyta; class Pinopsida; order Pinales; family Pinaceae; genus Pseudotsuga; species Pseudotsuga menziesii. Next base: position 85,723 of record LPNX010499001.1, read on the forward strand.
TGTGCAGGATTAAAGCTTATTCTAATCTAAGCTAACTAGATATGCAAATGAACTAATCATGCAACTACATGATGTTAAACTATGTGCATGACTATCATGAGTTAAATGGAAGAATCCAATCTATTCTTATGAAAGGACAGAAACTATTTGACAATTGGAATTCAAATCTAATCTACTGGTATGCTAATCTATTCTATGAAATGAAATTGCAACAACTAATCTAGGAAAGCAGTCACTTTGTCCAAAGAAATCTAATCTAATGAAAGTAAATTTAACTATTCAAAACAGGGAACAAATAAACTAAACTATTTCATAAATGCAGGAACTATATGCTTATGGAGGGATGAGAATCTACTTAACCATGCTAATAACTATGAAAGCAAATTAATTATGAAAGAAAATATGAAACTAATTACTGTAAAACAGGAAATTATGCTACAAGTGAAAAGTGCAATTAATCTATCTATTCTATGAGTGAAACTACCCTATATTTTCAAAAGAGAAAACTAACCAGCTATCCTACTCTAGTTATTGAACTCTATGCAATCGTATAAAGCAGATTGAAACACTAATCTAAGGACCAAGTGTAAACAAATACTTTGCGAGGAATCATAAAATAATGTAAGCAAACTAGTTTAACAAATCTAATCTAATCAACAACTGATCTATGAACTTGAAATGTTTAATACTAATATTCTTAATCTAGTGATCATTAATTCAATTCATATTTAAGATCCTAGTGCTAACTAAATACAATCAAATCTAAAATCTACAAAGCCTTCAAATTTCAAATTTTAACATAATTGCAAAGATGAAATAATGTTCAAACTAACTTCGATACAATCCCACCTTTAAATAAAACCACTCATTCTAATATGACTCAGAAACTAAATTAAGTAAACGAAAAACTATGTAATGACCTAGAAAACAGAATATGTGATAGAAAGTGAACTTGGCAATTTATTTCTTATTTAATATTTTAATGTTTTTATCAAATTAATAGATTTCATTAACATGTGTTTTAATAAGTTTTATATCAGCATAAAGTTCACTGTTCAATTCAATCTTAAAATGAATTATTACTTATAATTGAAACTATTCTAAATTAAACTTGCTTTTAAAACTACAATTAACATTACAACAGTATTGAAGAAGGAAATCAGAAACAAGAGAAATAGAACACTGTATAGCTCAAAACATATTAAGGTGAAAGGAGGTGAAAGATAGGAACAAAACTTAATAAATAATTTAAACAACCTAACCTATGGTCCTAGTGATAAGCATAACCAATATCTAATTACCACATTCAAAACATAATTCAAAAGCTAAAGAAACAAAGCTTTAAAACATGCTTAAAACAAATTAAGAACACCGAAGGTCGAATGAAGGGTTGGATAACAGACCAGAACATAGGTCTGAATGACAGGCGGAACAGTCTGTCTGAATGACAGTTTGCACGAAGAAAACAATGGAAAATTACCTAAATGATATACTCATCAGCTGATTTTGTGCACATGAAGACTTAATGCATAAAGAACAGTAAATAACCCTACTTAGTGATTAGATTCAACAACAGAATAATCTTGAACTAATTCATAATTATAAGGAAATCATTACTCATTGCATTATTAAACAAACTAAAATATAACCAAATAAATTTATGACGAAACAAAAATGAACAGAGTTGTACCTACTGTAACTTAACTCTACAATATCAAAAAAATCTACTATATGTGCTTATCAACATAAGATTGAATAATAATCTAGAAAAGACTAGAAAAAAAATTGAAAACAAACTTATGCGCAACCGATCACTTTTAATTTATGAAGGGAAACTACATTAACAACATAACATCAAAATATAATATATGCTACAGGAAACAATGACATGAACAATTGCAGAAACAAAATCACATAAACAAATTATAAATGAAACTACGCTAACTGCAAGAAAAGAGATAATGGAAAATACATAAGAATGAAATCAAATGCAAATGGGAAAAATGTAGAGGTCTGTTCGACAACATTTTTCTCCCTATATGTTAATAATTTTTGGAAAATACATACGAATAGGGGTAAATTGGTCCATTTGGGAAGTGGGTTTCGAACCGTTTCCAAATATTTCTTATGGTTTGTTCACACTAGCCTCCCGAAATTTACCTCTTGAGCTAATGACGGGAATGTGATTGAGATTCTTGAATTAAAGAAGATAGGAAATTGAGCAAATGTAATATGCTTGAACATGAACGTGAAAGGGAAAATAACAAAGGTAAATGAGCAACAATGTAAAAGGAAAATGACAGAGTTTACACACGATAGACATAAATGCAAAGGAAAGACAATAAATGGGCAGAAACATAATGGAAAAATGTAAAGGATAGAGCATAAACTAGAATTAATAAAATTATAATACATAAACAAAATTACTTAGCTGACAAACACAAACACAGTTGAATGAGATCGACCTTGCACACACAGAAGTGCACACTTTTTATAACATCCTCGACCCTCTGACCAACGAGGAGGATGCTACCAAATCATCAAATAAGAACCTTCGGACAAATAGCCCCATGAACATGAACATGCATAATGGTGAAATATAAAGCTTAAAACATAAAATGATAGCGGAAGCAAACACACATTCATTTGAGCATACCGCATGCTCATCATATTCATTAATCAGTGAATACAAGTGCAGAGACAGAATAGTCAAGAATACTTATCTTAAAAAGAATTCATCTCACAACCAACTATGTTGCTACAACATTCCACCCAACCATAGGCCATCATGCTCATGAATCTCTCAGCAACACTGCCACCCCTGAGCTGGGCATGATTCCTAAAGGAATAAGGGTCAAAGAAGGCTTACACATAGCCAAGGTACACAAATCAACCAAGCCCACACAGTAGGGTTTATCAGGCCGTCAAGGAGCTAGGAAAGGATAAATGATAAGCTGGTGGTCTCAATGGGGAGCTAAGGATTCCTACACTAGAGTTAACCTGAATTCTAAGACATCCACACACCCAACACCAGGAATTAGTCCTTTCTCTGCTTCATAGTCCCTCAGGCCCTGACTTCCCTTTCCAATACTCTTCAAGGGTTGCAGAGAAGAAATTCAGTAGTCTAACTCTGTCTGAGTGGCTCCAAACACCAGTTTTATCAAGCATACCCAGCCTCTAATCCTACTTTCAATGGTCCGAAGGAAAACTACTACATACCACAGTAAAACAAATAGTTCACAGCTCTGTGAAGGAGATGAAGACAACGGGGTGACAAACCCAAACAAAAAGGTGAACACAGCTCAAGTCAACAAGAAAACTCAGAGTTGTTCTTGACCCTAGCATGGCCAAAAAAACTCATCGAAAACCCAACAAGGTACTTGCATACACAAAAAACCAAAACCAGGGAATATCAACAACCTAATCCCATAATGAAACAACGGGAAACTTACATAGTTCGTAGATGGGGAGGAAGACAGATTCCTAGCATTGACAAGGAAAGCATACACATAGCAGAATCATGCCTCTTAAGCCAACCTTCCAGCTCGCTGCATGAGATCACAGTCCCCAACTCTTGCGTAAGGAAAACCATCCCATTTCTAGCCTATGCATGAGGATTTAGCAAAAATGATGGGGAAAATTGTGAGGAGAGTGAACGGAATGACCCTCTATGTGAGGATAACTAGAACAAACTTGCGGTGGGAGGAAAAAACCCACACCGCCCTGTGTGAATGTGAGCAAGACCAGAACATTCGAAGAAATGGGATCCTGGGAGAGTGGGGTGAATGGTGACCGTCCCCGTGCCCTTCACGTGAGGAAGAGCACGTTTGCTGGTTGAGTGGACATGGGCTAAGGACTAGCAGTCCTGCCACCCACCACCCCCAGCCATAACTGCTCCCAACTAATAGAATAGCATAAGTTTGGTGGGTGGTTGACACATGGCAAACTCCCAATGGCTCCCACGATTTAGACAACCCCCCCCACCCTTAACCTTAGGAATAATGTCATTTTAATTCAACATTGCACCGTCATAGCTGGATGTAGGTTTATTTTAATTGATGTACATATTTACATGATTCCCAAACTATAGTGTGCCGGGTAGCACGATATACCATCGGTAACAATCCCTATTGCCAAAACATACACAACCAAACTGATGGTGGGGATTTTTCCTTTAGCTCCTCACCATGATTAATTACAATATATACATCATGTACCTTTTAATGTAACCGAGGTCAAAACCGAGGACATCACAATCCCCTCCCCCTTGGAATAACACCGTCCTCAGTGTTCCAATACATAGGAATGCATATACAACTTGCACATCAAAATTTCAAATTTTTTGTAGATCTATCCCATGTTCAATTATTTACTTTAAACTTTTAGGACCAAGCCCCTCGGCTTCCATGAGCTTCTCAGCTTTCAGCTCATCCCCAAGTCTAGGAACTTTGTGGCTGTTGCCCTCTTTATGTTCCTTCGTGGGGAAGTCCCGGTGTAAATGATGTCCTCTACATTTCCAAGATTTCGCTGGCTGCTTCATTTTTACCTGCTCAATTTTCTCTATGTCTTCATGCCTAGACCATTCTTTAATGGATCGCTTGGATGAATTTCCCATCAATGATCCACTTTCCTTGCCTTTACGGATTGCTCCTAGAAGGCTTTTTACCTCCTTTTGTAAACCAATAGAGTCTTGCAAAATATGGTGGTTCATCTCATTTTTCCTTTTCTGTATCTTGAGCATCTCTCCAAGATTCTCTTAGGTCCTGGCAATCGTTTGAAGGAGACTTCCAGCCCAGTCCAACAACTTTTGGTTTGCTTCCATGATCAATGTGCACCACTGGATTTCACCTTTCTCACTTGTGAAATGCATCATTGAAATTCTGTTAGACCAAGCATAATATAGGAATTAAATATCAGTCAATTAATTTCCCAATTGGCATGACAGTCCAAGTCTCATCAAGGAGAATTTCATATTTTTCATTCCTTCCCAACAGGCACATGAGCTCATTCATGTCCATTCTTGGGCAGGGAATTAACTATTCCAGCATTCACAAATTACTCTAAGCAAATACATACATTCTATTTTCAGTCATACATGCATTCAACAATCTTTTGTTTCCACAATGCATAAATATATGTATATATACAATCAAAAGGCAAGAGAGAGCAACAAGAGTTTTTCCCCTCTTTGTTTTTGTTCCATCCTGGAACCCACACCACTGTTGTGGATTTTCATGCTCTTAGCCTATTTCACTTCACAGTGAATGCTGGACCAATCCCTCTTGGTCATGACACTTAGTGTCTTCAGTCTATTTCAAACCTCTCAACCATGGAGTCTCCCGACATGGTTTGTCTCAGCTGCTAGGACCTTCATAGCCATACTAGCACCTTTTTCATTACTTCTCATTTTGAGCTCTTCAGGACAGTCACATGTCCACATGCACCCCTAGGATGTTCTCATAGTCCTCACTTCCAGCGATACCTATATTCAAACATTGAATAGATTCACATATTTAGTTTATTCTCATCAGTTTTTATCTCTAGAACAAGAGCTTAAAACATCATAACCAAATTATATACACATGTATATTCATAAGCAAGAATTTACAAAATAATCCAATACTTATTTGTATTGTGTGTTTCCTAGTTGGTCCACATGATCCTGCTTCGCTTTGTAAGCCTTGGGATCGCCTATGGACTTGGATTTTTGGTCAGCACGCAGGCTACTTCACAACATCCTTTTATATATATATCAGGCACAGTCAAGCCAACCTTCAATTGGGTTTATCGTACCATCAACAAATTGCCTGTATTTATCTCAACAATACACTTATATCAAAAAATAATAATCATCCAAGCTAACACAATTGGGTTTATTAGGCCATCAACAATAACACGTGCACGTATATCAACAATAAACGACCATTTTCAGGTTTCATTTCCAGTAATGAGTTCTAATTCCACTACCCCATATCACACAAGAGACCACTCCCTTCTCCGAGTTGACAGTCCCTCGGAAGTGTCTCCTTCTCTGTGCTCTTTAGTAGGAGGTAGGATGAGCTCAAGCCATTGTCCATATAGTGTACAATACTAGACTACATCTGTTTGGCCTGACAACACAAGCAATATAAGCATATTTGTTAGTGTTATTTCTTTAAAACCATAATCACATTTCACATCATTCACTATCAAGTATCGAGACACCAGGAGTGCATCCACTCCCTAGGGTGTAATCAATATTGAAAAACCCTTCCATGATCTGGCATCGGAAAAGTGTGCACCCTTTTTTCGGTGTGTGCCATGTAGGTCCTATTCATACTCAACCAACCGTTCATCATGGAAATAAAATCAAAACATGTTCTGCATATGGAATTTTTAATAATTTGACATGCATATTCTTAGCTAGGGTCACATAACACTTATCCATTTGGCGATGCAGTATTCCTTCATTAAGGAGGAATTGGGGCTCCCTTCTTTGAGTTGACAGTCCCTCGGTTTTCCATCCCAACTCCTTTTTACATTTGATATTCACACATGTCTTACTGACATAATCCGTACCACCCCACTCATGTTGCTTACCAAATATGTAGTGCATATGAGACATTTCCAAAATGTCCAATGGAGTTTCACCCGAAGCCCATTTCCAAGATAAGGGAAAATATTCCCATGAAGTTTGGCTCCTGCAGGCTATCACACATGATCTTCCTGCAGTGTGTACCCCTGGCACATTCATCAAGTAGCCAAACAGTCAATCAATATCTACTAATACAATCCAAATTTGATTGTTCCATAACCAAGCAATGGAATTAGTAATTAAATTCAATATGAATTTGCAACTCTGTCTACTACAAAAATTGATTTGCTTGGTAATGAGGTGATCCTCAATTATGGGTCTCTTGTAAGAAACACCAGTATTCCCATTATAATTTTATGCTTACTAGCATAACATGAATACCCACTTACAATGTGTCCACCTGACACAATCTTATGCAATCCAATAGTGATTAGTAGTTGTCAGCAATTTCTTAAACCTGAAAATTCACAATTCAAATTTAACAACCCAACATGCATACAAACTATTTTCGCAGCCATGAGACTCTTCTCATAAGGTTTGGCTCTTGCACATGGTATATTTCAGCCTTTGTCATGGTCTTACCCCAATCGCCATGCCCCAAACAAACTACCCGAAACCTGAACCTTAGTCAGCCAAACACTTAGTAAGTCTTGATGCATATAACTTTTTCATTGCTGCAACAATCACTGAAGCATTTTCAGAATTTATAAAGTTCAAACACTTCTAGCTGTCAATCACATCAATATTACCAAAACTCATTTACTTCACGCAATCATTATCATACTAAAATTTGCAAGGTCACATCATTTATGACAAAATGAAATATTCAGATACTCCTTACTCCACAAGTGTATCATTGTACCGTCTTTCCCTTCCATAGAGCATTTCTGGCAGCCAATCGATCATGACTACCCTCTTCATGCACTTACTATCCTGCATTCATAACAACTCTTGAAATGGTTCCAGAATTTTCATCAATTCATGATTTCAGTCATTAGTTATTCATAATATCACATGCACTACCTCAATGCATTCATGCATTTGCATCACAACATTTGCACCCATACTTATGTATGCATATCTACGACATTTACTCATACTTTTGATATGCACCCATTCAATTCATAACTACAAGATTTATAAAATCTTTTAATGCATACCCACTCAATGCTATCTTGCATTGATTCAGGAATACTATGCATTCAAACATACCAGGCATGGCCTAACCATGACTACTTAATATAGGATGCATGACTATAATCAAGATCATCAGTGCTTACTTTCCTTGGGCTACTAAGCTCATAGCAACACATACAGGCATGACACATTTTTGTATGAATGTAGTCTAAATTTTAGATACCCACATGGTATGAGACCTCTTACTTTTACCAATCCATTCCATTTTCATAATTAAATTCTTACCTTCATGGGTCCTACTTACACCCTTGACATCACCAGTTTGGTTGGTCCTTGGCAGGAGTTTGCAGAATTTGCTCACCAACTTTTGATTCTGGACTTGTTGCCTTATCCCTTTCTCCATAGGGTTTCTAGTCACATTCGTCAACATCAACAACATATTCAGCCATGTCCATGTTATCGTTGGTTCTTCCACTAATGCCAATCACCAATGCAATACATACCATTAGTGGTACATTATAAATGTATAGTTCTCACTACACTCACCCACGGGGTCTTCACTTAGTGAAACCATGCCATAGCATGTTCGTTCATGGCATATGAAACAATACCCCTATTTTCAAAAAATATTGGAAAATACCTCCCAAAATCATTTTTTTTAACCCCCTCCCAATATGCCTTGCCGATTTTTAAAAACCCCTATTTTCCCTATATATTGCATGTATCCATTTTTTCATTTACATTTTTTATACCCCTTTATATTTCTACCTAAGGAAAAAAAACTAAACACAAGAAAGGGCAACACTTGATAGGCGCCCTTAGGCAAATCACTTTATTAGGAATTAAAATGTATCACATGATGTCAAAACAAATAAGAGAGGGTTTATTTCTACCAATCTCAAATAGTAGTGTGTTTTCCCCAAGAAGGGTTCAAAAATGAAACTTACACCATTTATAACTGCTTCTTTCCAACACGAACTTTTTATCCAAGCACCATTTTGGTATCTAGGAGATTGTACAACTTCAGAAACAAAATTGATTTGGAATCTTCAATGCATACTGTTAATCTTTTTAGATGAACAGTATGCTCGATTTTAAATGCAGAGAATTGCAACATGTTCTTCAGTTTAATGATTCCAATCATGGATTATTATTTCAAACCCTCGATTCTAGCAGCAACAATTTCCATTTCAATTCATTCCAGCAAATGCCCCTAATCTTGGTCCCGATTTCTTTTGGTTTCCCGGAATCTAATTAGAAATTAAGATGGAAAATTTCTTGAGATATAATTCATCGGTGGCCCAGGTTATAATTCCTTCAGATATCTTCTATGGTGTACCTTTTCTCTATTTGTTTGGGCTTATGTTTCTCTATCAGTCTGCTGCAAACCATTTTACATCTGCATGAATGCTAAATCTGATCTACAATCCTATCATGAATAAATATGTAGGGTCTGTTAGCCAAACAACTTTTTCAGTATACAAAAATTGTAAATAACATCTGACCAGAAAATGAGACCATACATGGATGCCATGTCGAGCTACTGTAGCTATCACCATTTGTGCATGTGCACTTACCAGAGGCGAATAAGCAATGTAAAGGTGAGATGAGTACCGGACAGTCACAATACATAGAAGAACATGCATTGGAATAAGATTTATTATGAAAGTGTAACCTCCCTAGGAACAGACCTACAAAGAAGAACCTGTATTAAAATTATCTTTATAATATTAATAACAATAATTGCATCATGCATGGATATCATTTGTTATTCCAATGACCTACTTACCATATAAAAGTAAGCCAAGGCATTTAAAGTAGCATAAAAAAGAGATCCATTGTTCAATTTCTGCAAAAGTTCAAAATAACGATCACGTTAACAATATAGGAAACTCCAGCATATTAAAATTATTTTTCATGCCATAATAAGATTAGTTTCATTGCAGACTCTAATCAATTTCCTCAGCAGTGGAACTACATATTATAAGACTACAAATCTTCATGAATGGACATGACTTAGGTACTAAGATTTACAAAATACCAATACCATCATTTTCAGATTTCTGCTATAATTTACACTGAACAAGGTTTGCGCATGGATGTAACTTGATATATAGATAGAATGTAATGATCAAAGAAAATATAGCTACAGCCTCATTATCATAACTTCCAGCCACACATCACGATATATATGAAGGCACCTGCAACCAAACAATTAATTATAAAATCAGAAACATGTTATCAACTTTAGCAATTGAACAATAGAATAAAATAATAAATACAATGATTAAAGAAAATATGCAAAAAAGAAGAATGCTTTCTTACAAAACGCATTATTTTCTTAGTTGGCTACTTGTACTAGCACTGAAACTAAGTATACATTCAAGGAAGCATTTGCCACCTTATACTATTCATGCAGGCATGCTTCGATTTATTTTGTAGTCAACTGGAAGTCCAATATAATAATTTGGTAACAAGAGGAAGTACATTCTATGTTTATAAATTAGGATATAATCAGACAGATGAGTACCATCTCCCAAAGCCCAACTACCATGCATATACTTTATCAAATCCGGATCCCATAATAAATTTAAATAGAACTTATAAGACTGCTATAAAGGATAGATCTACATAGCCTTCAAATTATCCTACAGATTGTTTAATTTCGTTTCTCATACATTTCCAATCAGCATTGCCCTAGGGAAGCATGCCCACCCTTGGAAACAAGTAGCAAAACTCACCAAGATTGACTGGGACTCATGAGTCAAACCTAGATCACCTCTCAAAACAAATGGTTTCAAAATGCCAGATAGTCAAATTCAATGCCAGCATGTCTAGCTTGCAAGTACTCACAGGACAAACTCTTACCCACAAGTACTAACTGAGTTTTCAAAGCCAAGCAATTTTGACTCAAAATCCTGATGAAAACCTCAGTCTGTCCCCCTATAATTACCAGTATGCAAAATAAGCCCCACTATGCTAAGATTTTTTCACAGCTTCTGCAACACAGAAAAATAGTGTTTTCTAAATTAACAGCTAAGGTTTCCATCATTCAGTGAGGCCAAAGGAAAATCTTTTTCAAATTCAGATCACCGTGTGGTGGGCATTCAAAGCTGTAGCAGCAGTCTATTTTAGCGTTGCAGGAAGTAATTTCACTCATTTAGACACTGCTAAATTTTCTTTCAACAAGTTCTCAACTCATCCTAAGCTCCCTAAGAAAATTTCCCACAAAACAAATTTGGAGGTTGAATCTAATCTATTTCAGCAAATATTTAAGGCTTTTTTGTTGTTTTAAAACTTTTTCCCATAAAACCCTAGGAAAAAAAATTTAAAATACATAAACCCCCTGTAGAATCAAACTCCGTCCACAATGGAAAACCCCCAGTACACACTTTTTTGCTCCCAATACAACCTGGTTCTCACTAGTACAAAATGAGTAATTAGTGACCAGGAGACCAAAAAATTTGGTCTCCATTGGTTTTTCAAGGGATAAATGACCAAAATTGGTCACTTTAAGTGAGCTAACTAAAAACGACCAAGATAAATGACCACTTTTGGTCCCAAGAAAAAAACTAAGTGTGATAAATGACCACTTTTGGTCCCATGAAAAAAACTAAGTGTGATAAATGACCAAATTTGGTCACGGGAATTAATGACCACATAACAATTGGTCATTTATCACAGTTAAATGAAATTAAGATAAATATGAAGATAAATGACCAAATTTGGTCACAAGAGGCCCATATTCTTATGTGGGAATATCTTTTTAAGGTTATCAAAGAATGGATTTGGTGGCCATTCTTTACACTGGACACTAGTACAAAAGCGCAGATTTTTCCACGGAGGTTTTCCACGTTTCTTACTTTTTGGTGTAAAATCCGATGTACAGGAACGAGGCGTCGCTGTATCCACGCCTGGACTCTTAGACGTCGCTGTATCCACGCCTAAACTCTTGGACGTTGCTGTATCCACGCCTGACCGTCTCTATAGCGACAACACCGTCTCTTACTCTTTTCATCTTGACACATTTGATATTTTATGGCTGTCTTTCTTCCTTGACCTAATTGATATTATAATGCGAGGATGTGCATGCATAATAATCCTTAGTTATGACTATGAGATGAGGATTATAGAGAAGAGGATGTAAAGATAGGTAATTTTTATATGTATTTTGGTGGTGACCGTTGAGGACAATTGTTGTGAGAAACCACAGATGTATAAAAGGACGGAGGGAGAATAAATCATGATCATGCCACCCATCAAATTGAAAGACTATTCTTGAGCCAACAATTGTTTTTTTAATTTTATTAATAACCATTGTGTAGGTGCTTTGGTCCAAATGTTTTTTCTAACTCATTTTTTCTCCATATCGTGTGCCCAATGACACCTCTCTATAGCATTGCATAAATCAACCTATGTACAGTTTGTGATCTTAGCTACATGCCATTATTTGTATTTGCATGACATCGAGTGTTGTTAATAGTTGTCGTGAGTCCATGATATTCATGCAACAAATGAAGTCTTATAGAGGAGGACTCATCAAACTGGCCTTTTGAATCTCATTTTGACGAACAGAGAGTGGACATTGGTCGCGAGGTTCACATCGGTAGTAGGAACAAAGTTTTCAGCTTGTTTCGGGCCTAGTAGTAGACTAGTAGTTGTTCTCTGTTGTTATAGTCGTAGTCATTGAAACATTGCCAAACTTTAGATTGCAACCCCATCGAGAGTTAGAGTCACATCTTGATGGCTAGTGCCTCATAGTGATCAGTGATTACTTGTCATCTTGCACAGCTAAGCACTGAGTGCATGACATGAGTGAGTGAGTTATTATAATTTATCAAATTTCCAATATTTTGAATGACAAGTTAAAATTTATAGCATAGGAATTTCAATATCTTGAGAAATTTATATGGATGGGTAATTTCAAATGTTGCCATTCTTTTGAAATATTGACATAAATTATGCCCTTCTTAATTAGAAGGGTAAACATTAGATTTTAATTTTGTTTTAATGGAAATTTTAACTTTACACTTCTAAGAAGGATAGAACCATTATCCCTTTGAAGGGCTCGAAAGGGTTCAATTTTGAATGTTGTTAGTGTATTTTAACAATTTAACAACACCATATATTTGTGTAGTTTAACAATTTGGGTTTTGGCGCCAATGTGATAGGCCTCTTTCTAACATTACATTTCACTCAAGCCATCGCTAACCAGGTTCAAGCTATGGCCGTCCCGAGTTTTGCCGCGTTCTTCCCTCCGCATGGCATTTTGGCGATCACGGGGCCATACGCTACTGCAATCCAATGAAATATTCATCTCATATCTTCGGGATGGATTATTGCCTCTAGCAGCCTCAAAATTGGTTCCCATGGGTTTCACTAGTGCCAGCCAGCTGCATGCTCAACCCCTTGAGATTATACAGATAAGTTCTAGCTCTAGAGAACTTGACAATATACTAGAAGGTAAAGTAATTTCTACAAAACTTGCTTGAGAGTTCTTTGGTTACAAGGATACAGTTGAGTTGCATTGTTATTAATGATGGGATTGGTGGAATTCTTTTTGGGCATTGATAATTGTTTTTTAGGCACATTCCATGATTCTGAGAGTTTGCTCTTTTCTTAACAGGAGGGGTTGAGACTGGATCAATCACAGAGATCTATGGGGAATTTCATACAGGAAAAACCCAATTATGTCACACTCTCTACGTTACTTGTCAAGTAAGGTTCTCAGAGGAAAAAATGTGCAGCTATTATTTTAAAATATGTTTGTATGTTGTAAATTTTATTAATGAAACAGTAATCCACACCAGCCAAAATCTGGGGCAATATGATAAACCCTTCTAGGCTCTATGCCACATACCCAGCAGCTACTCACATTATAAGAAATCGGCCCAAATCCATTAAACAGTCATTATCATAATGTCCAAAATTAGGGCTCTGGAAGTGTTCTAGAGCAGTTGTATCTATCGTAAATTTGCTAACGGAAGCCTGACTAGGAGACCCATTTCTTGTTTTGTTCCCTACTTGGTTTTCTTTTCCATTCCCATCTTGACACTGCATGAGTGTATTACTAATAAATTTCATATGCAAAATATATGCTGGCAAGGGGGGTTCATGTTTCTTATCCCCAAAGCCCTTTACCCCCGTTTCTTGTTATGTTTTCATTTCCCATTTCTTTTCTAGTTTCTCGTAACACAATGTATTAATCATTGTCATGAAAACAAAGAGCCAACCATTTTAGGCACCAGATGCTACCTTAGTCGCAGAGGGTTCATCCTGGCGTGGCCGCTTGCCCTTTGATATGGCTAATGTAATAAATATAAATGGGATCTTATCATTT
>LPNX010499021.1:0-63495 GCA_001517045.1 Pseudotsuga menziesii
ACATTGTAATAAATATAAAGAATTTAAATTTTTTTATTTTTCATATCCAAATAAATGATAAGAATATAAATGCATAAGAAGAAGAATTGAAGGAGCAATAATGTAATACTCATAACCATAGTGAAATATACTAGTAACAAGGGAAGGTTTCCTTCACTTTTTAGATTTAGTTTTTTGAAACTATTCAAGAGTCATCAAAGTTTAGGAAACGAGAAAACTCTTTCCATAGTTCACCTAACATATAATTAGAACTCTCTCATTGTATAGATAAATGTGTACATAAACATAATGACAATTATAACCTATTACCAATCTGTTTCCTCTAGACATGAGTATATTAAGAATATAGAAAATGGATAAGACTCATGAAATAAACATGACATGCCAACTCGCTCCACTCATAAAAAAAGGTTTTTTTGTAGTGATAATAATATGTTGCGCCCCATATATGCGACCTTACGACCCTCCTTATAACTAAATTTAATGAAGTTTAAATTTTTTCTGGACCAGAGATATTGACAAAAACATTGAACTCTATGTTGAAAAGAGACATGGATTGAAACAACACTATAGATGACATTGATTATGAATATTGTGTGCAGTGAGCAAGTACACAAACTATTGTTTGTAGCAAAATGACCATGACGTAGATACAATAAACCCTTCAATGCATCCTAGCATGATAACTCAAAACTTTAACCAATAGCTGTGAAACCTTGATGATGATGCCATGGATTCATTTTGGGACTTTCACAATAATTTTAGAGTCTGTGAACTACATGCATTTAATTTTTTTTAATGCTTATATTCAAGTAGTATCATGGTGTGTTTTCACTAGAATTCAACATCTAACTCATTTATGTCATCAATGGTTGGTAAGGAATTTCAACATCATTTGATTCCTATCAACAATATACCCAATGTGTATACAATGTAGTACAGAAATGTAGTGAAATGTTGTAAATACTAAAAATACTTTGCTCCTTCGTATATAATTTTTAATTTTAAAAAACTACAATTATGTGATATGACTTTGAATTTACACTAATTTTTATCTTAATCATCATGTTCTATTCTGTCGTGGGCTCTGAGCTTTGAATATCTGACCCGAGGATCTATACCATAGGTAGATCGTAGGCCTGAGAATCCAGGTTGAGTGGACACAATTCGTCTAAGTTCAATTCATCAACTGAATTGCATGCATCATTGTCATAGTATTCTTTTTGCATTGAACGAATGAGAGCAATGATGCATGCAATTCAGTTGATGAGATGAACTTAGGCGAGTTGTGTCCGCTCGACTTGGATTTTCAGGACTACGATCTACCTACGATATAGATCTTCTGGACAGATATTTAAAGCCCAGAGCCCAAGGCGGAATAGAACAGAGCGATTAAGAAAAAAATTAGTGTTACATTCAGAGTCATATCACATAATTGTAGTTTTTTTAAATTAAAAATTATATACGAAGGAGCAAAGTATTTTTAGTACCTTTAGAGAAATGAAAATGTGAGCATGAAAAAAAAATGACGTCATTTCCTTGGGTTATATCAATGTCCATTGTTTACTCTTCAAAATTGTTCAGTGTGCCACACATTTGCAGTTAATTTTGCTAGTAAATTATTGAATGACATTAAAATTTACATCAATAACACATGACTAATTGTTTTGGTGTTTCATAATGCTAAGAGTGGAGGAAAATAAATAAAAGAAAATGTATTATGATGACTGTGAGATCCGAAAAACAAAAAGTATGGAAACTAAACATGATACTAATTCTCATTTTGACAAGAATTAAAAATGCTCAATGACATGAATTCAAATGGGGATTGAAAATACAAAGTGTCCAAGCATATTTTGGAAGACTTCATTAAATGAAACTTTACATGATGCATATGGAAATACAATGTCAAGATCAAGCTATCAGTTCGATCAAGGTCTCTAAAACCATTGATCGAGCTTTTACACGTGTTTTTAAATACCTCTATTGAATGTTTATGTGTTGTTAAAGAAGAGCTCGATCGAGCTTTTCAAAACTTTAACTAGAAACATCCTCAAGTGCCCATATTCGTGTGCCCAAAAATTTCTTTAATCAAAGTTTTTAAAATCTTGTATTGTTCATGGGAACAAGGTCTTCAAACTCAAATAAAATCAAACATAGAATTATATGATAATAAAATTTAATAAAAGATAATTTCAACTAGAAGAATGATATACTTGTAGGTAATAATACATACCTTGAAGAAAAAACGAGTAAAAGCATTACTACTGCCACTTCCTCTAGATTTTATGAATAGATATTAGTCAAAGTAATTGAGTTATAGATGTGATTGATTGGAGTCATAGATGTGATCAATCACATCTATATCCCAATTACTCTACTACCCATATCGACAAATGAATATAAATGACCATTTTTTATCCAACAAACGAAGTGAATTAAATGATCGGTTTGTTGTCTATTTATAGAAGATTAAAAATGCTCAATCAAAGACTTTTTTAACCCTCGATCGAGGTCTGAAAACCTCGATCGAGGGTTTATCAAAAGCTCGATTGAGCGTTTATAGTAACCTCGATCGAGCATGTTAAACCTCGATCGAGGGCATATCAAAAACTCGATCGAGGTATGTTTTTTCGTTTTTTGCCGAAATAGCCTTGCCAAAAATTGTAACCCATCTCCATGGATGCACCATACACTTGTCTCATAATGCATAAATAGTAGTCCACTCCAAAATCTAAGATATAAAAACCTATATACTTAATTATATATATACAACACAATCTCTTAACATATATTTAAGTCGATAAACGTTTTTATTTGAGATTTGGGGTGGACTACTGCCTATGTTTTTTCATCTACAAACGAGGATGAGACAAGTGTACTGTTGAGATTGATTCTATGGCAGTAGTTTAAAATTCGAAATAAGCAATTATAAAAAAAGGAATATAAAAAATAACTAGTAGCTAGATGATGAATGGATAGCTGGTAGAAATGCACGGATAAGTCATAGTTGATGAATAGATAACCAACAATTCATGACAGATAACTATAAGAATGTGAGATAAAAAAAGAAAAAGAATGTGAAAAATAACTGATAGTTCATTCATTCCATAACTATTTCTTAACCATTTTATCCTTATGGACGTGATCCAACCACAAACTATGTGGGTGTGCTAGTAAAATGTACATTCAATTTTGATATTATTTTAAAATTAAATTAATAATATAATTTTTTTATTAATTTATTCATATCAAACTTTAATTATATATACATAATTAACACAATTTCTTAATTATAAGCATTCAACTATAAGCATTCAACTATCATATTGTTTTGAAATTGATTAAATAATATAAAGAAAAAAATTATTTTAAATTTGAATAAATAATATTGTTTTAAAATTGAATAAATAATAAATAATATAGATAAAACCTAATTAACATCAATCAATTAACATATGCATTCAAGTATCATCTTGTTTTGAAATTAAATAAATAATATTAGGAAATAATTTATTTTAAATTTGAATAAATAATAGAAAGGAAAAATTATTGATATTATTGTTTAATTAATTGAATAAAAAACATACAAAATTATTTTAAAATTGAATAAATAATAGTAATAAAAATTATTGATATTATTGTCCAATTAATTAAGACTTTATACCTATATAATGTTTTTATAGTGGAAAAGATATATTAAAAATAATGAATTTAATCACCTATTGATAGATTCAAAAATTTTCTTAATTTCAAATTTTTTCTTAAGACTTTCATATTCTAAGTATAATGATATCTTGACATATAACTTACTTTCATATCTTAGATAAATATAATGCTCATAACACGAAAGAGAAAAAGTTATCAAATATTTTAGCTTTACCAAAACATTCAATGCTTTTTTAATAGCTAGTTCAAAATTGAACGACACTTTTTATTATTAATATTAATAATAATTTGATTTCCTTTGACAAAATTGAAATTAAATGACTTTTCTTAATGAATCTTTAATAAAATATAAGCAACATCTTCTCAAGCTAACATATAAATGGAAGAGTAGCTTCATTCAAGTCAAAGTCTTTATATGTCCATTTTATATGTTTATAAGCTCTTAAAATCAATTAATCACGCCACCAACCATATCAATGCGAGAGTAGCTTAATTCAAGTCAAACTCTTTATCTGTACATTTTATAAGCTCTTAAAATCAATTAATCACGCCACCAACCTTATCAATGCGAGAGTTGCAACTTGAATTTGTCTTTTGCCCTTATCAGGATTTGCCTTTCGAGGATTGCTCACTGAGCTGTCAATTGTGTACATTGGAAGAAAATAGATATGTAGCAGTGCAAGGGAAAAAACAGAGAATCTTTTGGTCATAGATTTTATTTGGAAAAACAATTTCCAAAAGTTAGTTATACGACGACGACCAAGGTTGTCTATTTAAAATTAAAGAAGTATTGCTATATATATATATGCACATATGAAGAAAAATTGCTTACATGTTTTTCTATTTGCGTGAAAGTTGTCTATTTTTAAGTTAAAGAAGTATTTCTATATATGCACATATGAAGAAAAATTGCTTACATGTTTTTGTTTTGTATTTGCGTATATAGAGAGGCATTTCACCTATGCACTTCTGAATAAGTTGAGTCAAAAGTCAAACCCTATTTGAATAGACTTGCAAGTTACAATAGAGAGTTAAACTCCGAAACTAAATTACCCCTATACATGTAAATCACAGATCTGGTTGCTTCACAGTTTGTGTTCCCTCATCAATGCAGGGAACTACTTTCTTCCAAAACCAGTGCTTTCTCCATAGAAGAATCATTTCTTCAATTGGTACACCCTTAGTTTCTGGTAAGAAGAAGTATATGAAGACAGTCATGATACAGATCCAGCCTGCGAAGAACAGGAAAATCCCATACTTGAAAGTACATAAAAGAGATAAGAAGGCCTGTGCAATTGCAAATGTGAAAAGAAGGTTCACAGAAACAGTTATGGCCTGTCCAGCAGAGCGAGTTTCCAGTGGGAAAATTTCACTTGGCACAGTCCATCCAAGAGAACCCCATGACCACCCAAATGCAGCCACAAATAAACAGATGGCTGTTACCAATAATGCTGAGAAACCCTTGGATAGCTGTTTGTCTCCTCCAAACTTTAAGCCCAAGATTATGCCAACAGCAACCTGTGAACAGATAAGATGATATTACTATTGATGATCCAACAGGAAACAATCCCATAGGTTAAAATACCTCTCCATAATCTGCTACTAAGCTTTTCTGAATCAGATAGTAATAATGTGAATAAGGGTTTTTTCTTCCAGTGCAGCCAGTTATCAAGATTAAAGGAGGAGTTTGGATTTTAGAACTCTAAAAACAGGTAGACATGTCCATCTTGCACACGAAAGGCCTCTGGACTCCCTCTTTACAAGCTGCCTATTGGAGGTGGTTACAACTCTTTCTAATTTAATTAGAGATTTTAATGACCAAGTTTTCCCCTACATTTAAAGGAATTCCTTCAGGGAGTACTACGAAGTTCTGTGCTGAATAAAGGAAATCAAGAAGACAATTGAAGCATGTTTGTTCAAGCTTTCTTCTCACCTACTCAGCTAATGCAGGAAAGAAGTCAGGATTCCGAATTCAACTCTGAAAATGTAAGAGGAACAGGCCACAAAAGCACTCAAGCACATACAGTTGCAGCCAACTCAAGATAAGAGAAAGCAGAATATTTGGAGCTTTGTTTCGCTGGTGTAGAAATAAGGGACTGATGCAATTCCTAGAGTTCAAACCTTTTTTTCCCTAATAATCAACGATGACAAATCATAAAGTGCATTTGACTTCTCGATTTGATGAACAGGAAACCTCCCAGAAATGCAGAGAATCTGGTTTTGCATAATATTTGGAGCTTTGTTTCGCTGGTGTAGAAATAAGGGACTGATGCAATTCCCACAATTCAAACCTTTTTTAACCTAATCATCGATGACAAATCATAAAGTGCATTTGGCTTCTGGATTTGATGAACAGGAAAGGAAACCTCCCAAAAAAATGCAGAGAATCTGGTTTTCCTTTCCTTGTAGGGACCTCCCTAGCTATGAGGACAATATTTCCCAAAATATGCAGAGAATCTGGTTTTCCTTTCCTTGTAGGAACCTCCCTAGCTATGGTGAAAACATGAGTGCTGAAAACAGGGGTGTGTAATAAGCATGGAATTATGTTTGAACCCTGGGTTTTGTCATGTGGAAGGCCATACTAACATTCTAGAAAACAAGATGCAACAAAATCTGAAAAAAGGGCCTACGCTGTGTCAGCTTTCCTCTTACCTGGCATACTATCATCTGAATGCCACCACCAAGAAGCAAGGGTCTGCGCCCCCACCTGTCGACAGTGGCAATTGATACCAGGGTGGAAAGTACCAGAACAGCTCCTGTCAATACAGACGAATAAAGGGAAGCATTTGCACCAAAGCCCAAACTTCCGAAAAGAACAGGAGCATAGAACAATATCGAATTGATTCCAGTCAAGATCTGAAACATGGGCATGCAAATGGCCATCACTAACTGTGGCCGATTCCTCCTCTCAAAAATATTCCTGAATGGATGTTTGATGGCATTAGCCAATTCACTTGCATCCACCATATCAGCATACTCTGCATCTACATGTTTGGTTCCCCTGGTCTTCTGCAGGATAGAACGGCCTTCGTCTAGATGGCCACGTTCTATCAAACTGTTCGGGGTCTCAGGAAGGAAGATCCCTCCAACTGTCATCAGAAGTGCAGGAATTGCAGCCAAACCCAGAGAGAGACGCCATCCCCAGGGTGTTACGTTCTGAGTGCCGTAATTAACCATATTTGCTGTGAAGTTCCCGAGTGTTGTGGCCAACTGGAACATCATATTAAGTCCTCCACGAAGTTTTGCAGGAGCCAGTTCTGAGAGGTACAGAGGAACGGCCTTGACACAAATTCAAACAAAAACATCTGTGAACCCATTCATTCAAATTCAAACCAAAAACTCTGTAAACCAGAGTCCTTCGTACTCAAACTGTTAAAAAACACTATGCATACGCGAATCATTCATATCCAAACTAAAAAATTTCCAAAATCAATTCGTTCAAAGTCAAATAAAAACTCTGTAAACCAAGTCATTCTATCTGGAACTAAAGATTATGTAATCCCAAGTCATTCAGATTCAAAGAAATAGCTATTAAAGCAAAAGGACTAAACCATTATTTACCCGCAAATTTCTTGATCAGCAAAACTCTTTCAAAATCCCCAAAACCCATACAAGCTGCCTACCTGATTTGCGAAGCCAATTCCCACTCCAAGCATTATGCGCCCAATAATGAGCATGGCCAAATTCACGGCACTGGCATTCAGAGATGCGCCTATCATAAAACTGATACCTCCGCTGATAATACTGGCCTTGCGCCCATATTTCCTCGTCACAGGAGACGCAAACTGCGAAGCAACAAGGCCTGCAATGTAGAGGGACGAGGTGAACATAGCCAGACCTTGGTTGTTGTATTTACAGTAATCGCTGTCGTGGGAATTTTCATGCTTCTTGCGGTACACTACGGGGAAGAATTTCTCGAGAAAAGGATCCATGGATGTCACTCCGCCTGTTATTCACAATACAGCTCAGAATTCAACAAAACCCACTGAAGAAGATAAGCTTCAATTATTGTCTTCTGTTCATTGAATTAACTGGTAGATTAAACTATAAACCGAAACTTGACTGTTGGCAAAGCATAGGACATACATACCAGATATACCGATATCATAGCCGAATATGGAGCCCCCAATAGCGGCAACCATGCAGGCAACAACAACATAGAGCGTTACTCGGCCCTGGTATTGCTGTGCCCTTTCTTGTGACACTCCCACTCCATGCAGCGAACCGCCGGCCATCTTCTAAAGAAACAGCACAGACGGGAATGGGTTCTTGGAATATACAAGAACGGCCCAAAACGTGGCCTAGGAATATACAAGAAACTCTTAAAACGTGGTATCTGAATCATGGGGTATAAATAAATTGGACAGCTACTGTAGTAAGCCTCAATATTTAGGCCGTTATGACCACCAACGTCATCAGTGCTGCTACTTGCAGCCCTATCTCAAGGGTGTGTTCCATGAATGTGTCATTTTTCCCATCCACATTTGGCGTTGGCGAAGTGCTCCATGAATGAGTGCATTTTCTCATCCAGATAGGCAGGTCCACAGCAACATAGTCCCACTTCTCAATCGAGCTTATCCGTCCGCGAGAATAGATAGGCCCCAAATATGGATCGGCATAAATGCAAAAAAATCCATCGTGTGAATGCAGGAATTATCTACGCACTAAATATCCGGCCACCCAAGCGTACGTTTTCTGAATATTTCGAGTCTTGTGGGTGCAATTTTGCAATGTCAAGTTAGCTCCACTTGCCATGGAAGAAGACAAGAAGGTGAGTCAAAGACAATTACTTGATGTGGACGAAACTGAAAAGTACTTACAAGTGATATTTGTGGCGGAGAAAATATTTTTATGAATATTTTTAAAAATGGATAAATAAATTATTGTTATAAAGAGTAAAATTCATTTTTTTATTATGAATATATATTTATTATAAAATATAAAAAATTTAATTTTTTATAATTATGTGGATAGGTATTTAGATATTATCTGATATTTTGGAGCTATTAACAAGATTAATCCAAGTGCAACAAGTCTACATCAAATATTTATTTCATGGTTGTCTTATTTTTTTATGTTTAAATACATCTTAAATAAGATTTAAATAAACTTCAGTTAAAGGATGGCTAAAGAAACAGGTAATAATTTGTTGTTGTTATTTTATACAAGTGTTTTTTTTTTATAAATAGTATTTGTTTTGTGCTTATATTAATTCTAAGTATGAATAATGGATATTATTATATAGGAGTAGTCTAACGGGTCGACGATATCGCCCGGCGTTAGACTACTCCGTCCATCGTCTCCGTTAACAAGCTCTATTAACCGTCAACGCCTCCGGCCCCTTTCGTTCTCGTTTTCGTGAGCATCCTTCACCGGGTCCCACATGATCCCTGCAGATCCGTCGTTCCTCGATGTCCTCCCTGCGCGTCGTTCCTCAATGTCCTCCACTGTCTCTCTCAGCTACTAAGGCGGTTTCTCTCATGCATAGGTAAGATTTTATCGCACTTATCCATTCTTTTCCTATCACTGTATCTATAATTTTCTTCCTTCGAACTTACAGTGTTTTAATATTATCTGAGCAAATAAATCAGTTTGTCTGGACTTGTTTTCACAGAGTTGTAAGTTAACAACTGATTGATAGTTTTGATGATTAACAGTTCAGATAGGTTCGCTGAAATTCTCTTGCTATCCAAAATTCCAAATTGCAAACACCACCTAAACTGTGCTTGTCCCTTCGAGCCTAACTGAGGGGCTTGTCTGTTTTGGCCTGTGTCTGCTTAAACTTTAAAACTGTGCTTGTCCCTTCCAGCCTACATGAAGGGCTTTTCTGTTTCTGCTTGTCCCCAATACTATGTTGGATATTGGGTTCAATTTTCACTTGGATATTGGGTTCAATATTTTTTTTAGTGAGTTTCTGTTCAATTTTCTATGTGAGTTTCTGTTCAATTTTCTATCTGAGTTTCCCGAGATGGATTAATCCTCTTTAAAAATCTTAAATCCACAATGCCATCGCTAGCTTTCATCCTTAGATCTTGAATGTAATCTTCTCTATTTGGTTAGAATCCATAGAAGCCGCACAGAGAAAACCACTGGATTAGAGACAAAAAGGATTATCGGGCTTTTCCTTCATTGATAGTTCAATATCTTTATATTCGTCGCCTTGCCTCCTTCCTAATCGAACAAACTACATATAGATTAGCTGGGAAGGTGGTCCCACTTTATATATGTGGCAGAGTTGCCTCTGCGAATCCAGATATATAAGTCGCGCATGAAAAAGGAAGAAAATCAATTGATAGCTTACAAGTTCTGGGAAAGAGGTCATATTTGCCAAAGAAAATTCCATTTTGCTTTCCCATCAACTAAGTGATTCTAATTCACCTACAGTTTATATCGTTCCGATTGCCACATTTTTTGTCGCTTCCTTGGATCAATTTTGAATTTCAACAAAGCTAAACATAAAAAAATGTATATTTCGCTCTTATTTCAACAATGGTTTGTTGCGCCATAAAGGGCTCTGTAGTCACGATTTATGCAAGATATTAGGAGATTAAGGGATCACCCTCCCGTATGTTATCATTCATCTCCGATGCTTTCTACTCTGGGTTGTTTCTAGAACACTTGAACTTATCTATATCCAATAAACGAATAGACTTGTTGGCATGTACAGATAGAATGGTTGATTGAAGGATGGATTTATTCACAACTGAGACAGTGAGTTTTCCATTCTTGATGCGCGTAGAACGCGTGATGCCTACCAAACTAATCCCTTATGGTAGTTTCAAATGTTGATCCTCCGAGAGAAACCACCTTAGTAGCTGAGAGAGACGGTGGATCTGCAGGGAGGACATCGAGGAACGACGGATCTGCTGGGATAATGTGGGACCTGGTGAAGGATGCTCACGAAAACGAGAATAGAAGGGGTCGGAGGCATTGACGGTTAATAGAGCCTGTTAACGGAGACGATGGACGGAGTAGTCTAACGCTGGGCGAAATCGTCAACCCGTTAGACTACTCCTTATTATATATTTTAGTGTTTGCTTAACAATTAGTTATCTTCACAAAACTAAGTGGCTGATTGATTGTACCTTTTTTTTTTCCAAAGAAAAAAATCGTAAATATTTTATTCACTTTCAGCAGATGGCCCTCAAACTCCATTATACAAAAATCCAATTATGAAGTTGTTATTACATAACAATATTTGCCTCAGGAGGAGCACAAAAACCATTACCATATCCATAACTGATCCAACTATAAAGTTGTCATTACATACAAAATATCCTCATAAAGAACATAACATTCACCGAAACTTTTCAATAGAAAAGATATCAAAATGCCATGCAATCAAATCAGTCTGATCTTAGCAGACTTTTTTCATCATTCCTGATCACTCAGGTCAGATCAACTGTGAATCATAGTGATCACAAGCAAAATAACCAGAGCAAAACAAGCTGGCTGAAGTAGTCTCATAAATGAATGATAATTCATAAGCTGAGCAAAAAATCAGCGGCTAATAAATTGGCCATTTCCAGACCATCCAAAGAATAAAGTTTATATCCATTTCAACACCATATAAAAAGAGGCCAAACAGCCCGCTTGTCAAGCTCTTAAATATGTTGCTTGAAATCACCAAAAAAAATGCAAGAATATGCATAATATTTCAGCCAAGGCATCATGTCTCAAGGGTGGAACAGAATCAAATAATCCAGAATTGCCCAAGCAATAATATCTCCAAAAAAAATGACCAGCAAAGTATTCATACAAATCTGTCAGATAAGAACAATAAGCATGTACCAAAAACAATCCTACAAACTGCATAAACAGCCAGCTCACAGAAACATATTAGAAAACCTGAAAAGTTTCTATAATTTCTGCCCCTCTTTGTTCACAAGTACTCCAAAAACCTTCAAGTAAGCTGCCACCTGCTTTAGCCAAAGTATCTGCTTTGAAGTTTCGTTCCCTATAAATGTGTTTGAAAGACACATAATCAAGACTATCAGCTAAATAGTGAACATCTTGAAGAATCATGGCTAGTTCAAGATTTAGTAATCGGTACTTACCAGGTGCCCAATTTATAACTAACTGGGAATCCCCAAAAACTTGAATTTTATCCAAATTATGCTTCCGAGTCAGCCTAAGGAGAAGCTCAAGTGCACATAATTCTGCAAAATTATTGGTGCCCAAACCTAAACCTGCTTTGAAAGTAACATAATGCCTGTCAGATATGAACAAAATACCTCCAGCCCCACAAATCATTGGATCCCCAGCTGCAGATCCATCAAAATAACCCCATGCATAAGTTTGATCAATTTCTTCCACAAAAATTGATCTGATAGAGACCACAGATAAGGTCTGTGGTAAATTCTTCAACATACCCAAGCTATAGCTTGATACCCGTGCATGAGATGAGTCAAGATCCTCAAAGCAGGATCTATTTCTTGCTTTCCATATAAACCAGAGTACAATGATAGGTAAGGATTTGATAAGTCCCACATCTGATAAAAAGCACCAGTTTTTAAAACAAGCAGACAGGGAATCACCATTCCATAGATTATTAAGTTTCAGATGATCCTCAATAATTGACCAAACAGATTGAGTAAAAGGGCAATCTACTGCAATATGAAAATTGGATTCACAATTCTGTTTGCATAAAAAGCATCTTCCAGGACCTTCTCTACCTCTCAAGCAGAGAACATCCCAAGTCAATGCTTTACCAGAAAGAAGAAACCAACTGAAAAATTTTGATTTTAGGGGACACTTCATCTTCCATATGACCTTCCACCACCAGACCGATTCCACTTCTCTATTAAGAAGTTCAGCATATCCCACTTTAGGAGAATACTTCCCTATTTTTGATAAATTCCAAATAAGACAATCAGCTGCAGTAGAAAGTCTAACATGGCTAGACTTGAGAATGGAAATATATCCATTCCAAGCAGCAATCTCAAGTGGTTCAATAAAACCCATGGAATCTGCAGATAACCATTCTTGTGACATCAAAATAGATATACCAGGAATTCCAATATCAGAAAGAAATTGAAAACCAACCAAATGTAATCTTTCTATCATAGGAATAGGAAGAGCATGTCTCCATTTACATCTCGGCCACGGATCTAAACCAATACGAACAGCATTGCCAGAACCAATCTTCCAGACCAGAAAATTTCCAATGAGATCAAAAGCCCATAAACATATAAACATACCTATAAACATATAAACATTCAGTGACCACCTTTACTTATGGCTGATTGATTGTACCTATAAACATATAAACATTCAGTAACCACCTTTACTTATGGCGATGCTAATTTAAGATGTAGATATTTGTACTTTTATTCATGCTCAATATTTTCATAGGTATAAAATATGAAAAAAATTATTAAATAAAAATAACAAACTATATATAATATAGATTTATGATTTTAGTTTATCTAATTTATGTTGTTTTATATACATTTAATTCTAAATAACTTAAATTTAATTTAAACCAAAATGTTATTTTTAACTTTTTATAAACAACACTGTCAAATTTAGGATGAGTAGGAAATGAGTTATACATCTCTTCCCTACTACGTTGTAGAATGCACCGCTTCCGTACAAAATTGTCAATAAATATTATCTTCTTACAATATAATTTTTCCAAAGTTTTCACTTTGTTTTAAAGATAATATAAATAATAATAAAATATATATTTAATAAAAAATGATCCAAAATACATGTCAGAGCATTTTGCTTTGCTAAGGGAATCTCCGGAAGCTGTTTTTCCGGATCCTTATTAATCTATCCATCAGTTACGATCTAAAAAAAATGATCCAAAATAAAAATATCAATAACCTCTCAATAAATCAATTTATAATAGTTCCAAATTTGTAATGTGTTTTAGAAAACAAGACCATTAATAAAATTTTCATAATAAATAAGTATCTAGCTTAAATTTCTCATCATGTTTAAAAAATTATATATATATATTTTTGCTTGTTTATCATTCATATATATATCCAATGAAATCTTAAGTTATATATGATTATATATATTTTTGCTTGTTTATCATTCATATATATATCCTATGAAATCTTAAGTTATATATGATTAAATATGGTTAAAATGATTATATAGTTAATTATATGATTAAATATGGTTAAAATGATTATATAGTGATATATAATTAAAAATAGTTAAAATGATTATATATTTTTGAGAATATATTTTAATTCAATATTTTTTTAACCTATTTTTATTCATTATAATTTATTTTTATGTTATGTTATTTTTAATTCATTATTATATGTTTATTATATTTTTTATTTTCAAACCTTCCATTATTAATTTATCTTTTAAATTATATTTTTTTTACCAATTAATTTTGACATAAGTATATAATAATTTATTTATTTTCATTCCTACTAAATATGTTTATAATATTAGCCCATTCGTTTTATATTGATATATCTGCTTTTTCATATTTTGCATATTCATAATGTTAAGTCATTTCTTCTAAATTGATATATTTAAATTATCAAACGTAGTCTATTGAATAGAATATTTAACAGCCGCCTTAAACGTGGTGGCTGTATGTTGCTTATAAGTCTCATAGTCTAACTAACTATAATGGTAATCTTGACTTCTTTACACATCTTTGACTATATATAATGATCATAAACGTGAAAGAAAGGTTTATCATTATTTATCATAAACGTGAAAGAAAGGTTTATCATTATTTAATTTAAATTAAATCATTTATTAAGTATTTATTGCATCTTGCGATGCTCATGATGATGGATAAAATTAAATTAAATTTAAAAAAATTTAACTTTTCATTTACCTATAATATCATCGAGTGATCTGTTAGTATTGGAAAAATTAGTAATGTATTCATTAATTACATTGATTTATTAATATTAGAAAAATTCGTAACCTATTCATATTATATTCTTCATATGTATGAATCTGTATTATTATTGTTTAGATAAGTAAAGACTTTCTTTTCAACAAGTATTCTGCTTTCAGTAAAACATTTCTCTTTCATATATTTCTTTTTCTGGTCTATTAGACCAATTTGATATCCAGATATTTCAGTTAATTCAAAACCGACGAGATCAAGTTTGAATACCATTTTGTTTGGGTATCTATTTTCCATTCTTCAATTTTAATCCTTTCTTTGAAAGACCTTCTACTTTCACATTTTGCTTTTTATATGTGCTTGAAACTTATATCTTCAAAAGTGTCACTGAATCTTTAGATTTCTTCCTCAAAAGCAAGGAATTCCATGTTGTGACATGATTTTATCTTGTTCATCCAATTGATAACTATCTATGAATCTCCATAAACATTTAGATATGCAAATCTTTTGTTATTTGCTAGCCAGAGTAATAACCATAGAGTTGAAAGCTCTACAAAATTGTTAGTCCCTTTGTCCAGCCCCAGCTTTAAACTCTACTGCGTCTTGCTATGAGATTAGAATTATGCCACCACCACAAAGGCCTCTCTTCCCTTCTGTTGCTCCATCAAAATAAGCTTGAGGTAAATCTTTAATCTCCAGAACAGATGGATTCATGCAATTCTTTTTTGATACAGCTTGTGGATAAAAGCTCAACATGATTTTGCTATGAATTGCACATGCAAAGGCCAGTTCATCCATGTCTTCAAAAAGACTTATGTTCCTCGCCCTCCAAATATTCCATATAACCATTGCTGGAAGAGCTCTGAACTCTTTGGTTATCTTGTTGCACCAATTCCAAAGGCATTCTTCCGCCGTCCTACCAAACTAATGTAACAAACAAAGTAATATATCAATATATCAATAAACAAATAATGAAATAATAAAAGAAAAGTAATTAAACAAATATTAAATAAATTTGATATGTAAATAATTGAAAAGATAGAGACCTACCTTTTCATTGAAAAGACACATAATACCATATTTAAATGGTCCGTCAAATTGTAATGTAATCATATCTCATTAATTCATATTCAATATTATTTATTCTTTCCAATGGAGTTATTTTCTATTGGTTGATAATATCCAGATATTACATTGGTATCAGAGTGAATCTAATTTTAGCTTGTGGCCAAAATTGTCAAGGTTTCTTTGAATTTAGGTATTTGACCTCACAGTGGCTTTTAGCCATCCATATTCAGAGTTTATCTAGTAAAAAATGGTTTTTGACCAAAAATTGGTCTTGGCCATTTGAATTTCATTAAATAAGTATTCATTACACTCCAAATATGAATAAGAGACCAAGAAGTAAGAAAAAAATATTACAAAGAAGAAGTGGGAGAAAATAATGATCCGCAAGAGAGAAAAAAAATTAAAGAATAGAATTCATAAAACCACGCATGGTTTTATGAAAATAGCCCATGGTTTTACCTATTAATTTTAAATTATAAAGGAGTTTTATAAGGTATGCTTTGAGGACAAAGCATCTTGGAAAGTAATGTAACAAACAAAGTAATATATAAATATATCAATAAACAATTAATGAAATAATAAAAGAAAAGTAAACAAATATGAAATAAATTTGATATGTCATTAATTGAAAAGATAGAGACATACCTTTCCATTGAAAAAGCACATAAGACCATATTTAATGGTCCATCAAATTGTAATGTAATTATATCTCATTAATTCATATTCAATATTATTTATTCTTTCCAATGGAGTTATTTTCTATCTTTTGAGAATATCTGGATACAGATATTACAACCGAGCTCTTGTTACATCAATTGAAATTGTCATTTCCTTCCAAGCTTGTTTTACAAATCTACATTATAAAGCTAAATGACAATTTGATTCCTCCGCCTCTTTGCATAAGATGCATCTATTGGGTCCAACCCAGTTCCTTCTTAACAATTTATCCCAGTAAGAGCCTTGTTTGATAATATGAACCATAAAAATAATGTTCCCTTCATATGGAAATAAAGCCACCATATTGATTTTCATCACCATTGCTGAGAGATTCCCTCATATTACTTATCCATCAAAACTGTGTAACCATCCTTGGGCATATACAACCCATTTTTTCCCACATTTAATCTTATCATTAATGTTAGAAAGATTCATGTGATTTTTCCTCAAATTACCTATGAAAGTGTTCCATGCCTCAATATTGTCTTTACTTAGTCCCAATTGGTCTTCTCCTATCCATTCTTGGTTCCATTTCTCACAACAGATAGTGGAACCAATATTCCTGAGAGAACAAAAATCTATTTCATTCAGCTTCTAAATTAACCTCTACGGCATAATATGGCGCTTTCCACTCCCCACCCATGAATCAACATCCATACACACATTCCCCCCACTACCAACTTGTCAAACAAGCATAAATCGTTAATCACTACTTTCCAAATGTTTGACATATTGGGAGAAAATTTGGAAGGCTTTCTTAGCCATTCTAAAAAAATCATGGGGTAAATGTATTTCTGGATCACTATATCATCCCAAAGGCCAGATCCCTCAATTAGCCTCCATATGATTTTTGTTGCTAGAGATTTGGAGAAGAAAAATGTGTTTTTAAATCCCCACCCTCCCCATTCTTTAGGATTGTGATATTCTTCCATTTAGTCCACTCAAAACCCTTTCTCTTGTTCATTCCAGACCAAAAACAAAACATACAAATGGTTGCCAATTTATGTAAAATGACTCTAGGGATCCAAGCTAAAGACCAGTACACAGTTATTGTTGATAAGACAAGCTTAATAAGAATTAGTCTTCCTCCTTTCGATATCCATTGCAAGCACCATTTTGCATTTCTTTTTTCACATTTTTCAATAGCCAGTGTCAGTATTTTAATCCATAGTCTAGCAGTTTAAGGTAAAAGCCCAAGTACTTCAGTCCGTATTCAAAGCTAATCTCCTCCATGTCTAGCATATTTTTATAAGTCGTTTTCTCTTCAACTTCAATCTCCACCCCAAGAAACAAGGATTTTCTTGTATTCACTTTCATTCCAGACACTAAACAAAACAAACTCAAAATATTTTCCATCTTTTCTCCATCTTGTCGTTTTGCATCACAGAAAATCAACACATCATCCATGAATAAAATATGCATTAATCTTAAGAGATTTCCCATTCTCACACCTTTGAAACTTCCCTTTTCCTTGGCTTGTATTAAAGCTCTGCTTAACCCTTCTACAACAAGAACAAATAACAAGGGTGGCAGGGGGCATCCTTATCTAAGCCCTCTACCAGCTCTACAAAAAGGAGAGACTTCCCCATTGATTAACACTAAGAAACAGAAAAAGGATAGACATCCCATAATGAAAATAGGACAGAAACCTACCTGAGTTAATATGAGTCTCAAGGAAACCTAACTCACATGGTCATATGCCTTAGATAGATTGATTTTAATTACTATTGCTCTTATCTTTTTTGTCTTTATAGAATTGAGTCCCTTCTGTGATGCTCCAATAACTTCATGTATTTGTCTCCTCAGAAGAAAACCGAATTGTTCACCGAATAAATTCTTTGACAGTAGTTCTTTTACTCTTATTTCCAAAAAAAATTCCGCTATCTTAAAAAGGCTATTACAAAGGGATATCAATATAAAGTCAGAGAATGAATTAGGAGAATCTGACTTCGGTATTAGTGAAACAAAGGTAGCATTAAAGATCCCCAAAATGGATCCCTTAAATATGTTTTCTTCAACAACTCTAAGAACATCCTCCACCAATGTATCTTTCATTCCTATAAAAATCTCTTTAGGGATCCCATCCGGACCTGAGAATTTTTCTTTTTGTAAACTATAGATTGCACTTTCTAGTTCTTC
Organism: Pseudotsuga menziesii; assembly: GCA_001517045.1. NCBI lineage: Eukaryota > Viridiplantae > Streptophyta > Pinopsida > Pinales > Pinaceae > Pseudotsuga > Pseudotsuga menziesii. Next base: position 18,431 of record LPNX010499021.1, read on the forward strand.
TTTAGACTGTTATCGAATAAATCTACTCAAACGGACTCAAGCCATATCTCCCTAGTCCAAGTGGATCTAGAACAAATAAAATACATAATAAAACCCACTTCCCTAGATCAAATAGAAATGCAAGTCAATCAGATAGATGACTTACCCAAGATATACAAATCCTCTTCTTTCTTTGTTGATCCAAGCTCCAGAATCTTCAAATCTTCAGCTACAAAACCCTGTAGAAAAAGTGGGAACAAGAAAAAAGTACATGTGTATCTAAACATGAATTGATCTAAGCTAACAGTTAAGGAAGAAAGCTCTAAAAATCATCAACACAACAATATTGATGCAAAGTGATTTGTATTAATGTAATCAAGGAGATACATAGAATTACATAGGAAAGAACATTACAACCTAGCCTTAACGCTGCAATATTCCATCCAACAATCCAAGCCAAAGCCTCCAAAGCAAGATAATAGCCTCCCAAAGGATGATAGGGATCACCTAGCAATTCCACCAACATAAATGTACCATAGTCCTTCCTCCCTTCATAATGGAGAGAGGGTTTAATTTATAAGGCTAAAGGGATAGAGTAGGTTGAGGATTAGGAGGAGGGGTCCAAGGGATCTTTCCCATAGGTTAGGAACTGAATGCCACCTCACCTAGATGATAGGGATAATCCTCCACCTCATCCACCTTCGAGAAGGGCCTCGAAGCTTTGTTGTTTTCTCTCAAAACACCATCGATGCACTTAGCATAAAGGGAAAGAGCATCGTCGACGCTTATAGCATGAAGGGAAAGAGCGTCGGTGCACCTTTCCTTAGGAGAAAGAGCTGCTTCGGTGCTTCTAGCATGAACGGAAAGAGCGTCAGCCTTCCTAAAGAGGAAAAAAAGGTAGAAACAACCTCAATATGAATCAAATTTAACAGAGGGAAATTTGGGGATTAGGAAAAGGGTTGACACATGGATCAAGAGGACAAGATTTCGATGTAACAGAATTCCCCCCAAAGCATGAAGTTAGAGGAATGCGATAGGTGAATGCTTTGCAAAGTGAAGAAATCGAAGGCAAGGATGTTGGCTGGAAGCTGCTGCAGCACCACTGACTCAAATCTCAAATGACTCGTAACATGGCTGCTAACCAATACAATGCAAGTCCATGGTAGTAAAGACCGAAGGAACACAATCATGGCTACTAGAAACAAGTGTACATCCATGATGAGATGATAACACAACCACGACCAATAAAAAGTGTATCCATTTATTATGACTCAAACAAGCTCCATCGCAACTTGGGGAAAATATCAAATAACCCAGGGTCTTCAAGATGAACCCGCAACGATACGAATCTAACCATGTGATTACAAAGTCTTGACATTGAACATGGTAGAAACCACTTGATTACAAGTCATTAATGTAAACTGTTAACAAGTGTGATGGAAATCACCATTGATGTCAATGATTCCCAAGGTATCTTAGTACATACCATCAAATGTGAATAAAGGACTTAGATTCGAACACTCGATGAGATCTTTGAATCAAGAGTCAATGATGTAAACTCATGTTGAAAGCAAGGTAACCTGCCATTAAGGCTTGCAGTCCCAAGGTACTTGTCTAGGTTTCTAAGTCTAATTCCTAGATGAGGTGTTGAAGTCGACAGGAATAGACTCGTCAAAGGAGGGCCATGATGAATCCCCCATCATCGACCCGGAACACGATCATAGATGTTTTGGAGTAAACCGAACAGCAGAGTGATGTACGAGACTGACTTAGATATGACCAACATGATATAAGGTAAACTGGCTGCAGACAGGGATGACCAATTCTCTATTGAACATGGGCATGGAATGAATTGGCAGTATTGACTTTGACGAGACTGATACCCATCCCCCAATGCAACTAACGACAGGAGTATTCTTGGACAACTCAAACGAGGTAAGAAGACTCAAGGAAACAGCAGGACTCGAAGACAAACTGACTACTGAAGTACTGAAATAAATATGCAAATGAGTGCCATGTTCAAGAGTAACTATGTACTGCCACAACAAAATACAATCTCTTTCCTTAATTTCCCCATCACGAAGGATGAGTGCCTCTTTTCGTTTTTATGAGTTCAGAGAGGCTAACAAACACTCGTTATAGCTCATCAAGTGATGAGTCCATTCTCATATGTTTTACGAACTTGAGAAAGGAGGGGTTTGTTCCTAGAAAGGGTCTTTCATCATTTAATTTTATGAGTTCGATGAAAGCAAACTCATTTGTCATTTCATGTTTAAAGAGTCTGAAATGACTAAGAAGACTCCAGGGTGGACTTTTTCGTAAATTTAGTCCCTAGGGCCCGAAAAAGTATAAAATCTTTCCTAGGAGAACTCTTCCATTCATTATTGGATGGAGTATACCTTTTTCGTAAGTAGTGCCTCCTGGTCTGAAAATGGGGTAAACTATCACCAAGAAGACAACTCTTCTGGTCCTTTTATGAGTGTGAAGAAGACAAGGTCACTCGGAAATCTTTTCATATTTTATGATTCCGAAAAGAGCTTAAAGAGGACTCTATTAGGGTTCTTTTTTCATAATCCAATTTTAACGAGTTTGAAAAACTGGGAAAAGTATACTCGATACCTCTTCGCTAAGATTTTAACGAGCACACTGAGGGTATAAAAGGCGCTCGAAACCTTTTTCATGTTTAAAACCAGAGCATGAAAAAGCGATAAAGTAAGCTCAAACTAGTTTTCATGTTTTAACCAGAGCATGAAAAATGAAAAAGTAAGCTCGACACCATCTTACTGTTTTTAACGAGCTCGAAGATCAGTTGAAAGAATGCTTAGGGAATCTGCTTCATTTTTTGACGAGCTTGGAAGAGAATAAGAACTATGCTCAAAGGGTTGTTTCATGGTTTAACGAGCTCGAAACTAAAAGAAAGTATGCTCAAAATGGATCCCATTAACGAGTTATTTCCCAACATGATGTCCAATGGTTGGTACTTGACCCCGGTATAATTGTCAAGTAGCTAAATCCAACATAAAGAGGTAGGGTACATGCCCCCAAGCTTCATTTTGTCTGTTTTACAAGCAGATGAAATGAAGGTTCAAATATTGAGTCTAGACAGAATGGAGGAATCGGTTTCCTTTTTTATGAGCTTGACATGAAAAATGAACTCTGCTCAAGGTCGGTTTTATTTTTTAACGTGCTTGAAACCAAGAATAAAAACTGCTCAAGGTGACATGTTTCATTTTTACACAGAAATAGAAAAATAACTATGCTTGTGGGGACCTGTTTCATTTTTATGCAAGCTTAAAACAGAGAGTAATTGTGATTGAGGGGACATGTTTCATTTTTACATAAGCTTGAAACAGAGAGTAACTATGCTTGAGGACATTCATTTCATTTTTAACAAGCTTGACACAGAATAGAAACTATTCTCACAACATCTGTTTCATTTTTTAACGAGCTTGACACAGAAAAGGAACTTTGCTCAGGGTCGGTTTTATTTTTTAACGAGCTTGAAACCAAGAATAAACACTGCTCAAGGTGGCTTGTTTCATTTTTTAACGAGCTTGACATGAAAAGGGAACTATGCTCACTAACCTGTTTCATTTTTTAACGAGCTTGACACAGAAAAAGAACTATGCTCATGGGTGCCTGTTTCATTTTTTAACGAGCTTGACACAAGATGGGAACTATTCTCACAAGGGAGCTCTAAGACAACATGATGTCCAAAGGTTGGTGGGTTTCCCCCTTACATAAGAAGCTAGTGACTTAAATTCAGTATGATTTCCAGAGGCTGGATCCATGCCCCCCATTTTACCTATGATGGGAAGAAGCTAACTAGAAGGGGAAGGAACCACAAGAACATGTGGGACATTCAGGTAAGCCTGATGACTAGGAGTCATACAATGATTGGGTTTAAAGAAGGAAAGTTGATCAACGGTCACAATCTTCCCATCATGGGGAAAACACATCTCTCGAAAGAGTGTGGACACTACAGCTTTCATGGTGTAAACATAATCACGCCCAAGGAGTGGATTAAAATCTAAGGGACCTTGGACTACCATGACATCAATACAAACAGTTTTTCCTTCCAAAGTAATAGGAAAATGAGGAAGTATCCCTAAAGGCGCTATAGCTCTTTGATTAAAATCCAGTATCTGATCAGTAGCTGGCACAAGTGGAGGAGAACCTATGGCTTTCCAAGCAGTAGAGGATAGAATACTAACAAAATCCCCTTCATCAATAATAGTGCGAAGTATACTCTTAGCGGTAACTTGCACAGATATCTGGAAAGGAACACTCGAATGAATACTATATTCTATTAGGTTACTCCAGTCAGAGGAAATAACCTCACTACTTGGAGAGGGTTTTGTCGAAAGAGAAAAAATTTCCTCTTGCATAGAACAATCAGAACTAACTATGAAAACTTCAGCTGAATGGTTTTCACTCTCAATTAGGAGAGAGGGACAAGACAAATACTGTGTCGAAGCAACTACTTCAGTATTAACACTCTCTGATGAAAGAGTGGGATCGGGTGGAGATGATATCGACTTGACCACTTTAACCTCACTCTCTAAGGGGAGAGTGGGATCAACCATGGATGGGACTGGATTGACCATTTGAACTTCACTCTTCAACGAAAGAGCGGGATCGACTAAGGATGGACTTGGATCGACCACTTGATCAACCAATTGGATGTCAAGGGACAACTTATGATAACTAGTTGGAAGCCATTGCGGAGGAGCAATAATATCTTCCAAAAGCCTTGAAGCTTCATCCATGTGAGGACAAAGGTGAGTACGGTGCATATCCTTACATAGCAAGAAAGGATACTTGACTTTTCCTTTACGAATCTTAACCACAGAGGTGACTAGTTGACGGGGCATCATCAGCATGATGACCAGAGATTGATGACACACGATGTTTAGACCACACTTCTGACACAAGGGAAATACCGGATTATCCCTTTATAAGGTGATCACCCTTGCAAAGTCTACAAGGTAACTTAGGTTTACGCGATATAGAAACAGCTACATCAATACTCCCGGCATGATGATCAGTGGCTGGTGGGATTCGAACATGAGGATCAAAGGTTGGATATATGACCTTTTGTTTAAATTTCTTCTTCTTAGACTTCCTTTTCGTCTTATTCTTACCCACCCATTTACTAACTTTAGAGTTTTCAACAGGTAAAGAAGAAGAAAGGGAAGTCGATTCAACATTAGACAAAGAAGGGGAAGGATTAACATGAGGTTGATGCTCATGCGGTAAACAAAAATGATGCATTTGGTATAACAGGATTGGAGAATAACCACATGGGTAATCTTATAGTCGATCTAGGAAGGTTCAAAGTGGCCATGAAGGGAGGACCAATAGCTCCATAAGGGGGAGAAACAAAAGACATACCCTAAAAAGGGTTCTCTTGACGGGTGGTCCCAATAAAGTCTCCCATCTCTGAACTCTCTAAGAATCTCTGAAGTACCACACAAAACAAACACTACTCAATTCTAAAAGCCACAAGCAAACTATGTGAATAGGAGTGGATCAAAAGTCAGGACTCTCACATGATTATCAAGGCTTCACAACTCTATATATTGCAGGGTCCAATAGAGAAACACGACAAGGAGGATTGGGACTGTACCCTTTCCTAAACACCCGACTACCTAGATGACACATGCATAGTAATCTCCTCGAGTGCTATTCTCGGTGTATTGTGATGCCAAGACGACCAAAAGGTTAACTCAGTTGGTCACAGGAATCCTAAGAGGGTCTCCCAATATACACTAGGTAGAGAATTTTTTTTTTGGCTTGTTTTTTTTTTAATTTTCTTCTCTTTTGATTGAGTTTTCTCTTCAAACAAACATGAATCTGAATAACAAGGAAAAGAAAGAATTCCTTCTCAAAGTGCAGTAGTTCTAACTTTCTGCAATAATAGTCCAAAAAGTGCAAATGAAATCAAAGATACAACAAATCTCAACAATGTATAACACAAAGTAGGGAAGCACTTCAAATTTCAAATGCATGTATCAAAATGAAACTTGATAACTATACTCTTTTTAGATTTACAAATAGAAAAAGAGAGAACATCTACAACACTCCATTCATTCAGAAATAAAAAGGAATATGACAAGCACCCAAAAAACTCCAAAACAATCAAGAATTGCTCCAAAACAACCAAAATGTAATCAAAGTTCAATGACTAAGGGGAGGAAGGGTTTGGAGATCAGATCTGACTATCCAAACATATCTGAAGAGGTCTAGAAATGTGATTAGAAATGGCAAGGAAGAATTAATAGGTGGAGGATTGAAATTTCCTACCACAACCAAGTCATTCACTTGACTAGTAAAGCATCCCAAAATCAACTCCAAATAAAGATAATGTTGTATCTAGGGGTGGTATGCCTATCATATGCAGCCTAAACACCACACTTCATCAAACCAAAACCCCAAAAAGAAGGAAAATCAAGCTAAAATATGAGTTTCAAAGGATAGGCACACTTGCCTATACTGCACAAGAGCGCCTAAGAGGGGCAGGCGCACTTTCTCCACTGCAAAAGAGCGATGATGGCACACCTACTACACTGCACAAGTGTGTTGTTGGTGCACCTACTACACTACACCAGAGTGACGACAACGCACTATCTCTTAAGGCAAAGAGCGTTGGTGGAGACAACACTCATGAAACTAGAAAATAATACTAGCGACGCTCTGTCTACACAACGTAGGTGCACCAGTGGAGAAACAAATGGGATAAAAGCCATATTTCCTATGGGAGAAGGGAAGAAGGTCTGATAGTGATCCAAAGAGCAACAAGAGGATGGAAGACACTCTTGAAAGACAAAATCTAAAGGAGGGAGGGTCTCTAGAGGCTATCAAAAGGATTTATAAAGATATATGAAATAAAAAACAAACAAAATAAGATCTATGCACTTCCCCAATGGAGTCGCCAAATTTGTTATCGGATAAATCTACTCAAGTGGAATCAAGCCAGATCTTCATAGTCCAAGTGGATCTAGAACAAATCAAATACATAATAAAACCTACTTTCCTAGATCAGATAGAAATGCAAGTCAATCAAATAGATCACTTACCTAAGATATGCAAATCCTCTTCTCTCTTTGTTGATCCAAGCTCCAGAATCTTCAAATCTTCAGGTGCAAAACCCTGTAGAACAAGTGGGAACAAGAAAATAGTACATATGTATCTAAACATGAATTGATCTAAGCTAACAGTTAAGGAAGAAAGCTCTAAACATCATCAACAAAACAATATTTATGGAAAGAGATTTGTATTAATATAATCAAGGAGATACATAGAATTACTTAGGAAAGAACATTACAACCTAGCCTTAACACTGCAAAATTCCATCCAACAATCCAAGCCAAATCCTCCAAAGCAATATAATAGCCTCCCAAAGGATGATAGGGATCACCTAGAAATTCCACCAGCATAAAAGTACCATAATCCTTCCCCCCTTCACAATGGAGAGAGGGTTTAATTTATAAGGGTAAAGGGATAAAGTAGGTTGAGGATTAGGAGGAGGGGTCTAAGGGATCTTCCCCATAGGTTAGGAACTGAATGCCACCTCAGCTAGATGGTAGGGATAATCCTCCACCTCATCCACCTTTGAGAAGGGCCTTGAAGCTTCATTTGTTTCCCTCAAAACACCATCGATGCACTTAGAAGGAAGGGAAAGAGAGCCATCGATGCTTCTAGCATGAAGGGAAAGAGCGTTGGTGCACCTTTCCTTAGGAGAAAGAGCACCTTCAATGCTTCTAGCATGAAGGGAAAGAGCTTCGGCCTTCCTAAAGAGGGGAAAAAAGGTAGAAACAACCTCAATATCAATCAAATTTAGCAGAGGGAAATTTGGGGATTAGGAAAAGGGTTGACACATGGATCAAGAGGACAAGATTTCGGTTAACATAGACATTACGTCAGTAAGTTCTTCGTTGTCTTCCTTAGTTACAAAAATAGGATATAACGAGGCTACCTAAACTACATCCTTGATATAAATATTCTCCTCTTTGTAAAGAGACCCAAAACAATTCACCCCTTCAAAACTGTTAATAGATTCACATTTGACTTTTGAAGATTCCAAATAGTGTTTATACTCTTCTTCTTAATCACGAAAATATAAACGTCATGTGTTTGTCACCCTTTTTGTTATCAAGAATATTGCACATTTTGCAGACAGAAGTTGTTCCTCTAATCTGAATGGTTCAGATCGAGAACAAATGAGTGAACGACAAAGGATGAAGACCTTCCCTGAATGTTGTAGACACTTGGAATAATTCTTCGATTGTGAACTTGTGTACTTGCAAACATATCAAACATACAAGAACATCAAAGCTACCAGAAAATCATCTACTTATCCATGTTAATGACTAAGGAATCTAACAACATGTACATGTGAAATCAAAACAATAGTAATGTGGGACGAAAATCATCTTTGTATTAAGAATATATGGAGAATCTTACAACCATTTCCTTAGTGTCGACAAGCCCCTCCACGAGACAAACACTTCATCTCCATAAGCTCCAACTTTGCTCTCTATGCTCTCCAATGATTTGGACTAGGTAGTCAATCCAACAACATAACAATACCTCTATAGTACCCCCCCTCAACTATGGATATGAGCTTGTATTTATAAGGCTCAATGGATAGGAATAGTTGAGAGAATTGTGGGTGAGGTGGCTCCAAGATCCTACCATGGGGGATCTCGAGATCAACTAACCCATAATGATAGGGATAAGGGAGGACATAAGGCTCAAGTTCTAGAAGCCTCGAGAAACTTCTATTTTTCCCATTTTACCTAGGGTACTGCTTCTGTTCCCTTATGGTAGAGCGGTTTATATGAGAACCGCTTTAAGGCCAAAGACCATAGGTAGTGGCATCGCTTCTCTAAAATAGGATACAGGTGGTGCTGAGCAAGGTACCACTCATTAGCCACAGGGCAAGGACGGTGCTACGTTTTTTCAAGTAGAATTGACAAACAAAGCAAGTTTCCACTCTAAGTGTTGGGATTAAGGGAAAACATGGAAGTTAAGGATCTTATCACATGAAGGTGACAAGATTTAGGTATAACACTTTTCCATCCACACAACTCTGCTCTTGATTCTCCATTCAACTTCACTATTCAATAACAATTTTTTTTCGACTTTCAAACTCTAGGAGATTCCTTTGATAATCCTTTAACAAAAACCAAAAACCCTCCCCTTCTGACAAACCAACAATTTCACCCTCAATAGCCTTCAGATCTTTAGATTCCAAAGATTTTTGTTTTTAAACCCAATCTATCATCGTTTCTTTCACCTTCTGAATATTTTTTTTCCAGTTGTATAGTTACAGATTCCACACAATGCTGGATTTGGGGCCCCATATTTCAAATAGACCAATAGAAAAATTCAATTCCCCACCCATAATACACAACTTATCAGTCAATAAGGAATTATCAAGAAGGGATTTCCAGTAAGAGGCCCTATCTCCTTATGGACCTTAAACATTTAAGAATTTTATTTATTTATTGAGATCACTACTAACAAGATTCACTCCAAGACCATAATAGACTTCCCAAGAGTTAATGTACTTCATCTTACGGTTGCACCACCCATATATCAGCCTTCTTGATTTCCCTAATGCATCCACGAAACTAATCTCCCAATCTTTCAAAAAATACTTCAAATCCTCAACTACTTTATTACCCACACACATGATCTCTTGGATAAATAAGACATTAGACTTAGAATTTTCAATAAAATTCCTCAAAGCTAGCTTCTTAGAGGCTCTAGATAAACCTCTATTATTTAAGGAAAGACAAAGCATTAATTACCTCTTCCAGAGGCTCTCGCTTCTCTAAGAGCCTCCTTAATAGATCTATGCTTCCCATCTAAAATATCTCACACTGCTTTCTCATGTGCCTTATGAAAGAAGGGTTTCCTACGTTTTTGCACCTTTACTTTTTCCATATTTTTACCCACTCCTCCCAATAGACTAAGAACTATCACTCACCAATATTCTTGCTTGACCGAAGAAAATGAAAACCTTTTGCAATCTGATATTCTTTATAATCCATTATTATAATTTAAAAGATAATGCTTTTTATTGGCATTAATTCCATATTTATAGCAAATACTACCCCAATTATTAGCTAAATTATCAATTTAATCGGTTATTTTTATCATAATTAAATATAAAATTAGTACTCTAAAAATAGTTAGTTTAATTTAATTTTAATTGTTACAACTTAGAGATCAAAGGAAGTGACTTAAATCTAATTACAACAACTAACATCCTAGAAATCATAATGGGATTCCAAGAAATAACATCCTCACCTAGAATTATAGCCACAAATACCAACTTTCAAATTCCACCCCACAAAGGCCAAAATTTGAACAGAAACTAAATTAAGGCTCTCATAACTGGTAGAACTTTAAAAAGAAAGCATGTGAAAGTGCATAAATAAAAATGCAATAGAGCACAATTATATTCAAATCCCCACCATGCATAATAAAACATAATTCATAATAGAGACAACATTGTAATAATATGATTATATTCATGAATAAGTAATTAATATGCAATACAATGGTTATACATATAGGAGAATTCACATGCCTAAGATGGGAATCGAATCTACCAACTAGGACTAACTCCGGGGCTAACTCAGTGTGGGAAAAACACCAATGGAGATCACTAATGCAACTCTAAATCACTAAAACATTTCACACTTAGTTATTTGATGAGGGTACGTGAGCAAATGCGCCCTACTTCCCCTTAATCATGGAAACTGACTCTAGGATGACTGAGAGTTATCTAAATTATGGGAATTAGAGCATAACTAGACTTAATTGAATACCTACCTAGGTCAACTAAAGGAGACTGTTGGTGGCACTCATAGTGCATTCCTAAATTATAGGGATTGGTCCCTGGGGCACCTAAACTAATGCAATCATGTGCAGTGAGTGGAAGATGTCCCCTAGGTGTGCCCCCCATGCACTAGTGGAGTGATGAATACCTCCTTAAGAAACGAAAATAGACAAATAGACTATGTGTACAAAGGGAGGATTAATAATAATCCCACCCCCCCCCCTCCCTTAATCTTGACTTTGGACAACCTCGTCCCTGGAAACTAATACCAAAGGTCACCCATACAATCTAAATGCAAAAAAAATAACTGCTTATTAAAATTGAGGAAATGGGGATTAAAATTGAGGAAATGGGGAACACCTCATGGGAACCCCGCCCCCTCAAAATAAGCAGGAAAATGAAGATCAATCTTTCATATCAAGAGAAAATTTCTTCTTGAATAAAAAAATTGTGAAAATATCTATGCAACCTTCTCTTTGGAGCAGTAAAGTAGTGTGATGATCCTTGTGTGCACTAGTATCCAAGGACTGTGGATGTGAACCTCTCCATCTTCTTCTAATCCGATGATATAGAAGAGAATGAATTTTTCCTTTGTCTCTTCTTTCTGGAGGAAGAGTGACATGATCCAATTTGTTCTTTAGTGAGAAGAATTGTTGATCAGTCCTTACCATCATGTAGCATCTCTCTGGGAGATTGTTGCACCTCTCTAAAGGAAGTGAATTTGGTTGAAATAGCACAAGGCTCTCTTTTTGAAATAGAGATCTTGTTCTCCTCATGTCAGATGTCTCTCCAGTCATGTTCCTAGTTGCCTCAATAACCTTTTGTGCCCATTTAGGCCTAGGATTAGGAGTAGGGAGTGGATTTGGATCTCAATCATTGTGAAATTCATCTTCAATTTCATAGACTGATTCAATTGGGTCCTCTACTTCAAATTCTAAATCTGAAACACTATTGGAAACATTATCATATGCAAAAGGTGTAGGTAGAATGGTTTTACCTTCCCTTTCAAATGGCAATTGAGTTTGCACTGGATCTGAGTATGGTAGAAACTATGAGAATTCATATTCCTTGGAGGCATGGTTTGCAACACCTTTTGCTATAATATTCCCAGTTGAGATATCTAAGATCTCCACTAAGTCAAGACCAAATACCACTTGCTTTGGTGGGCTAGTATGTGTCATATGATATACAAATAAAAAAAAATCCAGCTATAGAGGATACATAGAGTACATCTTTGAACACTCCATGATTTAACTTGATTGAACCCTTTCCTTCAGCTCAAATTTGAGTTTTATCACCCATGTGAATACTTGGACCATCAGTAAGTTATAATGAAGAGAATGATTCTCTGGATGCAACCATATGATTGGAGGCTCATGAATCAATGAGGAATGCATGTGATTTTGAACAACTAGCCTTCAATGCATGGCATCTTTCATCATGATCTTCAATCTTTTTCCCATAGTCAACCTTCCTTGTGCCTTCATGGAGTGCAATGTTGTGTTTCTCAAGGATTTTTACCATATGATCAATGGTATTCTTTATACAATAATTATCTGTATAGTTTCCTTTCTTACAGTAAGAGAATGGTCTTCTTTATACAATACTTCTTTGTATGATTCAACTTTGGAGGCAGGACCATCACGGCAGTGTGGTACCCTGCAGAACTTCTTCGAAAGTTGCTTGTTGCTGGAAAGAGATCCCGATGCTCTTGTCGAGATTGAGAATCTATTGCATCGACTGACTAAGAGGTGGAAGGACTCCGCGGTGAATTCTTTGCATAAGAAGAAGATAGGAAAAGAGATGTGCATGAACATTTAGATTGGGGACTATGAGGTTGATTCAAGTATTCTGGATCTAGTCTCAGATGTTAATATTCTGACAAGACAAACATGGCAGAATATGGGGATCCCAACGCTGAGTTGGTCCCCTATGCAATTGCGACTGGCTAACCAGGCCAGAGTAATGCCAATCAGGCAAGTTCCTCACCTTGCTGTGGAAGTTGAAGGCATGAATACCTATGTCTATTTTGATGTCATTGAAGTTGTTGATGATGGAGGCTCCTATATTGTGTTGTTGGGGATTGGATGGGCCAATGACAGCATAGTGGTAATCAATTTTAAAAAGCACGTAATGACCTTTGAGAATCAAGACATCAGAGTCATCGCTCCGATGGATCCAAATGAAGGGAAAAGATATATTGAGCTAGTAAAGGAAGATGTTGTCATAGGATGGGATCAATAATATATCAAAAGATTACATCCATCTAAATGTCGATGGGGAACTTGGTTGGCGCAGCACTAGTTCTGTGTCTTTTGACTCGGATGATTGTTTAAATAACTGGAAGAACCACTTGCATGAGGTATCAATATGAAAGTGCGGCTTGATTACGTAGTCACTGTGTTGTGTCACGACTTAGACCATTGAGTTACCAATTTATGAAGGACTACCGGAGTTATCTGAGTTTCTTGTTGAATTTGAAGATAAGGTGTTAGAACCACAACAATTGCTGGTGTTGGAGGAAGCGCTGAGGGCTATACTCTAGCACAATGGTGGGAGACCCATAAGAATTTGATCATTGGATGGTCACAGTGTCAAAGATTGATGATAGTTCGCTTTGGAGATGCAGAAGTGTACCATGCCGGAAGGTACGATGGACGAAACTATCATGGTGACCATCTAAATGAATGTTAGATGTTGTGGGAATCACGACCAAAGGATGAGTGGATCCATGCCTTTGTCCACACGTTGGATGAAATGTCATGTCTTGGTACATTGAGTTGCTTAGAGAGATCACTACCTGGGAGGATTTGACGGTTTTATTCACTCACACCTTCAGTTTCACGGATGCCAAACTAGATGTTCATAATGCACTGCTGCTCATTCGCGATGTTGTTCTGAAGGTAGTTCCAGTCGCATACCCTGTGGACCCACATGCACATTGTTAGATGCAGTCAATGATGGAAGGTTATAATGTGTCAGGAGAACTAGATGATGATGATGACCTCCAGAATATCAATATTCCAGAAATAGAAGGGAGTCAGGATGTTGCAACACCTAATGTATAGATAGATCCAATGAATCAGCCATTAAAGATCAAAAAGGTCAACATTGGGACAGAGGAGAACCCAAATTTTGCAAATATTGGGGACTACTGGGATGAAGAAATGATGGAAAAAATCACAGACTTATTGCATGAATTCCAAGATTTGTTCCATACGAAGTTTTCTGAGATGAAGGGAATACTGGGAGATTTGGGAGAAATGAAGATCCCGTTGAAACCAGATGCGAAACAAATAAGGCAGAGGTCATATCACCTGAATCCAGATACAAAGAGAGGGTCAAAGCTGAGCTTGATAGGATGTTGGATGCTGGAATCATTGAACCAGTCAAAGAATCAGAATGAATCGGTCCGATGGTGGTCCAGGACAAAAAATACGGGTGAGGTTCGGATCTCCGTCGACCTAAGAAAATTGAATGATGTGTGTATGCATGATCCATTCCTGACATCGTTCACTGATGAAGTTTTAGAAGGGGTAGGTGGTCAGGATATGTATTCTTTCACTTATAGGTTCTCTGGCTATCACCAGATGAGGATTGCCAAAGAATATCGCCACAAGACAACATTTGTTACTGAATGGGATTGTTTCTAGTACACCATGATGTCATTTGGGTTGAAGAATGAGCCTACAATATTTTCCCGTGTTGTTGTTGCTGCATTCAAATATTTTATTCAAAAGTTTATGCAAGTTTATATGGATGACTAGACCGTTTATGGATTGATCAAGGACCATATGGAAAACCTACGATTGGTGCTGGAGAGATGTCGATAACATCAGATTGCGTTGAACTCAAAGAAGTGCATTTTTTTCGCACCTTTTGGGATTTTGTTGGGTCACATCATTTGCAAGCAAGGACTATTGGTTGACCCTATAAAGATTGCGTTGATTTTGAGCTTATCGCCACCTACAAATGTAAAGATGCTTAGAGCGACGTTGGGACACACAAGGTATTATCGCAATTTCATACGAGTTTATGCCGCGATCACAACTCCTATGGAGAAATTGCTGAAGAAAGATGGAGTATTTGTATGGAGTCAAGAGTGTCAGGGATGTTTCGACATGCTGAAGGACAAGATGGCTTCTACACCAATCCTTGTTTTTCCTGATTGGAACAAAGAGTTCCATGTTCATGTGGACGCATCGAAACACTGTGTTGGGAGTGGTGCTCGCGCTACCAGGTGAAGGAAATATTGATCACCTGATTGCTTTCTCTAGTCAAAAGTTGTCGTCTCTGGAGAAAATTTATATGACCTTAGAGAGAGAAGGTCTGGTGATGGTATATGTGCTACAGAAGTTTAGGAATTACCTATTGGGCGATCATTTCAAGATGTTTACAGACCATTCTGATTTTTAATACCTAGTCAATAAGCCTATGTCAGGGGGGAAGATATGCCGTTGGCTACTTCTCTTTCAGGAGTTTGATTTTGAGATAATTGTGAAACTAGGTCGCTTAAATGCTGGACCTGATCATTTATCCTAAATTGAGATAGGTGAAGAACCAAAAAACATTGAAGACGGATTGCCGGATGCGTAGTTGTTCTTAATTGACATGGTTGATGATTATTATGATCAAATCATTCAATTTTTGGTGACAGGAACCACACCAGAGGACCTTACTACAAGTCAGAAGAAGAAGTTGGTAGTTAAAGCCTCATATTTCTAGTTGATTGTTGGACAACTCTATAAACTAGGATCAGATGAGATTCTACCGCATGAACAAGGGAAGATTTTGGTAGAGGCACATGCTGGAGTTGATGGTGGACACTATGGCGGTCGCGCTACCACTAGGAAGGTGCTTCATGTAGGGATTTGGTGGCCCACTCTTCATACTGATGCGACTGATTATGCGCGGACCTGCGATGTCTTCCAACGAACTAGAAAACCATCGAGGAGGGATGAGATGTCACTGGTACCTCAGGTGACATTGCAATCATTTGATAAATGGGTGGTGGACTTTGTAGGACCGATCAACCCACCTCAGAAGAAAACTGGTGCATGATGCATAATCACCGCGACAGACTATTTGACATGGTGGGTGGAGGCCGCACCTATTATAGATTGCACCGCTACAACAACAGCAAGGTTCTTTTTCAACAACATTGTGACTCGGTTTGGATATCCAAGGATATTGATGAGTGACCAAGGGAGTCACTTTATCAATCGCATAGTAAATGCGTTGACATAGGAGCTTCAGATACAACATAAGAAGAGTACCCCATATCATCCCCAAGAGAATGGAACGGTGGAAGTGTCATTAGAGGAAATTTGGGGTCTAAAATGGGCCTTATAAGAAAACACGCCAACAATCAATTTTGTGAGTTGGAATTCAAGAACCAATAGAATTTCAATAAAATGAGTCAACCATAATGGTTGAATTGACATATCTGTCATAAAAGAAAACTACTTTTTTTGTTCATATTTTCGACATATCTCCTTGTGTTTTTACTCAAATTTCAAGCGAGAGAGCTTGTTGGATGTGGAATTTAATTCCACATCCAAAAAGTACCCACATTGCATACTTTTGATGGACCCCGCTGCCCCAAAAACAAGAAATACCTGAAAAAACATGATGATGATGTCATCATCACATTTTTCAGGTATTTCTTGTTTTTGGTGTAGCAGGGTCCATCAAAAGTATGTAGTGTGAGTACTCGTTGGACTTGGAATTAAATTCCTCATCCAACAAGCTCTCCCACTCAGAATATGAGTGAAAACATAGGGAGATATGTCGAAAATATGAACACAAAAAGTAGTTTTTTTCATTCTTCCTCCAAAATTAATAACTATTATTTTATTATTTTAACTATTATTTTATTATTTTCCTTAGGAGGCCCATTTTAGACCTCAAATTTACTCTAATTTCAACAAGGTGTTGGAGAATGTGCGCACAAAGGTATGTAACGCCAACTACGATGACTGGGATTTGAAGATTCCAACAGTCTTGTGGGAATATCACACCACTTGCAAATATTGACAGGGAAGACACCATTCAAATTGGTGTATGGACAAGAGGCAGTCATGCCTATGGAGTACATTGTTCCCAGTTTGTGCATAGTGGAAGCAACATGCATGGATGATTAAGCTGTGCTAGAGGAACAATTGGAGCATCTGGTGCAACTCGAGGAAGATTGTTTTGTCACAGGATTTCACTAGCGCATCAAAAAGGATCGACATAAAGCTTGACACGATCGACATATAAAGAACAAATAGTTTCAATAGGGAGAATTGGTGTTGTTGTATGGAAACAAGTTCATGAAGCATCCAGGTAAGTTACATATGCATTCATTGGGTCCATATCTCATTAATTCCATTACCCCAGGAGGAGCATTTCAACTTGAGCAGTTAGTTGGTGTGATGCTACCAAAACAAGTAAATGGTATAAGGATGAAGCCCTATAGGACGGGCCCGAAACTGCGTGATGCTTGAGGCACTACGCAATGAAAAAAAGGGGAAGTGGATGTGCAAGTAGGGGAGATAGTAGTGCAACTACACAGTCATGCTGCGACAGCCATATGGATGCACACAAAGTCAAATCAACAATAAATGAAGATAGTTAAAGTAGTTAACTGGCGGTGCTTGTTGAAGCGACGTGCATTGATGGTGGATCCAATCGTTGGATTGACAGGATCGACGATGGATTCAGGCAGTTAATGCATGATTTGGTCATGATGATCGCATTGATTTGGTCATGATGGGTATGTGATAGAATTGATGCTATAAGAAAGGATTGAATACAGTTGGCATTCATCATTGTGTAAGATTGAGAGTTGAGTTGCAGAGTTTTGTTTAGTTGATTTGTTGAGTGTAGAGTTGTTGCAAGTTGTGTCCATTGAATTGTGGTGATTGGTTGAGTGAGGACTAGATTTGGGAAAGTGTGCAAACAGTCTCAGTGTTTGTGGGGTATGTTGTGTGGGAAATTTATGGTCGAGATTTCGATTGAGAGGGATTCACCCCCAGTAACAATTGAAGAATAGGTTGCAAGTATGCCAGTCGGATCATCATCGGTGTCGAAGAAGAATAGGAAGGGATAGAAGCCTATCTCTCCAGAGCCAAAGAAGAAGCAAACCCAAACGTCTACACGGGCAGGGGAGGAGGTACCTGCACAAATGGGCCCTTCAAGCTCAGGGGTTGTGGAGTTCGTATCCCACACAGGGGTGTCTGTTGTGCATATACCTGGGTATATACCTCCCACACGGCCTAGAGTGAAGCCCAAGAAATAAACCAAAAACCATAAATACCAAGTGACTCGATGTCAGTGATACCACAAGGTATGGTATGCGCTACATACTTGTAACGTCGCTGATGAGAATGAAGTATGAGGACCATGACCTGCTGACCTTGGAGGATGTTACAAAGAACTCATATGTACCAATGGTAGCGTTTGGAGGTGGCCCCATAGAATGCGTTTTGCAGGATTGGGCGCGAGGTTTGGAAAAAGCAGGATTGTTGGGTTTGATCAACATGCCGCAATTTAGGCGGTTGAGCGAAGCAAATGCGTGTGTGAAACAGGTTTTGGCATGCTTCCATGGAGGATTTTTGTGGTTGGATAGGCCAATCGAAGTCACTGTGGGGATGATTTTAGACATAACAGGGTTGCCCAAGGATGGGCCAGACCCCTCGCCGTATTTCAGAGGAAAGGATAATGACAAGAAGCTTGCGACGAATTTGAAGAAGCACTATGGGTTGGAGCACGACGAGCAGGCTTACTGCATTGATAGTATCAATGATCGGGTGGTGCGCATCGGCGCACAGATTTTGGCTAGCAAAGTGGTTAGGAAGAACCGCCCCATCCAATGTAATTCGGGGGTGATTGCATGTGCTGAGTAATGTGAACAAGGCATACAAATAAATTGGTCACTGTTTCTACTGAACCAGTTGACGGAGGATGCAGTAGCGATGCAGGCAGGCCTACAGCCATTTACTTACAGTTGGATTTTGATCTTGATAGCGCAAGTAGGGTGGATGAAGCTGGATGATTACCAATGCATGGAGGTAGAGGTAGTAAAAGTCTACAAGGGTGCACGCTATCAAAAACTGTGGTGGGTAAGGGAGCCAAAGCGACTGAAGGACTGTACAATACAGTTCTGGCTTTACTGGGAATCACTATAGGTGACAGCTACAAAAGTTCCATGACTCACTGAGGATGTCGTGAGGAAGTATCAAAGGATTGTGTGGTTTGCGATTGGACCACACACCATTCATGTGCGAGCGTGGCACAACCCAGATAAGAAGTGGTTTCCAACCCCGTATAATCTATCTGATGAGGATCTCAAGGTGATTGTTGCAATTGGCCCACCGCATGGAGAGAACCAATCAGTTTAGAAGAAGTATCGATGGGCCCACTAGCGGATGCACTAGTTGATCTATTACCTTATGATTCAGATGCAGATTCGACACGGACACCTACGGACTTAGAAGTGGAGTGTGCATTTAATGAATCAAGGACGAAGAAGCAAGGTGCAACCAGTAGTGCAACGTCAGGAATGGAGGCGTAGTTGAATCAGATTGTCAAGGTGGTTACATATGCAATCCATGTGGCAGCAAAGGAAATAAAGAAATCAACACAAGATGGGGTTACAGAGGTAA
Source organism: Pseudotsuga menziesii (assembly GCA_001517045.1). Lineage (NCBI taxonomy): Eukaryota > Viridiplantae > Streptophyta > Pinopsida > Pinales > Pinaceae > Pseudotsuga > Pseudotsuga menziesii. The sequence continues at coordinate 37,913 of LPNX010499021.1, forward strand.
GAAAAAAAATTGATTCTTTGTATGATGTTGTTTTGAAGAGAGCGCCAGAAGGAGCGACTGGGCAGGACTTTGCCTCAATCAGCACTGGGACGCAGGTTTAGAATGTTCAAATTCCCTTGACTTTGATTGAGACCAGCAACGAGGATTTGAATTCCTCCCTGCAGCAGTTGAAGGACCTATCAATCGACATCAACGTACTATCCATGTAGACGTTGGTACATATGCAACGATTCTTCAATCAGGAGTTGGAAGAAAGAGAACATAACATCATTGGTCAATTTCTATGATCGCAAGAGAAGGAGACAAAAGCGTGACAAGATATCGAAGCGTTGAAGAAAGCACAAGAGGAATTGTAGGTAAAAAGTGCCGCAATATTATGGAGTTGAAGAAAGATCAAGATAGACTAATAGTCAAGAAGGCACACCTCTGGGATAGCAGAGTGCGACTGGAAGAGGTCGTTTCGTAATCCTGTCAGTATGTGCCTAGGAGCACCGTAGAACTAGATGCAGTGGAGAGAGGAATACGTATTGGAATCAGTCATCGCACAGTTATAGTGAGACAACACAGACTTAACTGATCTGGTGCATCTCAGAACACCACCAGAACAAGTTGCTAAAAGGAAGAGCGCCATAGAGAATGTGGTGACACAACTAGATGAGATGGAGTAGGCAGGGAAGAAGGTCACTGATGCGATGGCACAATTTTGGGGAAACATCATCCAAGATGAGAAGTTAGCGCAACTGATTAAGCAGTTATAGGAGGTAGAGGGGAAGCTAGCAAAATTAAAGAAGATATTAAGGACAATGCCACTAGTTATTTAGATTACAAATTCTGAAGAGCTGAAGGAGTTGCAGAAGCGTGTTGGAAAGGATCATGAGCAAAAACGGAAGCATAGTTAGCAGTTAGATGAGTTCCAAGACATTGGAGCACAACTTTATGTTAATGAAGTTGCTGTGTTACAGGCCACGTAGGAAGGTAAAAAGGATATTGCTGAGAAGATGGTGGAGCACACCTTGGTGCACGACTTTACAGGAAGCTAGGATATTGCGGAAAAGGTCAAAGGGTAGGTGAAGGAGATTACTCAGCAATAAGAAGATTTCAAGATAAAGATCAATGAGTACACCATGTCTAGCTGGCGTGGCTTTAGGACGAGCCACGAGATTGTGTTGGGGGGTTGTTGGAAGGCGGTTTTGGGATACATTAGTTGCGTAGCATCGTGGATGTTGTGCAAGGTCAAAGACACCACTCAAGTGGAAGATGGCGCGCAAAGCAGAAATGGAATATTTTATGTATTTTTGTGTCATCTTTTGTAGTTTTGGACCACATTGTGTGGATGTTGGTCATTATTTTGTAGAATCAGTTAAGAGTTAGTTAGAAAGTTGTATAAGTGGACCTTGAATGTAAATGAGCAAGCCTATAAGTTGATGTTGAATTATAAGTGTTGGAGAATTTATGCTAATCCTGGTTGTTGTACTTTTAGAGAGCACTTGTTGATCTGTGAACTATTTTTGGAGAACCTGTGATTTTGCGCGGAAGTTAATATGACAAAACAGAAGTTGAACTGAATAAATATTGTGTTCTTTTTTGTTTTCTTGCTTTACCATTTTCTGCGGCTCAATTATGAATGCAATGAGTATCTGCGACATGGGTCTGTAAATGATGCGATGTTTCCTTCAGTTTAATGATGTCATTTTGTTAGATCTAGTTGCGCATCAATATGTTCACTATTGTTATGGGTTAAAATGTGATCCGTTGAATGATGATATGGTTGGATGATCAAACTTGTTAACGTTGCGCTCAGTTGATAAGTAGGTGCAAATTTTCCTCTCTCATTTTGTGAAACTTTGTTCTGTCAGATCTCCCTCAAACATCTCGGGTGAGACTTCATCCTCTCTACGGGTGTCGCTGGACGAGGTAAAAACTGTCTGGGTCGATGCTAAGGGATATCGCGTTGGTTTGGGTGTCGACAGATTAGGATCCCCTATCGACTGGTTTTGCTGACTAGGTTTGTGTCAACATTTATAAACCTTAAATTTTGTAAATAACATCAAATTCATAGTTTAAAATAAATTAAACAATTAAAGTTTAACTAAAATATTTTTCATAAGTTGAGTGCGTTAGCTCAAGTGGTTGAGTGTTATGAATTTCAATAAGGGGTGATGGAGTCAAGTCCCAAGTTGGTTTCCTCCGTGAATATCATGAACCTCACTCAATTTCCCCATCGAGTTAGGTTTCCAAAACTGCAACCGAATGGTTTATCCCAAGTACCATCCTTGAAATTAGGGGAAGTGCCCAAAGGGTTCCTGTGATGTGTATTCAACCAAAATAAATAAATAAATAATTTCACACATACAATATTTTAATAGTTATAATAGTTACATTATCATCCTTTCATACTAAACTATGTAGTAACTATCATATCCAAAAATAATTGCTTTAAAAGAAATAATTCCTTTATGTGCTAGCATGGATTTATAAAAAATGGACAATATAATTGCACCTTTAAGATATATTATAGTGTCCATTCATAAACCCTTGTTTCTATTACAATGTTATGATGATGCAACTATCATTAAACCCACCATCAATCTAGAAAAGATGCCACAAAAGTATATTTACTAGCAACTTTTGCATCTCATTACACAAAATCATCCATGATACTAGGCTAGTTTTTGCAGGAATTTTGTGAAATTTGAAGGAAGTCCAAGAAAGATTCATCATAATCCACATATTCTAACTTCATCTCTATAGATACACATGAAAAAATCACGAGCTTGAAAGTCTAATTTACATCACAAAATTGTTTATTTTGCTAGCAAGGTAAAGACAAAAGGGATAGAGGATGAAAAAATATTGAATGACGGAGAAATAACATTGCAAGGAGAATATCCCTTCTTATAGAGATATTCCAATGGTACTAACTTTAAAACATCTATAATTTCATGGGGGTCCCATAACAATACATTTCAACAACGAAACCAAAGTTCTTCATCACTATTTGCATTATATTGTACTTGTTTATTTCAATTGCAATTGAAACTCTAAGAATGAGAAGAACATAACTTTAAATTATGACCTTCTGAAAAGCACAAGGCATAAAACATGGTCTTTCTATTTGGTAGCTTAATGCTTATGCTACTCTCTATTGACCTATGAATGATGCACAAGAAAACAAACATAAATTCAATCATGGCCCATATAAGAGTGATGAAAGCATTCATAAGAAGCTAACTATTTATCCCATACAATTGTGATGATCCAAACCATTGATAAAATTTAGGACCTCCTATATTTGTAGAACCATTGATAAAATTTAGGACCTCCCATTTTTGTAGGCATAATCTATAGCTTCAAGGTTGTTTAGAAAATATGGAAGCAAGCATGGAATAAAGAAAACATATTGTGGTTGAATGGATAAGGACTATAAAATTTCCATTACACTGCTTGGAAGAAAGATTTAAAAGAAAGAAAAATAATTGTGTGACAATTAAAAACAATTTAAAATATCTGACAAAGAAACAACTATTACAAGAAACAAATTAACTAATAACTCGATGTTAACGTTGTACCTTCCAAAGGTTTTAGGATTTTCATGAAATGATAATAAAATAAACATTAGTGAAATGAGAATCAATTGATACAACCTATAACATGTTGAATGAGAGAGAATATGCCCAAGGTATAAGGAGAATATATTTCCTAGCCTACAATTACATATGCAATACTTGAGACAATTTCCAAATAGTTGCAACTTCCAACAATGAAAATTTATGAAACTTGGTAACATATATCACAAGCTTCGAATTCCTAGATGTAATAAAACTAAATAGATTAGTAACTTAGTTAGCAATTTGTTATTTATTAATAAATGGCTTGATAGGTCACATAATTTAATGGTGACCCGCGATTTGTATAAATTCGCATTGTACTCCTTGTAAAAGCATCAATTCAATAAATAAAATAAATCTTTTGGAATTTCCATTCCAAGTTGGTATCAAAGCGAGCGTTCTTCGTGTTTTCATTCGTCACCTCCATCTCTTCTGCATTGATTTACCATCTCTCCCACAATACCCACGCCCACCCAACACTCATCTCCTCTCCCACGCATGCCTCTAGTTCACTTCATGACTTTACCTGCTCCATGCATCTCCTCTACTTGCCCACTTCACGCCTCTCCCTTCTTGCACCCTTCTGCTTGCCCACCTTTCTACCTGCTCGAACCCTTTTTATCTCCCTCTCCTCTCCCTCCATGCCTACGCCAACCACTGCGTCATTCATCTCCCTCCACTCCTAATCCAACCATCACATAGTTTATCTCCCTCCATGCCTGCTCCAACCACCGCGTCTCTATATCCTCTCACACCTCAATCTTCCCACCTGCTATCGACGAACGACTCCTGCAAATTTCCATTAGTGGGATAAAACAAAGTATTCAAAGAAAGATAAAATTATTAGATGTCAAAGATGTGGAACAATCTTGTCAAAAAGCAAAATTAATTGAAGAAAAGAAAAAATCACAACGTTCATCGGTTTATATACCACCCCACCTAACAGAAAATGGGAAAAAGGATTGCAATCCATGCTGTAAGTGTAATGCCCCTAATTGGCGTCTAAGACATAGGTGTAAAAATAAGAATCTATTCTTGTGCGAAAAAAGCAATACAGGTGACGATAATGATGAAGAACCAAGTGACGCACCATCCTCTGACACAGAGTCAGATAACAATGAGACTGGAAAAGAGGAGGATAACATCACACCAACACTCTTAGTGGCTACAATGACAGGTATCTCTCAACCCCAAACACTCAAATAGTTTGGCCATATCAAAAACACCGAGGTGACGGTGTTGGTCGATAGTGGGAGTACACACAACTTCATAGACTCTAGGGTAGCAAAATAGTTAAACATATTCGTCTACTCTACCGTCAGCTTCCAAGTATCGATACCAATAAATAAGACCACACTGTGCGCCAGTAAATTCCATAAAGTAGAACTCGCTATAAAGGACTACAAGATAAGATCACCAATGTATGCTATGGAAATCAGAGGGGTTGACATTGTTTTAGGTGCACAATGGTTGGAAAGGTCGGGGACAGTCGGATTAAACTTACGAGAAAAATTTATAAGGTTCTACAAAAATGGGAGGAAATATAAGCTTTACATTATTAACTGCCCCTCTCCCTGAATTGTCTCATCCAATAAAATGGAAAAGATGATAAAAAAAGGATCTCAATCCTTCTTCTTACACTGCTATGCTATGGAAAGAACGGTTTATGAAAGATAAAAATATTTATCCACATGAATTAGAACATATCTTGGGGGAACATAGTGACATCTTCCAAAACCCTCCTCATGGTATCCCTCCCCCATGTTCTAGGGATCACATCATCGAGTTGATGCCAGGATCAGCTCCAATTAGAAAAAAATTCATATAGACAATCTCACAGGAACAAATCAGAGATCGAACGTTTGGTGCAGGAACTATTGGACGCTGGAATAATCACGTGTATTAAGAGTCCTTTATCTTCACCAGTCATACTCGTTAGGAAAAAATATGGATCGTATAGAATTTGCATTTATTATAGAGCGTTAAATAAAGTCACCATAAAAGATAAATTCCCCATTCCCTTTGTTGACGAACTGCTCGATGAGCTACATGGTGCAAAATAATTTACTAAACTAGACTTAAAATCAGAATATTACCAAATCTGTATTCTAGAAGAAGATGTCCCAAGCAGTAATGAATGTCTTGTTTCACCCTTACCTAAGGAAGTTTGTGCTAGTGTTTTTTTGGTGATATCCTTATTTATAGTAAAAATTGGAACTCACACCTCAAGCATGTAGAAACATTATTAGAGATTCTAGAAGAAAACAAATTTTATACTAACAAATCAAAATGTAGTTTCGGTAAAAAAGAAATAGAATTTTTGGGGCACATTAGTTCAGCTGACGACCTTAAGTTCGATCCCAAAACAATTATGGCTATCATAGAGTGGTTGTCGCCCAAGTAAATTACATCGTTAAGACTTTTTTTGGGTATAATAGGTTATTATAGAATTTTTTTCGCAACTACACCCAAATTGTAGCACCCCTAACAACACTATTAAAAAGGGATGCTTTCAAATGGGATAAGGATGCAGATACTTGTTTTTAACAATTGAAAACCCTAATGACACCAGTGTTAGCAACTCTTGATTTTATGAAGACATTCATCCTTGAATGTGATGCTTCACAGACAAGCTTAGGAGTTGTTCTCATGCAAGATAAACATCCCATTTCTTTCGAAATCTGAAAGTTAAAACTAAGTGAGCAAACAAAATCCACATACGACAAGGAAATGTTGGCAATAATGCATGCCCTTGTTAAATGGAATAAATATTTGTCCGGGGAAAAATTTAATGTTAAAACATACCACAATAGCCTGAAGTATTTTCTAGCTCAAAAAATATCTCTCACGAACAACATAAATGGGTAAGAAAAATCCAAGTCTTTGATTTTGACATTTTGTATAAAAAGGGTAAGGAGAATAGGATTATAGACAACTTATCAAGAAAACATGAGAGTGATGCCTCATTATGTGCCATATCCATAGTTGTTCCTGAATGGATTTCATAAGTCCAAAGTGAGTATGTGAAAGACCCAAAGACAAGGAATCTAATTGAAGAAGTTGAAAACAACAAAGCATGAAACTCCAAATATTGATGGGAAAAATACATACTATGGTACAAACAAAGAATATATTTACCCAGATCATTAAAATTTAAAACTCAAGTCTTAAAAGAGAACCATGACTCCCCAACAGTGGGCCATGTTGGTTTATTTAAAACATACCATAATACTCGCCAATACTTCTTTTGGAATGGAATGAAGATTGGCATCCATAAATATGTGGTTGAATGTGATACTTGTCAAAGGGAGAAGCTCGAAACAGTGGCTCTTGATAGTATCCTACAACCCCTTCATATTCCATCCCAAAAATGGTCTGAGGTATCCATAGATTTATCACTGGCCTTCCTACAGCAGAAGGAAAGGATAGTATATTTGTAGTCGTTGATAGATTAACAAAATATGCTCATTTCATTAGTATTTCATCAAAAGCAAAAGCAAGCCAAGTGGCAGATAGTTATGTAAAGAATATATTTAAGCTCCATGGGTTTCCCAAGGTTATTGTTAGTGACAGGGACCCCAAATTTACCAGCAACTTTTGGAAATAATTATTCCACCAAGTTGGGACTTCATTAACTTTTAGTACCTCGTACTACCCCCAGAGAGATGGCGAAACATAAGTAGTAAACAAATGCCTTGAAGGACAACTAAGGAATTTTGTGAATGATCGACAAAATCAATGGGTACAATGGCTACACCTTGCAGAATGGTGGTAAATTAGTACATATCATACATCAACAAAAATGTCACATTTTGAAGCCTTATACGGGTATCCACCTACTACAACAATAGAACATGTTATCAACAATTTAAAACTTCTAGCAACAAGAGATTACCTAGCGACATCTGATGAGGTCATCCACATTTTGAAGAACCATCTCAAACAAGCAAGAAACCACATGAAACAACAAGAAGACTAAAAAAAGAACCAATCGATAATTTGAAGTGGGAGAGTGGGTTTTTGTTCGCCTTCAACCGTATAAAAAAACTTCACTAAAAAATTCAAAAAATCATAAACTTGCACCCAATTTCCATGGCCCATATCAAGTTTGAAAGTGAGTGGGACAAGTGGCCTACGTTCTAGACATCCCAAATAAAGGAAAAAGACATGATGTCTTCCATGTGTCATGCCTAAAGAATAAATTGGGCTCAACCACTCACATAGAAACTGAATTGCCTAAGTTAGATGATGAAGGAAAATTAGTGTTGGAACCAAATGCATTTTGGAAATTAAAACCAGAACACTTCGCTCCAGATCAGTCAATGAATACCTTATCAAACAGAGAAACTTACCATATGATGAAGCTACATGGGAGAATTAGGATTTTTGTTTGCGCCACCCATCCTTACCAATACTTTGTGGACAAAGTATTCCAGAGAGGGATGACTTGTAATAAAACTAAATAGTTTAGTAATTTGTTATTTATTAATGAATGACTTGATAGGTCACATCATTTAATGGTGAACCATGATTTGTATAAAGCCGCATTGTACTCCTTGTAAAATCATCAATTCAATAAATGATATATATATATATTGGAATTTCCATTCTACTATCCAAGAACAATATAGACAATAAACATGAGATTAGCAATAACCGTAATGTTAACAATACAACAATTTCCCCTAATGGGTATGGGTCTCTTGCAAACTAAGATTACATACAAATTACCAAAAACATATGGGTATGACACCACGAATGTGGATTGGCTCACCTCAATGAGAATATTGTGCATTTCCATTGGTAGGGTGTGATCACTTGAAATTGTATAGTTCAATCACTAAAGAATAAAACTCATGTTCCCAATGCTTTAAGTGTGATTTTCCTATACAATTGGAGACTAGTTCCATCTAGTAGGAATGATCTCTTTGAAAGAATATCATTTTTATCTAACCATCCAAACCTATGTTTATTAAGAATTCTTGTTGATCTAGGATAGTTGGTGTTGTTCCAACAGGAAAATCATCAAATCACAAACATAATATTTTACTTTTTGACATCCACTACAAATTAAGGGAACCTTCCAACCATCCCCAATCATTGCATTTCCATTCACATGTCATACAAATTCAAGGAATTTTGCAAGATGGTATTAACATCCTTCCCGCTGTCCTTCTATTTCCATGTCCTAGAAATTCAATGCAAATTAAGCATATACCTGATGACTAACATCTATAGGCATATTTTTGCAAGGTTGTGCATCATGGATAAGGATTTTTGCAAGGTGGCAAGGACATATTTCTTGTCACGTCCCCATGCCTTCGACCGGCGTAGAGGATGCGACTACTAGCTTTATCAGACCGGGCTAAGAGCCCCATGAACATGTACAGGCTTAAATAAAATTCATAAACAGAATGCTTAAGGAGAATTTGGACTAAAAACATGCACACATGAATGTTTATCATACATAGATGCATTTTAATCATCATACACAGTGGAAACCAACATCATTCATACATACGTGCATTCAACATGTTCATTTCATTTTCATTAACAGTAAATATAGAATTGTAGAGGTAAAATCCACAAGATTACTTATCTTATGAAAACTTTGCTCCGCAACCAGCTACGTCGCTGCAACGTTCCACCCAACCATAGGCCAACGTGCTCCTTAAGCTCTCAGCAACGCTGCCACCCCCGAGCTGGGCATGATTTTCCAAGGAATAAGGGAACTAGCAGGCTTACACATAGCCAAGGATGTACAAAACACACAGCCAAGCCAACAGATTTGGGTTTATCAGGCCATTAAGGAGTTGGAGAAGGCAGATTGCTAAGCTGGTGAGCTCATTACAGAGCAAAGGAAATCTACACCAGAACTAGCCTGACCTCTAAGACACCCATCCACACCCAACACAAGGAATCAGTCCCTTCTCTGCTACACAGTCCCTCAGGCCCTGGATTCCCTTCCAGTGCTATTCAGGGGTGATGGAGAAGAAGGCCAGCCCTCTAGCTCTGTCTGTGTGGTTCTAGCCACTAGGTTTATCAAGCAAAACTAAGCCAACATCCTTGCTCCCAACACAGTCCGAAGACCAACCATTACACTCCGGCAATTAATTTAACTTTCATAGCTTAAACAGGGAAAAACGACTTCAACCCATCTACAACAGTCCCCAAACGTAACAGCAAAAACGACTCACAACATGGGGGAAAACACACATTCCTGAAGCTTATCAATGAGCACAACTCACAGCAGGGAAAAACGCCCCAAATAGTCTGTGCGTGAGACCAATAGCCAGTGAGACAGCCAAAAACGTGAATGGCCCTTCACAGCCATGGTAAAAACACATGAAGCTACAAAAACGTGAATGGAAAAATGCACCAGTAGCTCCCAAAACGTGAGGAAGACAACCCAATCCCTGGCACTCCAAAAACGACCTCCAATCCATGGGAAAAATGAAGCCAACAACCAAAAACGTGGAATGAAAGACACAGGAAAAACTCCAGCTGCTCCCAAAAGCCCCAACGTGAAGGAGAATGGTGAGGAAAAATGGAAAACGTGGATGCATGGCAGAGTGGCATACGTTTTTGGGCATTTTCCTTGCCAAGGAAGTCAGAACACGTTTTTCCAAAAATGGGTCTCTGCCCAATTCGAATTTTTGCCCATACTCTTCCCATTCCATGCAATAACTAACTCAACCACATTCTGGTAGAAATAAATGATTGGGGAAAAAGACAAGAAAGGTAGTTGACAGTTTGATGGGGTTTTCTCATAGACATTTGGCTTTTCCCCATTGGCCCATAGGTTAAATATTTCACCCCCCCCTTATCCTTAGGAAATCATGCCCCATTCGATTTAGTTGTCGCGACCGTAGTTGGTTGTGTCCATTAATTAATTATGATGCATATTTACATGATGGCCAACATAATATATGCCGCATGCCTCGATATACCATCGGTGACAAATTTAAATCCAAAACATAGCATTACCGATCAATGGTGGGGATTTGGCCTTTAGCTCCGCACCAAGATCATTACAATATATATACATCATATAGATCTAGTGCAACGGGGTCAAAACCGGGGCATTACATTCCCCTCCCCCTTCAATAGCACTGTCCTCAGTGCTTACAAAATTGAACAAAATGCTACACTGGCATCGCCTCAGTGTTCCGCAGAATTGAACAAAAATGGATGTGCCAATCGCATGGCATCCTCCAGCTCCCATGTAGCCTCTTCAGGTCTGAAGTGCTCCCATTGCCCCTTTACCTGACCTATGGCTCGGTTCCGGAGCATTGTGACCTTCCTGTTGAGGATGCGCATTGGCTCGATTCGGAACTCTCCCTCGGGTTCCACCTGAATCACATCCCAATTTATCACATGGTTAGGATCATGTACATATCTCTTAAGCAAAGAAACATGAAAAACATTATGAGCTCTAGTGCTAGCAGGCAATGCAAGTCTATATGCAACTGGCCCTATTCTTTCAAGCACTTCAAACGGCCCACAGTATCTTGGTGACAACTTGGCACAACTTCCAAGCTTCAAGGAACTCTTCCTTGCCCTCACTCTGAGGTAAACATGATCCCCAACACTAAACTCTCTGTTCACCCTATACTTATCTGCATAGCTTTTCTGCCTGTCCTGTGCTGCTTTCAGCTTCTGCCTGATCTTTACGACCTCTTGCTCCATTTCCTTGAGCAATTCTGGTCCAAGCACAATCCTGTTCACTGGATTATCCCAAGTCATTGGTGTCCTACACCTTCTCCCATACAAAGCTTCATACAGACTCATACCCAAGGATGCTTGATGTCCATTGTTGTAAGCAAACTCTACCAAGTGCAAGTAATCTTCCCACTTGGTTGGTTTTTCCATCACGTACATGCGAAGCATATCTTCAAGCACCTGATTAACTCTTTCTGTCTGACCATCTGTCTGAGGATGGTACGCAGTGCTGAAGTTTAGCTTTGTACCCAGATCTACAAACAACCCCTTCCAAAAGTTGGAAGTGAACTTGACATCTCGGTCAGAGACTATTGCCTTAGGCAATCCATGCAATTTGAAAATCTCCTTCATGAAGATCTTTGCAATGTCACCCGTCTCATACGTAGACTTAACCGGTATAAAATGTGCTGCCTTTGTCAACTTGTCTACCACAACCATGATGGAATCATGTTGTCTCCAAGTCATCGGCAATCCTGTAATAAAATCCATGGAAATAACTTCCCATTTCCATTCTGGAATTGGCAAAGGCTGCAACAAACCTGCTGGATGTTGATGCTCAACCTTTACCTGCTGACATTTCATACACCTTGAAATGTATTCAGCCATATAATTTTTCATTCCTGGCCAGAAGTACTGCTTTCTAGCTGTAGCGATCGTCTTTTGATATCCTGGGTGACAAGAATACGGAGCTTGATGGATTTCATCCATAACAACTCTCCTCAAATCTGCTACATCTGGAATACAAATTCTACCTTTAAAAGTGAGAATCCCATCTCCTTCCAACTTATATCCCTCATACTTCTTCTCAAGACTTTGCTGCTGCAATTTGTCTTTTACCTGCTCATACAATTCATCTCCAGCAACATGATTAACAATCTGCTGCCTCAAATCTGATTGGCAAACACTAAGAGATGCCAAATACATTTCTTGCATTTTCCTACTGAGCGCATCAGCTACCTTATTTTCCTTCCCTTTTATGTGCTTGATTTCAAAATCAAACTCACATAAAAACTCCAGCCATCTTGCTGGCCTAGCATTCAGAGTAGGCTGATCAAATAGATACTTTAGACCACAGTGGTCCGTTCTGAGCTCAAATCTCCTACCCATCAAGTAATGCCTCCACATCTTGAGAGCATGTACTATGGCTGCAAGCTCTAGATCATGAGTGACATAGTTCTTCTCATGCTCCTTCAGCTTCCTTGACTCATAACATATCAGGTGGTTGTCCTGCATAAGGACTCCTCCAAGCCCTTGTCCGCATGCATCGGTACACACCACAAAATCTTTCTCTGGATCAGCAACTTTCAACACTGGTGCACTGGTGAGAAGATTCTTCAACTGCTGGAAGCTTTCTTCACACCTCGATGTCCATTCAAACTTCATCCCCTTCTTTTGCAAAGAAGTGATGGCATGTGCAACTTTGGAGAATCCCTCAATGAATCTCCGATAGTATCCTGCCAGTCCCATGAAAGATCTTACATCTGTCACATTTCTTGGAGTAGGCCAATTCATAATGGCTTCTATCTTTTCAAGGTCCACAGATATACCCTCTTCTGAGATAATGTGACCCAAATACTGAATTCTATCTCTATAGAAGTCACACTTGCTTAGTTTTGCATACAACTGATGCTCCCTGAGCAAACTCAATGTCAATCTTAAATTCTCTTCATGCTCTTCCTCATTCTTAGAATATACAAGAATGTCATCAAGGAAGACAAGAACAAACTTGTCTAAATACCTGCTGAAGACACTATTCACAAGGCACATAAATGTAGCTGGTGCATTTGTGAGGCCAAATGGTACCACTACAAACTCATAATGCCCATACCTTGTCCTAAAGGCTGTCTTATGAATGTCTTCATCCTTGATTCTCACCTGATGGTAACCAGACCTCAAGTCAATCTTGGAAAATACCTTTGCTCCTCTCATTTGATCAAAGAGGTCATCAATCCTAGGCAAAGGATATTTATTCTTCATTGTAACCTTGTTCAATTGTCTGTAATCAATACATAACCTGAGCGTACCATCTTTCTTCTTTACAAACAGAACTGGTGCTCCCCAAGGAGACACACTCGGGTGAATATACTTCTTTTCCAACAACTCTTGCAGTTGCATCTTCAACTCTAGCATCTCTGGTGTGCTCATCCTGTAGGGTGCTTTGGACAGTGGTGCTGCTCCTGACACAAGTTCAATTGTGAAATCAATGTCCCGCTTTGGAGGAAGCCCTGGAATCTCATCAGCAAACACATCCCCAAATTCCTGTAACACCTGATAGTCCTCCAACCTCGGAGTCTCATCTCTCGTTTCCTCCAAAATCTGAGTTGCATACAACTGGAAACCCTTCCTACAGAACTTCTTTAACTGCATTGCTGAAACCTGCCTTACTGAAATCACCTTTGGAATGCCTTTCACAACTACGAGGTTCCCTTCTTCATTCATACATTCAAAAGTCTTATTGTAACAGTCAAGCTTCACCCTGTGAGCTTCTAACCAATCCATTCCAATGAGAACATCATAGGAACCAAGCGGTAGAACATTCAGATCTACACAAGTGACCAGTCCATTCATGACCAATGGACATTTCTCTACCACTTCACTGACTTTTCTCTTAGTTCCAGTGGCTAGCTGAACTAACCAAGACTTCTTATGCTTTACTTTCTTAAAAGCATAAATATCCACTACTTTAGGAGTAATGTAACTGTGAGTAGAACCAGGGTCAATCAAAATAGAAACAGATTGCTCAGCAATCTTACCTGCGAGTTCAACCACAGCTGACTGGTGATCTGCTTGACGGTCCTCCAGTGCTACATAAATCCTAGGAACTGCCCTTGCTACTTGACCCACTGTTTCTGCTTCTTGTACATTATAAGCTGGTCTTGCAATCTCATTCTCGAGTGGACAATTTCTGTGCATGTGGGGTCCTCCACATTTCCAACATTGAAGTGGCCCTCTATTCTGTTGTGGATCTTTAGGCTTTTCTCCAGTCACTCCAACTAGCTTACTCGCAGCTTGAGATGGCTGCTTCTGCTGATTCCTGAAGTTAGAAGGTTTGAAACATTTCTTTCTTTGGTCAAACTTCTCGTTCTTCTTGTCCTTCCATGCCTTATGGTAATCAGGTTTACCCTTGCTTTGCTCATAGCAATACTTAGCCTTCCTTATTGCTTCTTCAAGAGTTCTAGGCTCATAAAACTCAATTCGATCTTTGTAAGACTGAGGTAATCCACTCAGAAAATGCTGGACCTTTACTTTTTCATCTCTGATGTACCAGACATACCTCAATAGCTCCAAAAACTTATTTGCATACTCTTCTATGGTCTGTTGTCCCAATCTTAGCTCATGGAACTCCTTGATCTTGTCATCATAATACCTGTCAGAGAGGTACTTCTGCTTGAAATACTTCTTGAACTGTTTCCACTTCAGTCTCCTTTCACTGATCCTCTTCACTTGCTTGAAGTGTTCCCACCAAATGGATGCTCTTCCGTTCATATTGAATATGGCAACTCTTGCCTTCATGTTTCCTGAATAATCATGCACTTGAAAGTACTTCTTAATACCAAGAAGCCAAGCTTCAGCCTCTTGTCCAGTATTTATCTCACCATCAAATGTAGGAGGTTTAGCCTTCTTAAATTCATCTCGAGAGTGATCCCTATGGTGTCTCTTTCTTTTTCTTTTATGGGAAGATGAACTTGAATCCCCACCGGATTCTTCAGAATCAGATGATCCACTAGAAGTCCTTCTCCTTCTCCTAGTGCTGCTCTTACTGCTTTCGGGTCTTGTTGTACCTCGTCTAGAGTCTATCTTTCTTTGCAAGTCTGTCAAACTCTGTAACATGGCAGCATTCAACTGATGTTGCTCTTCTTGGGCTTTAATCAAGCTTCTCATAGTGGCTGCAACATCGGATGGGGTCTCTTGGAATCTCCTCCCATTTGACTCAATGTCATCATTTCTATTACGGACATTCTCTCCCATGGCATCTCGGGCATGCTCATCAGAATCTCGAGCATCATACCCGTCATGGGTTCTCATACTGAACCACCTCTAGTTTATCAACTGCACTACCTGGAATACTGCCTGGAAGGTGACTATAATTCTGCAAATGTGTTAATAACACAATTGTTAGATGCATACATTGATACAAATCAACATTCTTACCTTCTTTTGGAATAATCATAAAATTACAAATGCCCAACACACAAAATTTCTTCATCAAGGAATGACTGTCTGAGGGGAATGAAGGGGGTCAAGGGGAATGACCTTCTTTTGTAAAACGTTGGTTTTTGCGCAATCTAGCGCATTAGATCACTGCCAATTTCTCTTTTTCAGCCCTGAAAATTCCCCTGAAAAACAGTAAAAAATCCCACTAGAAAACAGTTAAATTCTGCTGGAAAAATCCCACTGAAAACGCAAATTTTCCCTGTGCAGAATCGGCTGTCGGCTGTCTCTCTGATCGGCTGTCAGAAGCCTTTGTGCTTCGGGTGGTTTATTCATTTAGGCAGCCGCAAAGGCGGCTCTCGGGAGCTCCAAACCTTCCGCAATGGTGGCTCCCAAAAGCTCCAAACCTTCCAACGTCTGTTCTTACTTAGAGGAATATCAACGTCGGGCGTCGGCTGACTCTGTCATCGAAAGTCGGATGACTTTGCCTTTCGCCGAATCGGCTCCCAGAAGCTCCAAACCTTCCGCAACGGTGGCTCTCAAAAGCTCCAAACCTTTCGACTTGGAACTTACGTCAGACGTCGGCTGACTTTCACATCGGAAGTCAGATGGCTTTGGCTTCCGCAACGGCGGCTCGCCCAATCTTAACTTCTTCCGATCGGCACTTAGAACAATCTCGAACGTCGGACGTCGGTGAACTTTCGTAACATCGGACATCGGACCACTTTCCCTTCCGATCGTTCCGACACTTAGACAAATTTTCACGGCTTTCCCCAAACGGTTCCGGCGTCGGCTGTTGGATGACTCTCACGTCGGACGCGGAATCGCTTCGCCGTCCGCAACGACGGATTGGAAGATCGTGAAACCTTTCGCAACGGCGGATGGGAACTTCATGAAACCTTCCGAAATGGTCAGACGGGAAACTTCACCCATTCGCCTGCAACGGCGGATGTCCACTCCGCCAGTCCCTCCGCAACGACGGAAGCTTTACTTTTCCTACCCTTCCGATTGTTCAACATTTCAACAAAAATTTTACATTTTCACAGTCTTCCACTGGTTCGACTGGGAAAAATGAAATGAAACCTCTGTCAGTTGTTCCTCCTTGGCCCATAGAGGCCCATTACTGCAACCTAAAGCTCTGATGCCATGCTGTCACGTCCCCATGCCTCCGACAGGCGTAGAGGACACGACTACTAGCTTTATCAGACCGGGCTAAGAGCCCCATGAACATGTACAGGCTTAAATAAAATTCATAAACAGAATGCTTAAGGAGAATTTGGACTAAAACCATGCACACATGAATGTTTATCATACATAGATGCATTTTAATCATCATACACAGCGGAAACCAACATCATTCATACATACGTGCATTCAACATGTTCATTTCATTTTCATTAACAGTAAATATAGAATTGCAGAGGTAAAATACACAAGATTACTTATCTTATGAAAGCTTTGCTCCGCAACCAGCTACGTCGCTGCAACTTTCCACCCAACCATAGGCCAGTGTGCTCCTTAAGCTCTCAGCAACGCTGCCACCCCCGAGCTGGGCATGATTCTCCAAGGAATAAGGGAACTAGCAGGCTTACACATAGCCAAGGATGTACAAAACACACAGCCAAGCCAACAGAGTTGGGTTTATCAGGCCATTAAGGAGTTGGAGAAGGCAGATTGCTAAGCTGGTGAGCTCATTACAGAGCCAAGGAAATCTACACCAGAACTAGCCTAACCTCTAAGACACCCATCCACACCCAACACAAGGAATCAGTCCCTTCTCTGCTACACAGTCCCTCAGGCCCTGCATTCCCTTCCAGTGCTATTCAGGGGTGATGGAGAAGAAGGCCAGCCCTCTAGCTCTGTCTGTGTGGTTCCAGCCACCAGGTTTATCAAGCAAAATTAGGCCAACATCCTTGCTCCCAACACAGTCCGAAGACCAACCATTACACTCCGGCAATTAATTTAACTTTCATAACTTAAACAGGGAAAAACGACTTCAACCCATCTACAACAGTCCCCAAACGTAACAACAAAAACGACTCACAACATGGGGGAAAACACACAGTCTTGAAGCTTATCAGTGAGCACAACTCACAGCAGGGAAAAACGCCCCAAATAGTCTATGCGTGAGACCAATAGCCGGTGAGACAGCCAAAAACGTGAATGGCCCTTCACAGCCATGGTAAAAACACATGAAGCTACAAAAACGTGAATGGCCCTTCACAGCCATGGTAAAAACACATGAAGCTACAAAAACGTGAATGGAAAAATGCACCAGCAGCTCCCAAAACGTGAGGAAGACAACCCAATCCTTGGCACTACAAAAATGACCTCCAATCCATGGGAAAAATGAAGCCAACAACCAAAAACGTGGAATGAAAGACACAGGAAAAACTCCAGCTGCTCCCAAAAGCCCCAACGTGAAGGAGAATGGTGAGGAAAAATGGAAAACGTGGATGCATGGCAGAATGGCATACGTTTTTGGGCATTTTCCTTGCCAAGGAAGTCAGAACACGTTTTTCCAAAAATGGGACTCTGCCCAATTCGAATTTTTGCCCATACTCTTCCCATTCCATGCAATAACTAACTCAACCACATTCTGGCAGAAATAAATGATTGGGGAAAAAGACAAGAAAGGTAGTTGACAGTTTGATGGGGTTTTCTCATAGACATTTGGCTTTTTCCCATTGGCCCATAGGTTAAATATTTCACCCCCCCCTTATCCTTAGGAAATCATGCCCCATTCGATTTAGTTGCCGTGACCGTAGCTGGTTGTGTCCATTAATTAATTATGATGCATATTTACATGATGGCCAACATAATATATGCCGCATGCCCCGATATACCATCGGTGACAAATTTAAATCCAAAACATAGCATTACCGATCAATGGTGGGGCTTTGGCCTTTAGCTCCGCACCAAGATCATTACAATATATATACATCATATACATCTAGTGCAACGGGGTCAAAACCGGGGCATTACATTTCTAAATTCATGATGGACCTTACCCTTGCCAAGATCCATCCAAAATGACCAACAAAAATCACTCTCCCTCACCAATATAAATCTTTTACTTCTTATGAATTTATATACAACTAATTTATCAGTGGTTTTCCTTGATTTTAGTTTTATGGGAAAAAAAGGCAAACCTTACCTAATAAAGATCCTTGAAATAACTTATCAGTTTTTTAAATGGGTTTCTCTAGTGTTCCAACCAATGCAAATTTATGCCTCCAATCAAAATACAATGCTAAATTTGCAAGTTTTATACATAACAATTACTTTATCTAAACAAAATCAATACAATGTTAAATTTGCATGTTTTGTACATAATAGTTGCTTTATCTCAACAAATTCAAAATGGACAAGAATTAACCGAATATTGATAAACATATCTCTCTAATAAAAATCCCAGCAAAAATTATAGAGCATTTCCCTCCCTATAGTGATTTCTATAGATGTTTGGAGAATTGGACATGCCAAATACTTTGACAAGAGAGTCTTGTTATTTCCTATCTAAGTCGGGAATATTGAAATTGACAGGTGTCTAATATTTGGGCCACATGAATTTCAAATTTTTATGCTACAGTTTTTCAACTAATTCAATGGGTTGTCCTAAATTTTAGGACCTCATAATCTTATTGCGAAAAACAAAATTTCATTTTCTAAGAATCTATCCTGATGCACCAATTCGTGACAACACTAACAAATTTGCTATTTGGAAAACCCTAAAAACTCTATCATATGAAGCAATCAAGGTGCATGCAACACTCCACCTAGAAGTTGATGGAAGCGAATGCTTGCTATGCACGTAATGCAAGGTGGAAACTACCTGATGCTCGGTCCAGTTTCTCTATTAATCTCCATGCCAACTCTTCTTTTGCGCTCTAAACCAATTTTGTGATGATGACGTGTGATCTACACTCAAAAACCTAGTCTTCATTCGCACAGAAGATACCCACTATATTTTGATTTCTCTTGTCTTGTTGGTTTGTAGAGTGGAAATCCCACTTTGGTTCCTCATCGCTGGATGCAGTAGTTTTCATCTCAGAGAAATGTTAATTTTATAAATAGAATTGGGTGGTGTTTTTTTGGAAGGACTAGGCTCATCGAATGCCCTTGAGCTATTTGCGGTAGCATTTCAAGATGAATTGTTGTTGCTATAATATTTTAGGATGATTTGTTGTGGGATGTTGTATGGTTGCACAAAGGATCAACCAATGAGTCCTATCTGTAGTACATTGACACCAATGGAAAGGCTCTCAAAGCTAATAGCGGTTTCAGTCAATTTGGATGGGAGAACAAGCATTTTGAAATCAATGTCCTCCTCTCTAAGGCAATCACTCTACATTGCTTAATTAATATATCAATTGTAATTAAAGTGCAAGTAAGATCTCTATACTTACTCATATTTACGTTTCCACAAAACTATTTGATAGGGAATGCATTGTTAGGATCATACAAGGGACACAATGAGGGTTTCATTTTCTCCCACTTTCTTGAAACATCTGATCCACCACATGTTCAATACACACCAGGTTTCCCTCTTTTCTATATTTCTTTTGAGTTGTTTGTTGGTGTATGGGAAGAGATAAACTTTATAAACTACTATGTTGCTACTCGCTGAAGTTGAATCTAATTAAAGTAGGTACTGAACATGTTTCTAAGGCGGGTTGATATACAAATCTAATGCAAGCAATATGTAGATTGTGACATCGATATCATTTTTGGGCTTGGTTTATGCCAAATACTTGAGTGATGCATCTCAAACATTGTGGTGTGGAAGTGTTGAGGAACTCCCACAAGAATTCGAGCAATTACAAAGCGATAGCTAGTTGCAACCCTTGCATTAAGTAATCAATATTAGTGAGTTCTGCTAATTAAGAAATAACCAATAGAAATCAAGGAATGATAGTCATACTACACATCTAATAGATCATTTCATAATTTAATTGATTTATATGATGTGGTGGCGGATTAATTGCAGGTTGATTACATATTAGGAGACAACCCTATGAATACGTCGCACATGGTGGGACACTTTCTTTCTTGATATGGCTCTCTTTATGTGACCCTTCTATCAATTTTTTTCTCCACTTACTTCAGTTGCAATTCTATGGGCTAACTATCTCCTATAAACAAATACACTATTGTCATAACACAAGTCCTTCATGCTTACAAAGTCCTTATCTAATAAAAACTCAATTAGTTATACATATTATTATGCGAAGAAAGCTATATTCCGTGCTTTGCAAAATATTATTCCACTATTTGCATAACAATCCAATCAATAACCTTTGAAAAACAATCTATATCGAGTATGTTCCAGAATTTGTTTTTATCTTTTTTTAAGGTCACCACCAAGTAGAACACCAACTTGGTGTATGAGACCCCCTTGTTTGTGGGACAAGGAACCCCTCTACGCAACAATTTAACTAATAAAATTCTACAATAGTGTACATACCCTATCTCCTACGGATTTGAACTTGTAACCTTCTAAGAAGAAACATAGGTTCTTAACCATTAGGCCCACTCACAACGTACATTATATATCACTGACGATGTACATTATATATTATGATATGTTATGATACCATAAAAAATCCCTTTAAAAAGCAATCCACAACACATTCATCATCTTTGATTATTTGGTGATACTTGTTTCCATCTAATCGGATAGGGAAGTGAACACTCAAAATACCTGAACACTCGAGAGAAACATAATATGCCATCGATCAGTTTGAGCAAATGGAGGTGAAGGCACCCTCAAGCATTTTAGATGTATTGATGTTTGTCCCTATGGTTAGTGTAACGTGTCTTAGTAGTAAGGTGATTGATTAAAGGGGTTTATAAAGCTTGACAACACAAGAATTAGTTAATGCATGCAAGCGTAGTGATTTGTATCATGCAAAATTCAATGGTAATGATGCTCTTGTCACTTGGCATCACCACTTGTCATTGCAAAGTGTCGTGTTATTGTGGAGGATTGAAAAGGTGCAATGCCAAATTTGACGACTATTTGCTTGTCCATGCTTTTGTACCTTTTATACTTGGCTCCACTAATTTCCAAAAAATTGGTTTGATCTTACATGTATGTTGTAGACGGTTGGACTAGGATAACTTTGTTAAAAATTACATTTTTCATTAGTATACACCTCGATTTTAAAAGTAGAAGTTATATATATTTATTTATTGTTGGATTAGGATAGCTTTGTTAAAAATGGCATGTTTTTATAAGTATACACCTCGATTTTAAAAGTAGAAGTTAGGTATATATATGATCTTTGAGTCTGAAGCTCACTTGTTGTAGTAACATGCCAGAGTTAGTTTTAGTATGTCGTTGCATCTTTGAGTCATATATATAATAAAGCTATTGTTCTGTTGTTTCCGAGACCTTGTGAAAATGGCTACCATCCATGATGCTTTGCTGAGTCAAAAACAGAAGGCGTGATAGGTTCTTTAAATATAATATACTATCTTTGTAATCACAGTGTTCCTCATAAAACAATTGATTCACCTTTACCAATTCGTCTATTTATACCGTAAATGTGAAATGTGCAACATTGCCTTTTTTTTTCAAGCTCCATACAATATTTCTCACTTGTTTTTCAAATTAGATCTTGCATGCAAATTGAATGTCAGTGGACTACAGAAGAACGGTGGCATAACCGTGAAACCGAATAACTTGCGATTGATCAATTTTTAATTTCTTAAAAGAGCTTTATGCCAAATTTTGTTTTCACTTTTGGATACAAAATGTTTCATTTGTCTAAAAATATAAAAAGAAAGTAGAATGGATGGGCAGGACAGAATTTGTACGCTTCATGATCCATTCATGTATTTAACGACTAATTACACCCTCTCATAATATTGACTTGCTAATTTATTTATCAAATTCAACAAGTCATGAAAGTTAAGTTAATTATTAATGATTAATATACCAACATTATACTTTTTCAGTTACTATATCTGATGTTCTCAAAAACATCATGGATTTTGACCCGGAGTTAAAAAAGCCACAGCTGACCACCCAACAACCCACCCCGCCTTATTATAGGTAGAAGGCGAAGAACTCCATCACATTTTGATGAGGAAAGTTACAATCTATTGATGTGAAACACAATCCTTTGATATCAGGGATCTTGTACTTGTAAATGTAAGCACGCTAAACCAAGGTCTTCCTTCCATTGGATAAGCAGGTGGAACCCCAGGTGGGGAAGCGAGCTTGCAAGGCATGAATATGCCGGGGGTCATAAAGGCAACTATGGATTATATAATGAGAGGTCTCCATTCCATTGGATAAGCAGGTGGGGAAGTGGGTTTGAAAGGCATGAAACGTGCAGGAGACCAGAAAAGGGAATTATGGAACCTTGACTTTATTTAGCGCACCGGCTTTGGACTACATAATGAGGGTTTGACCAACCGTTTCGGCATGTAGGTGGTCACAAGTTCGATTCCACCCATCGTTTCGGCATGAAGGTGGTCACAAGTTCGATTCCAATAACTTATCAAGAATACCTGGAGTTTTATTTACCTGGATCCGGTCTGTGATCTTTATCTGGATCCGGTCTGTGATCTTCGCTGCTTTAAATTTTATAGCTAACAGCAATTAAGTGAAGGAATAGAGGGAAAACCAAAACAATATTTATTATTTATTATGCAGTAAAGTAATAAATGCTGGGATGGCAGCATTGTGGGTCATTGAATCTGACTCACAGTGCTACCAAACAACATTTATTACTCTACTACCTCCAAGTTCGAGTGATATCCTTTGAATCATCGTTGTCCGACCGAAAAACAAGTTATGGGTTGAGTTAAGGCCACAGGAATCCAGTCAACTACATTTACCCTACCTACCTTGTCTGGCGGATTATTAAGATGTTCAGTTAAATGATGGGCGATTGGAATTTGGTACTAGTTCATTTAATTTTCTGTATTTTTTGTTTGTTAAAATTTAGTTAAAAATGTTGAAATTGCATAATCTAAATGTATCAATCCGTTTCTTTGTTATCAGAATTTGAGTAATAAAAATAAAGATTTCAATAAAAATCTCATCTTCCATAGAAAATGTTGAAATTGCATAATTCAAATGTTTTAATCCACATTTCTTTGCTATCAAAATTTGAGTAATAAAAATGGAGATTTATAAAAATTCTCATCTATTTCTATGTTGAAATTGCATAATCCAAATGTCCCAATCCATTTCTCTGCTATCAGAATTTGAGTAATAAAAATCGAGATTTCAAAAAAAATCTCATCTTACAGTAAAAACTAAAAATTACAAATAGTTAAGATGTCGACCGTCCTGAACCTCCAATAGCCCTCTGGGGCTTAATTCTGAAGAGAAAATGCCCGTCTTCTTGATGGAAACTCCTTGAACGGGAAATTGTCTGTCGTCTATTGACAAATCGCGTCCCTTTGGGTTTGGCTGGAGTCTCATCAGATCCAAAACTCGAACCCGCGACATGCTACCCCACAGTGGTTCAGAATTGCGTTGTTCGTCGAGAAATGGTCCTCGAGGGACTCGGTTGGGGGCTCGATCGCCATGCAAGGGCCCTGCACTGCGAGCTCACGCTTCACTGGCACAAAATCAACGTCTTCACCTCATCCTCGATGGCTCTGGATCATTTTCCGGTGGAGGACAAACCCCGGGGCCTTTGTTTCCATTTCTCAAACCCTACCGCGATCAGGAACCTCAAGGCCCGGGAGGCATGGAAGCAGTTCTTGCAAGCCAACGAAACCCTAGCTGGCAAGGGTTTCGACATCATCCACGCCGATAGTGCATTGAGCTTCAGCAACATCATCAGTTGAGCTTCAGCAACATCATCAATTGGACATCATTTAAGATCTCACGCGGAGCTCTATAGAGTCTGATAGCCAAAACCGAGCCCACTAAACTTGGGTTTAGCGCTCAGTCAATATTTAAAAGAAAATAATTTTCACTTTTTAACTCCAACCTGTTTTTACTGCGGCCACCCTTTTTACTGCGACCAACTTTTTACTGCGACCAAGCTAGTTGGTGCGACCAAGTTGATGCGATCAAATTTGGTGCGATCTGCGATCAAGTTGATGCGATCAAGTTTGGTGCCTTGATGCGATCAACTTATGTGCGATCAAGTTGATGCGATCAACTTCTTTTGTGATCAAGTTGATGCCTGATGCGATCAACTTCACTGCGATCAAGTTTGGTGCTTGATGCGACTAGATTGATAGAATATTATTCTTAGTCTAAAGACTTAAGAATTTTAAAATACTTTTCACCTGTGCGTAAGATGAAGTAAAATTACCACATTTACAAATCCAAATAACTTATGGAAAACATATGCCCAAATATGTAGGAATATTTGAGCGGAACAAAGTGCGGTAAAACCTGGAACTTTCACGCCGTGAGATTTTTATGGGTTCTTGTTCTTTTACTTATCAGTAACAGTAAAAGACATTTACAGAAGTAAATCTGGAAATATGAGCGGCCAAATAATCATGAATTCAACCACAAACTATTTCATATATTCAACTATATCAAATGCACAGAAGCTTGAGCTTCAACTTCTCTTTCTCACCCGAAGTTCCTTTGTGTCTGTGTTCCTGTTCTCTGTGTGTGTGTCTGTTCTGTTCGTCTGTAAACTAAATTACAAAATGCTTCTTCTATTTATAGACAACCTGAAGATTGCTTCAGCATAAACCGACTTACTAGCCGACTTACTTTGCATTAAAAACTGCAATAACTGTCTACCTAACAACTTAGCTTCTGAAATAAATTCGACTGAATTGACAGAGTTGGCTGGAGATCAACTACAGATCTGCAAATTAATTACATTTTCCAACACTCCCCCTTAATTATAAGCAGATGGGGATTTTTAAAATAAAATTTACAAAATGTTACAGAGCTTAGACATGCTCTGTTTATGACAGAGTTCACTGTGGAGAACTTGTCATTCCAAGATAACTACGCAGATACTGGAATGTGTCCTTTGCCAATGGTTTTGTGAAGATGTCGGCAAGTTGGTCTTCAGACCTACAAAATTCCAAACAAATTTCCTTTTCGTTTACCAATTCTCTTATAAAATGAAACCTTGTGTCAATGTGCTTGGTTCTCTT